>CM076576.1:779697922-780040071 GCA_034641835.2 Pinus albicaulis | reverse complement strand
ACTCTTTCAGGAGTTTACTTTTGAGGTGATAGTGAAACCCGGGAGATTGAATGTGGGGCCTGACCACCTCTCAAGGCTAGAAAACAGATAAAATGGTGGGACGATCAGCTACTGGATGCCGATATTTTTAGAGTAGAAGCCATCCCAGAATACTTAGACCAGATAGAAACCTACCTCACAACAGGACAGTGCCGAAAGGAATATACAATAGCCTAGAAAAGACATCTAGTAGTCCGAGCAGCAGAGTATCAGCTAATAGCAGGAAACCTGTATAAGATGAGGCTAGACCAAATCTTACGAAGATGCGTCCTAGATCATGAGAGAGAAGGAATACTGTGGGAATGCCACAGTGGAGTTGCAAGAGGGCATGTTGGAGCAAAACCAACAACGAGGAAAATACCGCAGGAAGGTTTATGGTGGCCGACAGTGCACATGGACAGTAAGGAATTTGTAAAAAAATGCGATGTATGTCAGAGGACGAGACATCCATCACATAGAGATGAGATCCCACTTCACCCAGTAAAGGCACTGTAGCCATTTGAGAAATGGGCAATTGATTTTATATGCCGGATTGCACATGTCGCAAGGCACTCACAAGCCAGGTATATCATAACGGCAATGGACTATTTGAAAAGGTGGGAAAAGGCAATGCCAGTGAAGGATTGCATAGCCGAAACAGTAGCTTGATTCATATTTGAGAATATCATTAGCAGATTTGGTTGCCCAAAAAGTCTGACAAGCAATCAAGGTACGCATTTCATCAATGCAACCATTAGATCTCTACTAGAAAACTTCATGGTACAACACCATAAAAGTAGTCCTTACCATCTACAAGCTAATGGTACAGTAGAAGAATTCAATAAGATTCTGGAAAATGGTTTAACAAATATTTGCAACACTGAACAAGATGACTGGGAAAAACGTATACTAGCAACATTGTGGGCGTACAGAAAAACTGTCAAAATACTCAGCAACCAGACCCCATTCCAGCTGGTGTACGGGAGGGAAGTAGTAGTACTGGCTGAGTTTGTCATACTGAGCCTCCTAATCGTATACTGAGCCTCCTAATCGTAAAATCACTCCAATTATCAGAAGAAGACTCACTGAAAGAGTGATTGCAATAACTAAAAGAGCTTGAAGAAGACAGGCTTCTAGAAGAATTCCACCAAACCATTCAAAAAGAGAGACAAAAATCTTGGCATGACCGCCATATCAAGCGCAAAATGTTCATGGTCAGCGGGAAGGTTTTATTTTACAACAGAAAGTTCCAGAAGTTCCCAGGTAAACTGAGGATGCATTTTTTGGGACTTTACTACATGATAGAAATCAGATATTCAGGATAAATTCGGTTAGCACAACTGGACAGCCAGATACTACCAGGATGGGTGAATGGCACACGCCTGAAGCCCTATCACGAGTAAGTTCTACATTTCAATTTTCAATAACTCTCACAACCGAGAGGAGTCAGCAGGGTAGATTAGATTAGATAGAGTCAATAACTCTCTCACACCTGAGAAGAGCTTAGATAAAAATCCCAATAAAGAAATTTTAAAGCACAAAAAAAACTCAGAGTTGCGATGCGGAGACCGCAACGCAACCGATTGTGGTCGGGGGAGGGTAGTGTCCAACGTGTCATCCACGTCAGAAAACGAGCATGTCGAATATCATTCGATCATCATGACCCATAGTACCCATGTCATTCCATAGGATTACCAAGATTTGAGAAGTAATTTCCATAATTAGCATCATCCATACCACAATAAATTTTCCATAATAGGCCATAATCACTACCCATAAAATCTTCCCAACTCCCGAAGTCACAGTCATCTTTTTCAGAACCCACCTCATCCCGGTAACTAATCACACGATTATAGCCATGGGGGAAGGTAGGGAAAATTAATTAGTTATGGGGTCTTATCAACCTCATGCGTGTCAGTTACTTACATAACTTGCATGAAAGAAAGCGCGAGAATTCCAAAGAAGTCCGAGTTAGAACCAAAAACAAAAAAAGTAGCAAGAGAAACATCATCAGAAGAAGTTCAAAGGGAGTATCCAGAGGCAAGAATTTATAAGGAAAGAGAAGGAGGAGTTCTGCAAGTGTACCAGAGAAAAGCAAAAATTACCAAGGTAGCGCTAGCAGTCGTTGAGCAGGAGCTCAACGAAAGATTCCAGAAGATGGAGTCGTTGTTGGGAAAATATGTAGTTCATCATTGATCGATACCAACCTAACGGATTCCTTCCAATTCCCAGCGATGAAGAAACAAGTCTACATGAAAAATTATGCCACTGAAGCAGGACAGGAAGCAGCAAGAGTACTCCCTGAGTTCAGAGGTGTCCATAAATCAACCATAATAAACCTCGGAAATATTCCAGTGTTCGGCACCACAAGGGCTGTGATGTAGTGCACAAAGTTCCTGTTGAGCAGAATCAAAAATGGGTCGTTGTGGCTAGGAAGAGAAATACTGATTCATGTGGAAGATATTCACAGGTTAACAAGGCTATCACAAGAAGGTAGAGATGTCTCCACAGCGTTTGAAAACGTGTCGAAGAGAGCAAAGAAGGCAGGAGATGGTGACTACTATAGGAAGTATGACACCAAGGGAGGAGGAAAAGGGGAAAAGATAGACCTTATCAACAAGCCAGTAGTCAAGTTTTCCTACTATCTGATTGCAAGAAAAACTATGAGGCATTATACAAAAGGAGAGTGTATGTTGGATACTATCTCATTTGCGGAGCACTGTATCCAAGGGGCACAACTGAATTTGTGTTCATTTTTACTTAATGAGTTATTTGAAGCTTGAAAGGATAACTACAGGAGAGCCACTGGGTTCATCTATGGTTATCTTATCATGGCGTTGGCGATGTGTAAATGGACATTCCCCGGAATCAAACAGCCTATGGAAATTGCAACAAGTCAACCATTAGTAATGAAGTTCACACCCTGGGAGGCATGAGGGGACCCCAACACTAAGGAGGTGAACGAAGAAGCGTTCAAGTTCTGGTACATCCAGATGGTCGATGTGGCGATGAGACAACAGAGAATCCCAAAGAGCTTTTTGGACAATTACTCTATGCAAATATGGTTTGGATTCAACCGCGAGAAAACCTACATCAGACCAACATGTGTGCCAGAATCAACCTTCAAAATGAAACTGTTGAAGTTTCAAATCGATGAAAGAACTTTTCACACTGAAGTATGTTCCTAGTCAGGGGTAGGCATGGAGGTCAGAAGCAAAGTCTATTTCTATTCATTCAATGGCATGTAGTCGGACCCATTGCCAGGGGAAACACCGGAGGAAGCGATGACTAGAATGTCGTGACTGCAACTAACACCAATCATCGAGGAGTTGAACACAAAGGTACAAAGCTTTAACTAGGTAGTTCAAACTCTAACCAGTGATTCTTCATTTTTTCCCACATTTGCGGAGTTTCAGGCCTCCAATTCTGCCTCTTCTTCCATCACAATCCCCATAGTCACTTCCATACCACTTAGTTTGTTTAAATCACCACCAGCAACAACCACAGCTCTTGTCAAAAAGAGTAAAGCCTCAAAGCCACCCGTAGCTACACAAAATTCTAAAAAAGAAAAAATTACAGTGTCTAGCCAGGTCATTGATCTCACGGGGGAAGATCAAACGCAAGCAATGGACACGAGGGCCCCAATCGAGGAAGAGCCAGTGACAGAACCCAAGGGAACTCAGGATCTACCTCTACTCAACCCCTATTCCTTTTTAAATATCCGTATATCTCCACCTCACACTCACCACTCATCGGCCCACACATCATTCACCTCTAAAGACCATTCAACCCGAACTCCCTCCACATCAGCCACCATATCCGACCCAGTCAGAGCAAAGAGTAGGAAAAACAGAGACAATGAGGTGGAAGTTAACTCTAGTACAACGTTGGTACTTGAGGTTAACCAAACCCTGGTTGAACAGGTCACTTTTCAGGACCTTTTGAGTCAAGGGGGGTCCTTTACTGCAGATACAACACCCCCACCTAGAGAGCTAAACCCGTTTCAGCAAGAAAACCTGATACTTCACCAGATGCAGCCCACTCCAACCATGGGTAACCCTAACAATCCACTGCCGCAACCAACACCGCCACAATCACCGTAGGAGCACTCAACCAAGTCCATTTCGAGTGGTCAACCACTCCAAGAGAGACCGTCAAATCAAGATACGTCTGGGGCTAAGAGCATGCAAACATAAGGAACGGCGCAATTGTATAGTTTTATTCAGCGGGTAGCATAGCAGGCCAAAGAAATTCACACAGAACTCTAGCAGAAGTTTGAGCAACAACAAGTACAGATCATCGCACTTACTGAAGAGCGTGAACAAATCAAGATAGAGAAATGCAACTTGCAGAGCCAACTGGACACGGTGACACAAATTTTCAGGGATCTCTGGCCCACAGTAACGGCTCACAATGATGAGATATCAGATGACATATCAGCTAGTGACCTAGTCGGGAAATCCATTCATGTCCGGGTGGCATGTTCAAATCTCAGCCGAGAAAATAGGGAAATGAAAGCAGCGCTAGCGACCAGGCCCGCGCTACCAAATCCAATGGTCGTCTACACAGAGAAGATCTCAGAGAAACAGAACCAAGAAACTCTAAGCACCACGGCGAAAGAAGCATCTGACCTTTTGAAAAATTTACATGAGTGTTCAACCTCGCTGACTTTGAAATCACAACCAATGTCGGCACAACTGCAACAAGTGTTGAAGGAAATTCAAGAGGCCACAGACCCCAATGGACTTGACCATTTGTACAGCCAAGCGGAAGAGCTAGAGGTTAAGATACAACAAATTGAGGAAAATTCAACAACAACCAAATGGGCCCTCCGGGAGCTAAGGCAGCCTATGAAGCTTACTGCCCAAACAATGTAGCAAATGGCTGCTAAGGCCAACATTAATATTAAAGACGTATTTGGTAAGCTGCCAACTGTCTCAGGGGAAAAAGAAGCAGAACAAGTCACTGTAGAGACAGACCTGCTCATGCAGGAATGGAAACAGGCCATTGTCGGCTTCAAAGACCTCAAAGCATCAGCACTGGAAAAGGTCCCCGAGTTGGGGCCCTTGTTTGTACAAGGAGGGGAACAGGAGAAGACGGGATTGGCCACAGAGGCAAGCGGACTAATGGAGACTGAGGCAGCAGAAAATAATTGACTTGGGACAAGTCAATAGGATGTGGCCAAGGCCTGTCGGGGCCCTTGTTTTGAAATAAAACAGTTTTTGAGTTGCGGATAATAGGTGGCAAAGTGCAACCACGGTAGACAAAGAGTTGTCATGGTTGCAAAGAGCAGAAGATCAGGTGGCGTGACTGTTGCGGAAACAAGCACAGATTGGCAGAAGGAAGCGAAAAAGAACAAGTACTAGAACTCCTAGTGATCAGGAATATGCAGCAAAAAATAGAGCGGAAAGGAAGGGAGAACTGGCAGTTGCGTTGACAAAGGAACAAATAGGTAGTTAGCCAGCATAGGCAGGGGTTTGGCACAGTAGGGATTAGAGGAAGGGAGTCGTAGGAGAGCTATGTTCGCTCTAGTTGTTTTGTTCTCTCTCTGTTCATTTTGTTCTAATCATATTTGATAATATTGTAATCAGTTCTGCCAGGATCGCTCTAAGGAGCGATGTAAATTTCTCTTATTGTTAATGGAATATCATGATTTGGGTTTGATGTCTAAGTTCTATAATGTTTTTATAGTTCAGTTGAATGTGTGGGTTGCTTTAAATTTTGATTTTTCCATCTTGAATACGTTCATGAGTATTATCATTTGTAGATTATTTACACTCATTTGGAGCACACATTTCTATCTGTTTTAGCCTGTATGTTATGCTTGATCGATACCCGATCTGATCCTAATCTTAGTAAGGTCATGACACACCTCGGGTGAGACTCTTTGCTCTTCGGAGTAGAGTGAAAATTTCAGCGTTGTGCTAGAATACTGTGGAAAAACTTGTTGGCCTCCATTCTGAACCTGGATCTTGCCCAAGAGACCTTCTTCCTCGCCAACACAATCATATATCTGTACAACCTTTGATCCACATCCTTAGATGAGTCGTTTATGCTCAATTTGCAACCATTTACCATCAGATTAAGGATGGGTTTGCAATCTTCCATTTTTAATTTCTTGAGCATTTCCTTGATGTAATTATCTTGACATATAAATATTCCTTTCTCTTGCTGAGATATTTGAAGCCCTAAGAAGTATGTCAGCTTACAAAGTAAAGACATCTCAAAATCACTTTGCATCTTTGTAGCAAACTGCTTACTTAGTCGATCATCATTGCTACCAAATATTATATCATCCTCTTTAGCTATTAGACGTGCTTTAGTTGCTTCATCCAGAACATATATGTCATTTGGAGCTTGACTTGTTGTAGCCACAATTTCACCATACCTGCCTTTCCTGATTTCACATTTTGTGGAGTTGAATAGTATTGTGTGTCCTTGATCACACATTTGTCCAACACTGAGTAGATTGTGATTCATGTTTTCAACCAATAGAACATTCTTGGCTAGAGTATATTTTCTTCCGAGAGTGACGGTAACTGATCCTATAACATTTGAAGATCCATCATTTCCAAAGTACACGGCTCCATCCTTCTTCTCTTTCAGAGATACAAATTTCTTTCTATCTCTATTCATATGCATTGAGCAACCGTTATCAACATACCACACATCTTTGTTGTTTTGAGCCTTGAGAGCGAGAGCACAATTATCAGTCTTCTTCTTCTTCCATTTTCGTTCGTTCTGTGGCTTCAAAGATTCTTCAAGATGATTTTCAAGTCTGCATTCTCTAGCTATGTTTCCAAAGTTTCAACATTTGTAACATTCAATATTATTTCTTAAATGTTCAAATCTATTGATGTTTCGCTGAGCCCTCGGAGGTTCATATTTGATAGATCTCCTGGAATTGTATTCGTTCCTGGGGTACGTGCGACATTCTACAGCTTTACGAACAAATTTTCCACATGAATAATAGTAGCCATAAAAAATATGTTGGTACCTGGATGGAAATCTTCATCGAGGAATTGTCTTCCAAGGCTGTTCTTGCGAATCTTGTCCAATGAAGTCTACATGCATGTCAGATCTCATAGGTTCATTTATTTTTTTGTAGAAGGTCCTGCTTCTTCTTCTTTGTAACAGATGTCAGTTCTATCGTTGTAAGATCATTGATTGTTAATGAGTTCTTCCAATGCCCTTGAGTTGTTGGCATAGTTTTGGATAGTTTTTCCTTTCTACACTTCCTTACGCAGTGAGACTACTTTGGCTTCTAATTCTTCCCTTTCTTGGTTGCTTTCTTCCAACTTCTTTTGAAGTGACTCTTTAATGCATTTGTGTTCTTCAACTTTAATTTTGAGACCTTGAACTTGTTCTTCAAGAGTATTGGAACGGATCTTCTCTACCTTGAGCTCTTTTATAAGCTTGATTGCTTCCTTAGAATATTATTCTATGGTCAATCCTTCTTCTTCATTGTTTGATACCTCTTGTTTATTTTGCTTGGCCATAAACAATACTCTCTCATTGGCTTCTTCTTCGTTGTCATTGTCTTCATCGGATGATGAGCTATCTTCTTTAGAGAGAAATTTCCTTTTGGATCCTTGCTTGTTGAATTTATTAAAGCCTTTCTTTCCTTTTGAGTTTCCATCACTTCTATTCGGACATTTTTCTGCGAAATGCCCAACCTCACCATAGCCAAAACATATCAATGGAAGTTTACCTTTGAATTTTCCGTTACCAATTTTTAGTTTTCTCGTAAAGTAAGCATATTATTCATCTAAAAGACCTTCTCCATCATCTCCCTTTTCTTCACACTTGCAGGTGCATGTATTTTCAATTGAAGGTTGTTTGTCCTTATTGGTTTTGTTAAATGCAATGAATGTAGTTTCTAGATGTGAAGTACCCTCTTCTTCATCAAGTCTCATTTCATATGCTATGAGAACTCCATGTAATTCCTCTTTGTTGATTTTGTCCAGATTTTCACTGTATTATAAGACCGATACCTTTGGGTTGAATCTTCCTGGTAACGTTCTAAGAATATTTCGTATAATATTCTTCTCGTCAACTGGCTCTCCCAATCCTTCCAAAGTATTGGTTATTTCATCAACGTATTGGAAGTATGCAGCAATGTTGCAATCTTCTTTCATTCTGAGCTGCTCAAATTTTTCTCTATAGATTTGAAGCTTTACTTCTTTGACATTTGAGTCACCTGCATATATATTCTCAAGCTTGTCCCATACATTTTTAGCGGTTTTAAAACCCAAAACTTTATGATCAGTAGATTCAATAAGTCCATTGATAATAATATTCTTTGCTTTTTCATCATTTACCAAATTCATCTTAACTTGTTCATCCGCAGTTGATGTAAATCCATTTTGAACAGTGTTCCATACTTCATAATCTTGCGCCAAGAGAGAGACCTCCATTATTCCTTTCCAGAGTGCATAATTATTTTCATTCAACAGATGTACACCATTCTTGGTATGCTCCATGACCTCCTTCCAGCTGTTAAATTGTTATTGAAGGAACCAAGCTCTGATACCAATTGTTGGAAATACTGAGAGGAGGGGGAGGGTGAATCAGTATTCCTTTCAATTAGAGAATTAGTTAATCTTCAATTATTATCAGTTTTTTTACAGTGATAGCAGTAAACAAAAGGAACACAAATGCACATAGTTTTTAAGTTGGAAACCCACTCTGGGACAAAAACCACCTAATTCTTTTCTAATAATTCTTTAATATTCAACTCCAATTGAAAATAAAGCTCCAAATTCCTAGAATCTAGAAAATCATTCTTCTCTAGCTCCCACTGGATGGATGCTCCAATGCCCGAGATTCTTCAGTAGTCAACTGAATGGATGCCCCAACACCCAATGAGCTACAACTCACCCTAGCACCACCCTACGACCCTATAGAAGAATAAAAGAAGAATGGACTCTCGTACCAGGGAAAATGGTCCACTTTACAATCATATAGAATGATGTAGAATAAGAAGACACACTAGACCATAACCCCAAATATGACACAACCACCTAATGATGATCCTAGACCTCCCGACATTGCCTCTTCAACTCTTGGCAGATAGACACTATTACAATTTTTACAATAATGTATTTACAATTACTTAGTACAATGATACCTTTACAGTGACTGTATGTAGTGCTGCCCACTTGAAGACTTCATGTGATGAACTTCTTGCTATTTTTTGCACCTTGGTTTCTGCTCTTGTCATGCTACCCTCTATTTCACCTTGCTTTGCTTTCCTGCCCTAGAAATTCTGGTCCTTTGCAGCCCTTGACAACACTTGATCTAGCTTTTTCTTTCCTTCTAAGAGCTCGATATTGAATCTGGTGTATCTTTGTTATTTCAGATCCCAATATGTGATTTTCAGTCGTGTATTAGTCCTATGAGTCATCTTTCCAATGCCACAGGTCTAACCCAATTTGGATTCTTCAAGGGAGAGTTATACCCAATCTCTCACAATGCCCTAATTATGGATTGTTTCAGTAGAGAGAACTTGTATGGTGTGCCACGTGTCACTGTTTATTCATTCGGATCTGAAATTGATAGAGAAAAAACAAAGTCCGTGCACTATGTTGTAGCTCCTAGAGACATCAAGGAGCATATAATATAATGCGTGAAGTTGTCAGCTTTAGCTCGCATGCTATCTGCTGTAAACAGGGAAATAAAATAAAATGGGACCAAACTCTCAGAAACTGACACAGGAAAAGAGATGCTGCAGAGGCAAGATGCAGAACTCTGATACAAAAGCAACAGAAAATTTAGAGACAGTTTACTGCAAAGCGGGTCGATTCAGAAATACTTCACAGACATAAACTATCAGTAGGTGTATGTAGTGAAAGAAATATTGAGAAGATATTAGTTAACATTGAGCTGATACCCAGATATACAATATCACCATGCATGGGCTTACCAATCTAAGAATCCATACATGATAATAGCATTTTAAAAGCACCCTCCCAAAGCAACTAATATAGCAGAAGTATGGTTAGCCGAATAATGGAACAAAATATCATGCATGAGCCATATTTAAAGCGCTTGACTGATCCAAGTATGGGCATCAACTAGGATGAATCCTTACCAGAAATCAGTGAGCCACTCACATTCCAAAACATGATACAGGAAAGATGGATGAGATGAAATGATATATTAAATAACATATAAAAGAGAGTTACAGACTGTGAAATACCAAAGACCAGAATCCTCTTTGACAGACATAACTCCTCCTCACTGAGACCCTATGGGCTCTGAGCCTTCATACAAAAGTTCTACAAAATGTATACAAAATGTCTTTCACTGCATAATTTTCTGATAAAAATCTGGAACCCTTACAATGCGTTTCTTCATGGTTTTTATAAGAGAAACTAAAACCTAGTAAAAGAGGTAGGTGATGAACATTTAATTGTATCATTAAAACAAAATGGTGGAGAAGTTCCCACCCATACTGCTTGACGGCACTGTGCTGTTTGTAATCTGTTGCCTGCTAATTGAAGTAAACGCACTAGGTGAAAATTTCTTTAGGAGCATGATATAGGGATAACCATATCAACATTCTATCCTTTTCTGAAGATAAATTCTGCTGAAAGAAGACCGGAAGGGTATTTTTTTTTGTGCATCGTACCCTTTGCCGGCTATACCCTGAATTAAGATTGAAGATCTTCAATATTGGACACTGAATTCCTGGATCTTCCACTGATACTCTTTTCCGCAACATTTATGTCTTCATTTGCAAAAATCTGCGCTTTGAACAACTCCATAGGGTTTGATAGATTTTAACCTTGCTTCTTTTAATGAAAGCCATGTCGTAACAGCTTCCCAAATATTTCTTCATAAATTCTGCCTCTGAATCATTGTCCTTCGACGTGCTTGTGGCCTCTGTAATGGAGGCTGTGAGTAGTAGCCACCTTCCGTCGTTGTTGATCTGCAAAACCCACAAACCAGTTAAAGAAAACCATGCATGGAGCGGTGAACACAGTGGGGATAATGGCAAGGTTAATGGAAACAGTCGTGTAAACTGTGGTATGGTGAAACAACGTAGGGTGGCAAAAAAAAATGCAGCGGAGGAATGGTGGACGAGCTGACCAGAGAAAAACATTGGAATATAACGTATGAATGAAATATATAAATGGCGGAGGAAGAAGTGTGATAACACGTGGGATGATGACGTGGAGGAAGACCGGGTCAATGGCATGGACGATGAAATCTCAGCCGTCTGATCTCAGGAGGAGATCGACGATGGAAAGAGCATCGGAGGTGATGTACTATGGGCCAGGAGCACTGTACACTCGGACTAAAACTCGTGTAGCTTCGGAGCGCGATGACCGTTGGATGATGATCTCCAGATCGGATGGCTGTGATGAATATCGTTGCGTGACTTTGACCGAATGATAATGCGCGATGGAGAGCGGTTTCGGGGCCGTACGCAGGGACACGTGGTGAGCACTGTATGGAATCGCTGGCCCAAGGAGAAATACCACCTCTCGCCGAAAGGCGGTGCGATGAATACCGGGCAGTTTTTTAAACAGTGGACTCGGGAAGGGGACCACAAGGCAGGAGAGATGCGATACGTCGATCTATGGTTTGATCGAACGGCCCAGAACGTGCCCGATATGCATTCGGTAAACGCCTTTTGGCCTGACGCGTGGTTACAGCCTTTGGTCGCGCGGAGTAAGAAAACAGAGGGGCTAGGGCCGATAGGGCTAAACCTTAAATATTTCAAATATGAAATTTTCAGCCATTTATAATGAATTTTAGAGAAGGGAAACGGTAACGATAGGCTTGAGGATGATTTTCCAAGGCTGCAAAGGGGGAATCTGAGAACTCTGGACCAAATTTCCTGTGAAATTTTGTAGGAAGAAAATTATGATCAACACACTATCTACCACTTTTTACTGAATTCCAATATGATACTTAGAGAGAGAGTTATGACGATTTTCCCAAGGTCACTTCTTTGAGATGAATTTCAGGAGCCTGCAAAACACTGACTTCCACAGATCATATCTCCGAAACTATTTCTCACCTTGATCTAAAATGTTTACATGAGATTCCTCAGGATTTCGGCTTGGCCTCATAAAAATTTCAGGTTTTGAACCTTCGTAGAAAAAAGTTAGAGCGAAAATTCCACGATGACCTATTTCAAATAGCGAAATCCCTGCATAAGAAGGATATGAGGATCACAATTTATATAAATGCTTAGGTTGATAGGGGCTTCAACAAGTGGGCGTGGGAGGGATTTTAGGAGCTTAAAAATTATTAATTATTTACTTTTCAGTGACCAATGCCACAACCCCATGGGGTTTTAGCTCATTAATTGGGGGTACAAACTTCAAACATGAATATATCTCAAATCGTGAAGAATTACGTGGCATGCCATATATCAACAGAAACATCTCGACAAGTAGAAACCATAAAAATCATTCTTGACCCTGAATATATTAATTTGGTAGGTCAAAATTCCCATGCAATATTGGGGTAGCCCCTGGTGCTACTTGGATTGACATCAATGACAACCGTTGATCAACATTGTATACTTATCTTAGTGGCTTGCATGATTTTTCATACATTGGAGATGATGTTCCAACACCTGGTAGAGGTTCTGGATAGAATAATCGATGCTTTCATTGAGTTTTAGCCCCAGTCGCATGCATGCTAATTCAAGGTAGCAGTTGGAAATTCATAGTCACATAGAGGTAGACTCAACGGAGTGGTTATAGATTCAAGATGCTAAAGTGGCATGAAATATATTTCTAAGGAAGCGACTATGGGTTTTGACGAGATTTTGTCTGCATTCCTCGCGTTGTTGAGCTAATTTTTTCGTTGTGGCGACACCCTTGATCAAAAAAATTTAGTTTATGGTCAGAAAATTTCGTGGGACCTCAAGGGAGAGTTTATAGCTCCAAGAGGATAAATTTTCATGCAAGATATTACTAAGGGAGCAACTATGGGTTTTGACGATATTTTCTCTGCATTCCTCGCGTTGTTGAGCCAATTTTTGTGGTGTGGCGACATCCTTGATAAAAAAATTTCAGTTTATTGTCAGAAAAGTTTGTGGGACCTCCAGAAGTTGATTGAAGTTGAAAATTTAAAAAAGGGTAATGGAGTTAGTGGTTCATTGATTCAGTGAGCTAAATCCTGATCTAATCTAGCATATGAACAAGATTGTTGAGCTCAGTAGTTATGTGTAATTATTGAGTTGAGAACTTGAGTTCAGATTTATATTGGAGATAACTCATTGTTAGTATGGTTGGTTGCACTAGTGTATGGAGAGAGTGTGAGTTAGAGAAGACCATGGAAACTACGTGAGCTTCATTATGAAAAATTTCTGAATCAGTTTGTAGTAGTACCAATAGATATTTGAAGCTTGTTTCAGCCATGATATTGGAATAGTGAGTGAGAATATGGATTGTTGTTTGGATATTTGATTAGTGAGATTGTGTTGTAGCTAGTGTAAATTGTATTATGATATTCTATTTATGAGATATTATTTTAGCTTTGATGATATGTTGTTTCAATGCTCATGTTGAGCAAGTTTTCAGAGTCCAATCTGAAAATATATGAAACGAGACTCACATGGAGGTAGTGAAGGCATGGAGTCTTTGAGTATATAGTGAGTTGGCAATACTAGATGGAAGATTTTTCTCCATCCACTGGTGGTTGGATGGTTTGGTAGAAACTGGGAGAGTCTCATTGGTGATGATAGAACCAACATATCAGAGTATGTATAGTCAATTGTGAGCTTAGGAGTAACCGAGTGAAGATCATTGATCGTGATGAACTTCAATGGATGGTAGTCCATAGATACGTGAGAGAAAAAATTTCTTGTGTGATAGTTCCAACATATTGTGAAAGAAGTCGAGTCTTCCAAACTCATGGGAGTGAGTTGATCCATGTATAATGTGTTCAAATATTAATAAAATAATTGAGCAGCGTAGTAGAAACACAGTGGTCTTTTTTCTGGGATGACTTTTCCACCAGAAACACTTGTGTCCATTGTGTGGATTGATTTTGCGGTTGCACGCTTATTTTGATGCTTTGATCTATGATTTTTTTTTTCAGTTTATGCATGGATTAAAATATTAATTAATCAAATTCTTTTTTTAAAGGTGTCACACTACTAATTCACCCCCCCACCCCATTTAGTAGTGATCTAGTTTCCAACAAACATGTCAAATAAAATATTCACAACTCATGAGATTTGATTGAAATTTGGTCATAAATAGTGACATTGGTATGTGTGCTATGACTTGGTGGTATATAATTTTTCTTTTTTTATATTTTTTTTGACAAATACTATTTATAACCACATAAAATTGTCACTTCATCTATATAAACCAATGAAAAAATATAAATTGAAATTTCAAAAAAATCAATTTCTATTTTTTATTTTAAAATATCAAATTTAATATTTAATTTTGTATACTTTATAAAATATATCATGGAAGGTATAATAAATATAAACATCTACATTGTGTTACACTTTATAAAACCAAACAACACGAGTTTTGAAGTAGCAAGTCCCTGCCATATACTTTTTCTCTTGACTTCCAGGCATGGAAGAGAGGGCCATATACTTTTTCTCCTGATTGGAAAGCATGGCAGAGAGGTAGGTAAAGAACCTTAGCTGAGCTTCAACACCGACCTTTCTTCCCGAACTCTACTCACACAATGTTGATTTGCATCCAAATCAACGATGTGAATGTCCCTTTCAAAGGAATGTACACATGGAAATAGTTATAAAATGTCATTATTAGTAATATTATTATACAACTGCATTTCCTAGAGCAAATTCAAGAGATGGTGAAGGGAATGTGGAGTGCAAGAGAGGCAATGTGGTTTAAATTATGAAAAATGGAAATCCATTTGTGGAATGATTTCCCCGTGTTATGTATTTTTCAACAGTTCGAATTTCCTTTTTGTTGTTCATCTACATGCACATGTAGTAAGCCCTGAAAGAGTAAAATTCCCTCCACTGGATTCCATAGTGGACACAGATTCAGTTCTTAAATATGCATGTTGGTATGTTGCGTTACAATTATAATGGTGATTTGTGGGGGTTGTGTTGCAAATTAATTTGATCTAAATTCTATTGTAGTGGAGATAGATTCAGGTGCTAAATATGCATGTTGGTATGTTGTGTTACAATTATAATGGTGATTCATGGGGGCTATGCATTGGAAATTAATTTTATGTAAATTTGTTAGTGAAAAACTTAAATTTAATTTGAAATTCTACCGAAATGGAATGGAAATTGTAACTTTTCATAAGAAATATACAGTATCATTTGTATAAACCCCCAATAAGCAGAAAACACTCACATCTATTTCCTCCTCTGCTTTTTAAATGCACAAATAGTATATTTTTGTAGGCATGAAGACTGGAACTGCCAATCAAAGAACTGTAAGAATGAAACCCAAAAAGTTATAAGAAGAAATCCAATTGCTTTACAAGTACTATGTGTGTGTGTTTGGCGCAAGAATGTACCAAATCACACCTACTTAAGAGGAGTGGTTTTGTCCTCTTAATTTCTTGTTCACAGGAAGAAAATAAAGGGAGTCAACAAAGTTAGTGAACGTGCTAAGAAATAAACATACTAAATAGTGAAATAACATGCACATTCAAAAAGAAAAACTAAACTAAAACACATAATACAAAAGCTCTAACTAGAGTCAAACAACTTCAATAATCCAAATGGTGGCACTTACATCCCCTCTTATTGAGTGCTGGTAGGAATAAAGTATGAAATGTTTACCCACTTTCCAAGGGGCCCTTAGAACCAGGGAGTTCGAAGACCCGATGCAAGGATGTCTTTACTTCCAAGCTACCTTGGCCCAAAGTCTCCCTCTCTCTACTCTGAAGGACTGGAGTTGTTGGATGGCCAACAACTGATTCCCCTCTATCTCTACTCCGGATCACATACTACTTGATTGCTTGGGGAAATTCTAGCCAACATAACAATTTGTTCTCATATTATTCGTCTCTTGGTGGCCTTTTATAGGAGATTTCAAACCCTCAATCCCTCTCTTGGTACATTAATGGATGGTGAACAAAGAGAGGAGGGTGATTCCATTGTGTGCCACATTTATTCCATTGTGTGCTCCCTTGAGGTCCTAAGGAGGCTTGGGTGGTTGTCCTTAGGTAGCCTCAAGTGTGGGATTAATGTCCTAGAGTGTGCCTTGTGGTCTCGGAAAGCGACTTCCACCACTCTCAGGTCCACGCAGATTTTTGAGGAAAAGTCGCACAAAGGCGCGCTTATCGAAGAAAAGTGCACACAAAGGTGCATTTTTCTGGTTCCTTCAGTGCACAATTTGATTTTCCTCATAGACCTTAGAGATTTTTAAATACTTAAAACTCTTTAATGTGCCTTAGCCCTGTAAATCCTTCTGCCTGACATTTAATAATGTCATCTTTTCTTGTCCGATTTCCAATGATAACAGTTGTCCCCTAATCTGTGAGGTCTAGGAAGAACTGTATAGCCGAAATACATTATAGTTTCTTTGTTGTGTATTGTGCCGAGAGAGGGAGAGACCTGCGTGTAGAATGGAGTTGGAGACACCTTACACCAGGTCGAAGAGTGACCATGTCCTGTGGGAACCCTGCAAGCAATGGTATAATACAATAAATACAATTTTTTTTTTACGAGGCGGGCATGTCCCATGCTCGTGATGCTTTGGCTAGCTAAACAAATCTATTTGACAGATACAGATTATGTCAGTGTCAATAGTATGGTAGTGATCTGCTGGTTGATGACGACGATTTTTGACGCCCTCAGGGGCATTTTTTCTTTAACAATAGGAGGAATGTGGTACCCACATGCATAAGCTTGGCATGGCATATAAATGCACATTGTACGCATGGGTGTCTGACTGGGACCTTCCTGTGTAAGCATTGTTGAAGGAGATGCTTTTAAATGCATGGGTCTTCGACGAATTTGATCAAAGTGCAATGGTTAGGTACGATTCCATTTTAACATGAAAGCTTGTGTTATAGTCGAATGTCAGGAATATCGATGACATCTGTGGGAAATGATACCTCCCACAGTGCCACACGAGGATGTCCATTTTGTGGAGAGGGGTGATCCAAGGTATCGCTTCCTTTTTGGAAAATGGGTGTTAATGTCGACTAAAAGGAAGCCTCAACTGAACGAGAGAGTTGTTGATACAAGGGATCAGGATCCTAGATGTGATAGGTTTAACATAGGCATGATGGAAAGGGGTGACTGAAAACTGATGATGGGGATTCAGCGGCCTAAGGTCGGAGTATAAAAAGTAGCTTAGAGATAGTAATAACTATTTCTGATGGTGAAATCCGTGGAGTCGGTAGGACATACAAGGTGGGTATATATTGGTTATGGATGTCATGGTGGCTTATGCGTGAGGGTGAGATACTCCGACCAAGGGTGACCAGGGACTGCTGCCATGGGAGAAAAAATGGATGGGTGAATGGGGAACATAGTGCACCGTTTGCAGTCTTTATACACTTACCAAAAGAATGAAATAATGGGGTTTGGTTTGTACAAAACACAAATATGGGTGCTCCAAAACATGAAAGTGTTTGCTTACTGATGATGTGAGGAAGGTGTTTTGTTGAGTGTGGGGGGCCCATTGGTTGGTCTCATCTATGGGGTTGATGAAGCAGATGGAAAATGTCATAGATGGGCTATGTCGATGGAGGTATGGTAGGCCAAATGTGAGGCGCAGTAGTGCGCTTTAGATCTTCTTGTAAAACCTGGTAGTCCAAGAAAGGGGTTTTATTTTGATATGGTAAAACTTGACCTGATGGATGGCAGGTGAATGGGCATGAGGTGCTTCCTGGACTAAAGTCGTATGGCCATGGTGTCATTATTTTTTGTGATATATGGTCTACTTTGGGTGACGGCGGCCATGGAGGGGAGGCTCTACCGACCAACGAGGATTTTTATCATGTGCAAGGTGGGGTGATTATAAACATGGCCGGATGCTTGGAACCTATGGTTGTTTTCTTATGGATAAATGATGTCAGGATATGCAGATTTTTTATGGGACTCTATCATGTTGAGGGTAGAATGATACCTACTTTGGAACTTTCGGTGGATGGAGCGATGGATGGTTTGCACCCTACCTGCAAAAACAAATACCCCAACTGAAATCATCTTCTTTATTCAAAAATTATTGAAATACATGTGATAAAAAAGAATATGAGAGAGGGCATACAGGTTGGCATTGAAAATTTATTTTTTTTAGAGGTGTGAAGGTGCGGTACCTCCTTTGGGCATTATGAAGTGTTGATCACAGTATTATATATTACTGCTACCTAGGTGACCATGGGCCAAAGACTCGGTCAAACCATCTGCAGTAATTGACGCACGTGGTAACTCAAGAGGATGAGGCAACCAGGTTCCCCTATCCCTGGTAGGTGTATGGTGGCTTGGGGGGAGGAGGGAAAAATGGTTGTCTTTTTGGTGACTGCTCTTCCCCTTGAAGGTATAGAATGACGCGAAGTTCATCTTCGACTGACTGGATGGAGGGATCCTCTTGATAGGATTTCTCAATAACATGTAAAGAGTCCCTATATCACGGGATATCTAGGAAATGATGGGTACAGTTTCCATAATTGCTGCAAATAGCGCATGCATGATTTGTACGCAATGCTGTGCCTTGACTTTTGGTGGCAGGTTCCTTTTTACGGGAACTTGTTGCCACGATGTCTACCGCAGAGCTAAGGAGCGATTTTAATTCGTCCAGCACTGGGAAGATGTGGGTAGGGTAGCCTACTATGTCACATATGGCACAGTGTGGTGATTCCCATGGCGTGGTGGGATTATCCATCTTCTTTCCTCTTCTATTGTTTTTCTTGGTCATAACCATCGGCTTTGCAATGGGAATTTCCTTCGAAGGGATGTTTGCGACCATCTCCTGATTGGTTGGGGCCTCCTCAGGATTGAGAGGGATTAACCCTATAGAGGTGATGTGCATGACTCCCATTGTCGTAGGTGGGACTAGGTACCAAACTGGTATTGCAAATGATAATTTTGGTAGGACCATTGTGTCCATGACCTGCTGCGACACAAAACCAATTGGGGGGATGAGGAAAGGATTTTTGGAGACAACATAGGCTAGAGAGGTTGTTGTGGCCAAGGACTCAATTTCATTATTGCTCGTCTCTGTGTCTTGACTAGCTTTGGTGCTTGATGAGGACATCATGCACACCGGAGCCCCCATGACGTCAGGTGATGACTTAGGTGAGACAGGGGGATCCCCTAGGAATGACCCTAGGATGGACGATGGTTTGAACTAGCCGGGGCCATATTCCTGGTACCGTATTAGCGTCTCAGCAGATGTGTCTACATAGGGTAGAATGACAAGGTATTTTCTAGCGGTCGTTTTTCATTGTGTGTAAATTACTCGACAGTAACAATGCGGTCCTCATGGGGAAACATCATCGTTCGAAAGACGTAGGAGGCTACGATGGACATGGCATACATATAACTCTAGCCAAGGATTATATTGTAATCCAGTTGGGCATCCAAGAATTCTATGTCTATAAGGAATGTATTGCTGGCTAAGTAGACCATAATGTTTTGATAGAGGCCAATGAGAGCTAAAGGGCATCCATCATATGCTCTACGCGTGAAGTCTGGTGTCTTTAGTTTGGGAGACCCTAACTTCTTTCAGACGTTCTTTGACATGGTGCACGCGGATGCACCCTCGTCAATGATACATCGGTGAATGGTGATTTTTTGGACTGACACCAGTATCTGAAAGGCGACCATTGAGGGAAGCCTATGGGTGGATTTGTCTAAATCAAAAGCGATTAGGCACGAATAGGCAGGGTCAATGATGCCTAGTGCGGAAAGTAAGGCTTTCCTTTGATTTGGGCATGATTTTAATACCTCCAAAGTTGACATAGCGGTGGGAGATTGAGCTAGATCATCCACGATGCTATAGTTATGGTCCACTTTGGAATGGTTTCCTACCCGGTGAGTTGGCCCCTTAGCCATTTTTGGCAAAGGTTCAGTAGGAATATTTGATATGGTCAAAGGTGTTGTTGGTGCACTTGTACTAGCCCCTAACAGAATGGTGTCTGGTGGGGTATCATAATTTTGGTTCCGTGTCTGGAAAAACATTTATTTTCTAGTCATGTAGATTTCATGGTTGTTCTTTCTGGAATCATTGGGAGTGTTTTGTTGTTGTTGAGTGCTAATTGTCCCTTTATGGGGGAAAGGTTCCTGCATGAATGTTGTTTGCTGTGAGGATCCCCCTTGCCCATGGTTACCCTACAGCTTCTTTAGCTCAGGGAGGTTGGGACAATGGTGAGTGTAATGGACGTACTCACCACAGATCGAACAAGAGGTTCGTCCAAAAAATTTCCCTCTTGCTCTGCCTTTGGGGGTTACTTGGCTCATGGTTTTCATTTCGGATGGAGTTGCCTCCAACCTGAGATCGCGAAGGGCATTTCTGATTGTTTCCCCCCTGTCCTGGATTTCCTTTAGGCTTGTCTTTTCCTTTTTTCTTAACCACGTTAGGAGGATATTAGGGTTCCCCTGATTGTATGGTTGGTGCGGGTGGATTTGGGAAGGTTTCACAAAGTTCACTTGTGCATTATTTTGCATGGGTGGGTTTTGTGTTGGGGACTGGGCATATTACGGTCCTTGTCCTTGGTTTATAAATGGTTGTTGGGGGGGAGCTCTTTCATTAGCATTTCTAGCTGCATACTGGGTCCCGTGAGCCAGAGGATATGGTCCTCCCTGCTGATGGTGGTACGATGACGCCCTATTGGTCAAATTTTTTGGAGGCACAGGATGACTTTGGTAGTCGAGTTGTCGTATGTTGTGGGTAGAATCATATACGTAACCGGGGTATAGAATGTTGTTGCTTAGGTGATTTTGGGTCAATGACTCAATCAAACTGTCTGCAGATTTTGACGTGCCTGGAAATTATTTATAAATTTGCAGGCACGGGGCGTTAAGAAGGATATTGTAAATATATCTTAACTGCGTATAGATCGACTCGAGTTGTTGGGCCTTACTAATGGCGTCCTCTTCGGATATGGGATTTTTTTGTGCCACATCCTTCAAAATCTCTATGGTGAGAGTTTTCAGGAATATATCTAACAGAACTTGACCATCGAGTTTGGATTTGATAAAACTATGACACTACCGCCATTCGTGGAGATGATTCGAGAAATGGACGGCGAGTGTTTGCCTATAGTGGGTCAGTAATTCCATTCTAGAATCATGGTGTATGGGTAACTGAAAATAGGTCAGGAATGCAGTAGCGAGAGAACTAAAGGTTCCATGTGTAGCAGATGGATGCTCCACATACCATTTTGTGGCTATTCCAATTAAGGTGCATTGAAATATTCTTAGTCGAATAGTATCATCAACGATGTTGTTCGACGAACACCATAGGTGGAAAGTCATCACATGATTTTTGGGGTCTTCTTCTTTCTTCCCTTCGAATTTTGGAATGTCTGAAGGGAGCTTCGTGGGCATTGGAGGCCATGTAGTGTTGTGTGCAATGGGGTAGTTTGTCAACTTGGTTAAATCTGGTAGATTTAACAAAGCTAGGAAAGGTGACCCTATGAGGGTGTTCACCGGTGTGGCGTTCGGTGACCGATGAAGGTTCCCAACTAATGATGACCCTATAAAGGATGAACCAATAAGGGTGGAAATGTTCTGTCTTTGAAGCCTAAATGGCGAAAGACCTGAAACACCTCCTGGTAATGGGGGGAGGTCCAAAAGACGTCTAGATCGACGAGGTCCTGTTCGGTCCGTTATAGCGTCGAATAGGTATGGTTTTGGAAATATTTGAGAGGATAGAGATTATAATCAAAGAAAAAATCTGATCACGTACATAAAACAAAGCGAAAATAAAAGATAAATTTTCCCTTTATATTAATCCTATGTGCCCAGTCAATCAAAAAATATGGTTTTTGTTGTTTGTGTATGATACTCAAATCCTAGAATACCTACTTGTCCTCACATGCTCAAATTTAATTGGGGCTTGAGAATATATCTTGTGAATTCTGGCACAACATCTCGAAAGAACTGGCGATGCCCCCAGTCAACCGAAGAAAATCCACCAAGGTAAGGGTAGAGGATCTAGTGTTGCCTGCATCGTCACCTATAGGGAAGGATGCCCTAGTTTTGGCCACTAAGTAGCTTCGTCCCACGTGAGCATTTGAGTCTTAATCTTCTTGGTAATTCAACTACCAATAACGAGTATTAGACGGGTCAGGTAGCCCTTAATAATATCGCACGCGTTGGGCCTAATCTTAACCCGCTTTGAATCGGTACTCTGTTGCGCTCATGTTTTTTTTTGTCGTGGGCGGATAGACGGATTTGAAAGTTCCCTAAACAATCAACTAATATGTTTCAAGTGGTATACTAGCCAATGTGGCTTATTGGATGCCTACCCCCTTGGTCCGAACTTAAACTATATATTCTCTTGTGGCGAGAGTTTAGTGAGTTTGGTTAAGTTATTTTTAAGTTTCTTTAACTTACTTAGGGTATGAACGTGTGTGAAAAAAAGGTGAACAATCACATAGTTTGAACATGTGGATATGTGGTGATCCTTTTCAAAATCCCCTATTTAAACTATGGTTGGTTGTTCCTTGCTCAAAATAAAACATGTGCGGATATGGTTTGCTTCCAATGTTTCCTAGCTAATCTAAATGATCAACTATAGGGAGATGGTGAGTTATCAATAGAGAGTGTTCATATGCTTTCCTAGGATCACCCAAAGGTGCAAAGGCAGCAGAGATTACTTGCTCTCTAAAGATAATTCGATCCTAGTCCCGAATCCTAGTGCAAAAATTTGAACTAAAAGAAATGACTTTTACACTATGAAAAAGATTTAGCTAAGCATGCATGGACTGGGGCCACTCACTTTGGCTAATTAACTAAGTTTTTTTTGGTGCCTAAATTCGCAAAACATAAATGATTTCGGAATGCAAGTTTTTTTCCCCCTACTTAAACTATGTGTTAACTTTGCGAAAATGAACTTGAATTTTTTTTAAAACTAACACCTAAACTACTAAAACATAGCTAAAATTGAGCTTTAACAAGTTGTGGGACACCTCAACTAGTGTTGGTAGATTTATTAAGGTTTTCCAGTCACGTTACAAGCAATAAATAAATGGAAATAGCACCAAATTTGTGCTTCTCATTTTCGCACGCAAAAGGCTAAGACAGGCACATAGTTTACGTGCAGGTCACTGCTGAACGCCGCACTGGGGCGCATCTGTCTATGAAAAAGTCGCGCGATTTTCCTACAAGGAAATTTTGGGAGCTCTTCAGCTTTAACCTCTCACTGAGGGTGAATCAAGAAGTGAATCAGAGAAAGATGGCATTTCCAGCCCAACTCCAAGGCAAAGAAAGAGGTCTTTGCAAAAAGGCACAACCACATAAACATAAAAATAAAAGTAGTGGAGTCGCCAATCCTGTCTGTGTGTGTGTTTGCGCATGAATGTACCTGATCTGAAATTGTGAGAACAAACTATTTCTTATACAGAGATTGACAGTAGGGGGCTTTTACTGGTTACTTCACCTTTACTAGAAAGGATGAAACCAGAAGCTTCTGGCCCACAAACTGGCTCTGCCTAAAGAAATAAAATGTAAACACTGAAATAGATCCGATCAATGAAAGTATTTGTTTATGTGCAAAGTATTCATTAATCAAAATTTTATGTGTGAATAAGCAAGTTCAAGTATTCTGCAAAGGAAGTAATGTGGTTTGAAGTGAAACTAATGAGTTGTGTTCACTGTATAAGTCTGATTGGGAAAAGTGTACTTATGAAAAGTTATTGTTTAATGAAGCAAAATCTGAAATATAACAGCGAAAATGCACAGCATAACAGTAAGCATTTGTTTAAGTAGTTCACCCCTCTCTTGGGCTACCTTTGCTGGGTCCAAAAGCCTCTAATTAGGCTTTTCCCTCTTTCATTAATGCTCAAATTAAGAATTACACTGTGTAGAAAGCCTCAAAAGGAAAAATTAGCTGCATATTTAGAAACAGAAGACTGAAATCAGTATAAATCGACTATTCATTCACCTCCAATGGATGAGTATAGTCCAACACAGCTGATCTTTCATTAGGCCCTGGTGGCTCCACAACCAAAATCGCTGGTAAAATCATTGATAGAGTGCCCTGATGGCTCTGCAACCTATCCCAACAGCTCCATAATGCTTCAATACCCCAAAATCAAAAAAAACTTCGTCCCAAATGGACTTCCCTAGCCAAATTTATGGCTAACTGAAGTTTGCCCAGTGTCACCTAGAAAAACTCCACTAAATGTGGAGAACTAGAGTTAACTCCAGTTAAAAATGGAAAAAAATGCCATATTCTGCGGCGCACTCCAACTTTATTGGGAGGTTAAGTTTAATGCTGTGGACGTGGTCACATGCACCACCGTCCAACCTGCCGCGATTAATGTTATAACAAACAGTTTGATAACCACAATGTTTGATTTAACCACAACTTGTGCCACCGATTCCGTTCACATGTTAAACAGTGTATTAAATGTTATCATAACCATTTGGTTTTGCGCGCCAAGTCTAAGCTACGGTTCCGAGCGAACGGTTATATGATGGAGGGGGCTGGCCCTTGGGGCTAGCCCCCTTTCAGGCTCACCCAAAACAAATTTAACGTGTAAATATAAGTTCAATCCATTAAATGATAAGAAAAATAGCTGTGGCCTGTTGGTCGGGCCTCTCTGTTGCTTCCGACCCGACCCACGTTCGAATCCTGCCGCGCATCACAAAAATTTTAATTGCCATTTCTGTTGGACCTTGGAGCCACGTGGTGGCCTCTGGGCTAGCCACGTGGCGCCCTTTCATTGGCTGCCTGGGGAATATTCCAAAGAATATTATGTGGAATATTTCATGGAATATTCCCAGAATATTCTATGGAATATTGTTTTTTTAATAAAAAAAATTTATAAAGTCAATTTTGGCCATTTTTTAATTGAAATTGGCAAACTTCAAAGCTGAATATCTTCTTCATATGGCGTCGGTTTTCAGTGCCGTTCGCGTCTACAGGATTTTTTTTCCGAGCTCTTTCCATTCGATCTAGTTCAGACCAATTATAAGTAACTTAATTTTTGAGAATTTTTCTACAAGAGACTTGATCTCCTGATCACACCTCCCAAATGGGAAGCTTTTGGACCCCAAAAGCTCTTTGATTACTGAAACTGATGATGTGGAGACTGATTCTCCACTCTTCCACCCTTGAATAACTGAAATCTACCTGATTTCATCAAATGAAGCTTTTGAGAAAATGATAATCTGTCTCTGGAATCAACTGATCGACCATTGCTAAGATTGACGGAGTCATGATGAAAATGATTAAAATTTGCAGAACAGTAATTGTAATCTGCAAAAAAAAAAAAAAAATCTACACTGATCAAACTTCCCATAAGACTTAAAATAACTTTCACCTTGCAAATTTTTCCCATGGCGAATTCTACCATTCTGAAACCAACTTTTTCCCATGCTGAATTGTGTGTCCTCCTTGCTTGCACTGCTTTGCTTTGACACTTCATTCACTGCATTGGCTGACCCAAAAGGTAATTTGCGCAACATAACATCATCTTCTTTCAAAGACAAACTGTTATTAAACTGAGACAAATCATTAGCAACATCATAAAAAGGCGAATGCTCAAAATCTGGTCGTTTCAACATTAACAAAGTTAGACTTTGACTTGCATTAACCAGTCTTTTCAATTGACTTGCATGGAGTAAAGAAGATTCCAGCTTCTTCTTGTGTGCTCTCACAATGTACTCTTTACCATCTTTGAACAAGTGATACTTGTTTTCATGGCGATGAAAGATGGCCTTCTTGTCAAATAAGTAAGGACTTCCCAAAACAATACCTGAGATATCAAGCGACACCACATCAAGTTCAACTGTGTCAATAAAGTGTGCAGTTATTGTAAAGCGCAATATCCACTTTCTTGAGACTTGAAAATTGGCATCCTTTCATATCCATCCAAGTGGATAAGGCTTCAGATGTGGAATGGTCTCAAGTTTAAGTTGCTTGACCAACTCTTCAGATATAATATTCGCTTGTGACCCACAGTCAAATAGTGTGTCAATTTTTGTATGTTTTGAAATTACCCTCACATGGAAGAGCTCTATCCTCCTCTTTTCTTCATGAGTGTCTTTGTGACAATTCAAAGAGCTAGAACTGGGAGTTGTGTCTTGCACCACTTCTTTCCCCTTAATGTTCTTTAAAACCATGGCTATGCTTTTTGTCTCATCTCCTGAGTCTGACCCTAAGTCTTGCTCAACCGTTGCTACAATTTTCTCCTTTTCTTTGGTCTTGTTTTTGTTCTTGTATTTTTCTGGTTTCACTTCAGGATGAAGCTTCCAACAATGATCTTCATCATGACTTGTCTTTGAATAGTTCTTGCAAAAGAACTTTCCTTTTTATTTTCTTGAATTTGCAACTCTTTTCTTTCCTTTGTTTTTGAAATTACTATCCTCATCAAAAGTATTCTTTCCTCTAGCTTCTAAATGTGTAGCCTGGACACAGACTTCATCTAAGCTGGTAGGATTGAACATTAGAATAGCATGTTGCAGATAATTGTGCAAACCTCCTATGTATTTCAACAAGGTGTCTTGACTTTGTAAGTCTACTCCAAGTAGAAGTGCTCTCCTTCTAAAATCTTGGGTATAATCTTGCACATTTGACCCTTAAGTTGCCTAAAATTTTTCCAATTCATGATTGCTTTCTGAATATGAGCAAGAGGATAAAATTGTTTCTTAATAGCTGTAATAAACTCATTCCAAGTTAGAGTTATCTTACCATACTTTTTAATTTCCTCCCTGGTCTTGGCTTCCCACCAAACCAAAGCTGCTCCATCCATTCTCAAAGAGGCTAATTGGATTTTTGTGTCATCATCATGCAAATTCTGAATCCTTAGATAGACTTCCAGCTGTCTAATCCAGTTATCCAATTTTTCTGCATTCACATCACCATTAAACATCAGCAACTCAAACTTTACATCAAGCTTTAACAAAGGATTTTTAAGAGATGTTTTTGTTTTGTGTGACTGATTAACAGAAGTTGAAGAGGATGATGTGGAGGAAGAGGATGACGATGGAGATGAAGGATCACCATTTCCTCCATTCCCTTTCTTAGACTCATCTTTGTCTTTCTTCCCTCCTGAAGAATCTCCTTCTTCTTTTTGGTTTCTAGACCCTTCTCCAGCAATCCTATCATTTCTCTCCTGGTATAGGATCCTAACCATCTCAGTCATGTCCAAGAAAGCTTTTCTAAAGACTCTTTCTTCTTCCTTGGGATCCATTTCCTCATGTACTTCTCCTTCTCTGGAAGACATGTTTGTGGCTGATTCTAAGGCTAATGAGGATGAAATGGAAGGTGGATATAATGTCACTCTCGCCCTCCTTAGTTGAGGATTAACTTGTTCTCTAACCAATTGACCTTCTCCTCTTTTCAATTTCAGCCTAGTAAGCATCAAATTTTGCAGAATAACACAATATTCTTGCACAAATTTCACAAACTCTTAAGCAAAACCTGGGCTCCTTCTGTCGATACGAAGGTGAGAGCAAACTATTTCTTACGGATGTGTGATGGGGGCTTTTTTACTTACGTTCTTACTACCTTTACTAAAAAGAATGAAACCAGAAGCTCCTGGCCCACAAACTAGCTCTGCCTAAAGAAATAAAATGTAAACACTGAAATAGATCCGATCAATGAAAGTATTTGTTTCTGTGCAAAGTATTCATTAATCAAAATTTTATGTGTGAATAAGCAAGTTCAAGTATTCTGCAAATGAAGTAATGTGGTTTGAAGTGAAACTAATGAGTTATGTTCACTGTATAAGCCTGATTGGGAAAAGTGTACTTATGAAAATTTACTGTTTAATGTAGCAGAATCTGAAATATAACAGCAAAAATGCACAACATAACAGTAAGCATTTGTTTAAGCAGTTCACCCCTCTCTTGGGCTACCTCTGCTGGGTCCAAAAGCCTCTAATTAGGCTTTTCCCTTTTTCATTAATGCTCAAATTAAGAAATACACTGTGTAGAAAGCCTCAAAAGGAAAAATTAGCTGCATATTCAGAAACAGAAGACTGAAATCAGTATAAATCGACTATTCATTCACCTCCAATGGATGAGTATAGTCCAACACAGCTGATCTTTCATTAGGCCCTCATGGCTCCACAACCAAAATCGCTGGTAAAATCACTGATAGAGTGCCCTGATGGCTTTGCAACCTATCCCAACAGCTCCAGAATGCTTCAATACCCCTAAATCAAAAAAAAAATCGTCCCAAAAGGATTTTCCTAGCCAAAGTTATGGCTAACTGAAGTTTGCCCAGTTAGGGCTAAAAATCCTCCACTAATTGTGGAGTAACTGCAAATAAGGCCACTAAATTAGGAAGTGGCGCAAAAATAGGCGAAGCCTCCAACTTTATCCGTGCGGTTATGGTTGGTAATAAATATTATGGTTAATTTGTTTTGAGTCGGTCACATGTATTAACGGTGGTAATTAATATAACCACATTTGCTGGGTTTGCGCGCCGATGCGTTTAAGTCATGGTTCCCGCGGCATGGTTGTATGCAGAGGGGGTTGGCCCTTAGGGTCTGGCACCCTTTCGGCCCCGCCCAAAACAACTTGCAATTTTAAATACCATTTCGTTGCGTTATATAACAAGAACTGCCGACGTAGCCCGTTGGTCAGGCCTCTCCGTTGCCATTGCCCCAACCCGCGTTCGAATCCTGCCGCGCCTTAACAAAATTTTAAATTGCCATTTCCGTTTGACCTTGGGGCCACGTGGCGGCCTCCGGGCTAGCCATGTGGCGCCGTTTCATTGGTTGCCACTAGAATATTCTGCAGAATATTCTGTGGAATACTCTTTTTTTAATAAAAATATTTTTTATAAAGTCAAATTTTGGCCTTCCTTTTACTGAAATTGGCAAACTTCAAAGCTAAATATCTTCCTCATACGACGTCTGTTTTCAGTGTCGTTCACATCTAGAGGATCATTTTTCTGAGCTCTTTCCAGTCGATCTGGTTCAGACCAATTCTGAGCAACTTCATTTTTGAGCATTTTTCTACAAGATACTTGATCTCCTGATCACACCTCCCAAATGGGAAGCTTTTGGACCCCAAAAGCTCTCTGATTAGTGAACATTATGATGTTGAGACTAACTCTCCACTCTTCCACCCTTGAATAACTGAAATCTACCCGATTTCATCAAATGAAGCTTTTGAGAAAATGATAATATGTCTCTGGAATCAACTGATCGACCATTGCTAAGATTGACGGAGTCATGATGCAAATGATTAAAATTTGCAGAACAGCAATTGTAATTTGCAGAAACAAACTTTTTCTACACTGATCAAACTTCCCAGAAGACTTAAAATAACTGTCACCTTGCAAATTGTTCCCATGGCGAATTCTACCATTCTGAAACAAACTTTTTCCCATGCTCAATTGTGTGTCCTTCTTGCTTCCACTGCTTTGCTTTGACACTTCATTCTCTATATTGGCTGACCCAAAAGGTAATTTGCGCAACATAACATCATCTTCTTTCAAAGACAAAATGTTATCAAACTGAGACAAATCATTAGCAACATCATAAAAAGGTGAATGCTCAAAATCTAGTCGTTTCAACATTAACAAAGTTAGACTTTGACTTGCATTAACCAGTCTTTTTAATTGACTTGCATGGAGTAAAGAAGATTCCAGCTTCTTCTTGTGAGCTCTCAAAATGTACTCTTTACCATCTTTAAACAAGTGATACTTGTTTTCATGGCGATGAAAGATGGCCTTCCTGTCAAATAAGTAAGGACATCCCAAAACAATACCTGAGATATCAAGCGGCACCACATCAAGTTCCACTGTGTCAATAAAGTGTGCAGTTATTGCAAAGCGCAATATGCACTTCCTAGAGACTTGCAAATTGGCATCCTTGCATATCCATCCAAGTGGATAAGGCTTCGGATGTGGAATGGTCTCAAGTTTAAGCTTCTTGACCAAGTCTTCAGATATAATATTCGCTTGTGACCCACTATCAAATAGTGTGTCTATTTTGGTATTTTTTGAAATTACCCTCACATGGAAAAGCTCTATCCTCCTCTTTTCTTCATGAGTATCTTTGTGACAATTCAAAGAGCTAGAACTAGGAGTTGTGTCTTGCACCACTTCTTTCCCCTTAATGTTATTTAAAACCATGGCTATGCTTTTTGTCTCATCTCCTGAGTCTGACCCTAAGTCTTGCTCAACTGTTGCTACAGTTTTCTCCTTTTCTTTGGTCTTGTTTTTGTTCTTGAATTTTTCTGGTTTCAGTTCAGGATGAAGCTTCCAACAATGATCTTCATCATGACTTGTCTTCGAACAGTTCTTGCAAAAGAACTTTCCTTTGTCTTTTCTTGAATTTGCAATTCTCTTCTTTCCTTTGTTTTTGAAATTACTATCCTCATCAAAAGTACTCTTTCCTCTAGCTTCTAAATGTGTAGCGTGCACACAGGCTTCATCTAAGCTGGTAGGATTGAACATTAGAATAGTATGTTGAAGGTAATTGTGCAAACCTCCTATGTATTTTAACAAGGTGTCTTGACTTTGTAAGTCTACTCCAAGTAGAAGTGCTCTCCTTCTAAACTCTTGGGTATAATCTTGCACATTTTGACCCTTAAGTTGCCTAAAATTTTGCCAATTCATGATTGCTTTCTGAATATGATCAAGAGTATAAAATTGTTTCTTAATATATGTAATAAACTCATTCCAAGTTAGAGTTATCTGACCATGCCTTTTTATTTCCTCCTTGGTCTTGGCTTCCCACCAAACCAAAGCTGCTCCATCCATTCTCAAAGAGGCTAATTGGATTTTTGTGTCATCATCATGCAAATTCTGAATCCTTAGATAGACTTCCAGCTGTCTAATCCAGTTATCCAATTTTTCTGCATTCACATCACCATTAAACATCGGCAACTCAAACTTTACATCAAGCTTTAACAAAGGATTTTTAAGATATATTTTTGTTTTGTGTGACTGATTAACAGAAGTAGAAGAGGATGATGTGGAGGAAGAGGATGACGATGAAGATGGTGGATCACCATTTCCTCCATTCCCTTTCTTAGACTCATCTTTGTCTTTCTTCCCTCCTGAAGAATCTCCTTCTTCTTTTTGGTTTCTAGACCCTTCTCCAGCAATCCTATCATTTCTCTCCTAGTATAGGATCCTAACCATCTCAGTCATGTCCAAGAAAGCTTTTCTAAAGACTCTTTCTTCTTCCTTGGGATCCATTTCCTCATGTACTTCTCCTTCTCTGGTAGACATGTTTGTGGTTGATTCTAAGGCTAATGAGGATGAAATGGAAGGTGGATATAATGGCACTCTAGCCCTCCTTGGTTGAGGATTAACTTGTTCTCTAACCAATTGACCTTCTCCTCTTTTCAATTTCAGCCTAGTAAGCATCAAATTTTGCAGAATAACACAATATTCTTGCACAAATTTCACAAACTCTTAAGCAAAACCTAGAGCTCTGATACCAATCTAATCTGAAATTGTGAGAACAAACTATTTCTTATACAGAGATTGACAGTAGGAGGCTTTTACTGGTTATTTCACCTTTACTAGAAATGATGAAACCAGAAGCTTCGGGTCCACAAACTGGCTCTGCCTAAAGAAATAAAATGTAAACGCTGAAATAGATCCAATCAATGAAAGTATTTGTTTATATGCAAAGTATTCATTGATCAAAATTTTATGTGTGAATAAGCAAGTTCAATTATTCTGCAAATGAAGTAATGTGGCTTGAAGTGAAACTAATGAGTTATGTTCACTGTATAAGCCTGATTGAGAAAAATGTACTTATGAAAAGTTACTGTTTAATGTAGCAGAATCCGAAATATAACAGCAAAAATGCACAGCATAACAGTAAGCATTTGTTTAAGCAGTTCACCCCTCTCTTGGGCTACCTCTGCTGGGTCCAAAAGCCTATAATTAGGCTTTTCCCTCTTTCAGTAATGCTTAAATTATGAATTACACTATGTAGAAAGCCTCAAAAGGCAAAATAAGCTGCATATTCAGAAACAAAAGACTGAAATCAGTATAAATCAACTATTCATCCACCTCCAATGGATGAGTATAGTCCAACACAGTTGATCTTTCATTAGGCCCTCGTGGCTCCACAACCAAAATCGCTGGTAAAATCACTGATAGAGTGCCCTGATGGCTCTCCAACCTGTCCCAAAAGCTCCAGAATGCTTCAATATCCCAAAATCAAAAAAAAAAATCGTCCCAAAAGGATTTTCCTAGCCAAAGTTATGGCTAACTGAAGTTTTCCCAATTAGGGCTAAAAATCCTCCACTAATTGTGCAGTAACTGCAGATAAGGCCACTAAATTAGAAAGTGGCACCAAAACAGGCGGAGCCTCCAACTTTATCCGTGCGGTTAGGGTTGGTAATAAATATTACGGTTAATTTGTTTTGAGTCGGTCACATGTATTAACTGTGGTAATTAATATAACCACATCCGCTAGGTTTGCGCGTTGATGCGTTTAAGTCATGGTTCCCGCGGCATGGTTGTATGCAGAGGGGGCTGGCCCTTAGGGGTTGGCCCCCTTTCGGCCCCGCCCAAAACAACTTGCAATTTTAAATACCATTTCGTTGCGCTATATAACAAGAACTGCCGACGTAGCCCGTTGGTCGGGTCTCTCCGTTGCCATTGCCCTGACCCGCGTTCGAATCCTATTGCGCCTTAACAGAATTTTAAATTGCCATTTTTGTTTGACCTTGGGGCCACGTGGCAGCCTCCGGGATGGCCACGTGGCGCCCTTTCATTGGTTTCCACTGAAATATTCCGCAGAATATTTTGTGGAATATTCCACGGAATATTCCTAGAATATACTGTGGAATATTCTTTTTTTAATAAAAATATTTTTTATAAAGTCAAATTTTGGCCTTCCTTTTACTGAAATTGGCAAACTTCAAAGCTGAATATCTTCTTCATACGATGTCGGTTTTCAGTGTCATTCACGTCTACAGGATTGTTTTTCCGAGCTCTTTCCAGTCGATCTGGTTCGGACCAATTCTGAGCAACTTCATTTTTGAGCATTTTTCTACAAGATACTTGATCTCCTGATCAGTACCAAATCACATCTGCTCAAGAGGAGTGGTTTTTTCCTCTTAATTTCTTGGTCACACAAAAAATAAAGGGATTCAAGCAAGTTAGTGAACATGCTAAGAAATAAACATACTAAATAATGAAATGGCATGCATATTCAAAAAGAAAAACTAAACTAAAACACATAATACAAAAGCTATAAATAGAGTCAAAGAACTTCAATAATCCAAACGGTGGTGCTTACATCTCCTCTTATTGAATGCTGGTAGGAATAATGGATGAAATGTTTACCCACTTACCAAGGGGGCCTTAGAACTATGGAGTTCTAACACCCGATGCAAGGATGTCTTTACTTCCGAGCTACCTTGGCGCAAAGTATCCCTCTCTCTACTCCAAAGGACTAGAGTTGTTGGATGGCCAACAACTGAGTCCCCTCTCTCTTTGCTCTGGATCACACACTACTTGAATGCTTGGGGCAATTCTGGCTAGCATAAGAATGTGTTCTCATTTTATTCATCTCTTGGTGGCATTTTATAGGAAAATTCAAATACTCCTTCCCTCTCTTGGTACATTGATGGATGGTGACCCAAGAGAGGAGGGTGATTCCATTGTGTGCCACATTTATTCCATTCTTTGCTCCCTTGAGGTCCTAAGGAGGCTTGGGCGGCTATCCTTATGCAACATCAAGTGTGGGAACAATGTCCTGGAGTGTACCTTGTGGTCTTGGAAAGTGACTTTTGCCACTCTTAGGTCCGCGCGGCTTTTTGAGGAAAAGTTGCACAAAGGCGCGCTTATGGAAGAAAAGTGCGCGCAAAGGCGCATTTTTCTAGTTCCTTCAGTGCGCAATTTGATTTTCCTCATAGACCTTAAAGATTTTTAAATACTTCAGATTCTTTAATATGCCTCAGCCCTGTAAATCCTTCTACCTGATATTTAATAATGTCATATTTGCTTGTCGTATTTTTCAATGATAACAAGCACCAAGTTCAATTGCAGGTGGCTTTTATTTTGCAAAACATACACATACTATTTTTACTATTTACGAATTTCAGTCGACTATGCTACTGGTTGTGTAGGATCATGGTCAACTTCTAGTGCCAAGTTCATTACTAACCATTGTAATACACACAAAATATAATCCTATTATAAGTTGGAAAAATATCTCGCATCAAACTCCGCATGGAATATTGCATAGCAAGAAACATGTATATGGCATGGGAAAAGCGTAGTTGTTGAAGGATCTCAGGACCCACTCTTCAGTTCTAAACTTGTCAAATTTTCTCAGTTTTCTTATCTGTCATTTTAAGATTTTGAACGAATGGTGGCAATGGTCTTTAACCTCGATAAATAAACAAATTCCATATTAAAATCTGCATGTATTACATGTGCCTTCAACCTGAAGCAAAGAAGATGGAGAAAATTAGATGGAAAACACTTCTACTTAGCAGCTCGAGTAACCATTGGAGTTTTATCTATTTGAAAAAAAATTCATCTCTGTGTATGCATTTGCACATGAGAAAGGCTACGAGGGTGGTCATCCCTGTGCAGATTAGTCTACAGGGAAGCCCATGTGAACATAATGTTGATCGTGCTATTTCTAGTGGGCGACTGACCGGAGAGGAGTCTAGGATTATAGGGGCTGCAAGCCTATGGTCATGCTAGATTTCTTCTGGCTTCCAGCTTGGTCATGCTTGATTTATTTTGGCTTTATGTCTTTATCTAGTGTGGTTTATACTTTTCCTGTTCTCAGAAAGGAGCAAGAAGAAATTATCACATCCCTCTTTTTTGTTAGCCTAAGTAAGAAAGATTTAAATGTGCACACAAGTATTGATAAATGAAAGCAGGTAGCAATTGATAAATAAAATCAGGTAGGCTCGAAGGGAAAATATTCACACTTACATAAGGTCCTCAGTAAAAAAATTCACACGCTGAATCGATAACTGTGAGGTAAACAGGGTAAATCGCCAGTGCTTTTTCTTGATGGGCATCACTATGAAATTGGATTCCCTTCAGAGGAAGCATCAGGGAGGACGAAAAGGCCTCAGCAGCTCCCCGAGTTTGATTCGTGCGGACTACCTAACAAATGTAGTAGAAATATAGTGGGCACATTTAAGGCAACTGAGGTGTGTCTGCATAGGATCAATTTCCTGACGATGTGTTTGGTGTTGGTGCATTTCAACAGCTTTCATTGAGAAAGGGTTGCAGACAGAAGAACGAGTAATGAAAGACTAGTTGTACGAGTATGAATTCCTATTGGTACCCTCACTATGGGTTGGCCTTACGAGCTTCTACAGTCAGGAAACACTAGATTTTTTGCCAAGGTCGTCCAATCGCAATAAATCACTGCAGATTGAGTTAAGAGATATTTTATTGTCATTCGAGGAATACATAAAAATTTAAATGACACTAATAGTACCTGTAAAGATCTTGCATTGATTAATTTCTGCAAAATATTAACTTTCACAACGAGATCATTTCTCGCACCCCCTGGAAGTAGCCTTCATCACTACTTGCACCACCTGGAACTATTAATGTAACACCACCTGGACTACTTGCACCACCTGGAACTATTAATGTAACACCACCTGGAAGTAAACTAGTTCATTCACAACAGTTGTTATATTCATTTTTTTTAAGACTTGGAACAATTGTTATCACTATGAAGTAAATAAAAAAAGGGACAATTGTCACTGTGATAATTATTGTATCATTTACAATTAAACTAATTGAAGAATATAGATCTTATTGGTTTACTATATCGGTAGAATAGAATGGAATAGTAGTTATGAACAACAAAGGCCAACATGGTGGGTCGATCCATAGTCCTTCTATGTTCTAATACCCTGCAATAATCAAACTTGACCCTTTTTAAATTGGGAAAATTCTTATTTTGTGTTATCCAAATCGACCTACTGATCAACATCCCTCATTCGTTTACGAGAAATTTATGATGCAAGACCCTTCGTGGAGCCTGGCTTAGCATTCAATAAACTGACCAGAGCTCCTTTCATCCTTGAGCTAATTTTTGGACTTGTTCTACACAACACACATTAGCTAGAAGCAATATGTGTTCGATTGGTTTTGCACTTCACACACCTATTTGAAATAGGACATAAGTAGAGCAGTGCACACTAGTTTGAAACAGGACATAGGTAGAGGCAGAGGCTTCGACAGAGATTATGGTGAAAAATTAGTAAGAAAATACATAAAAAAAGATAAAACTCTAGATTTTTGCAATTTTCCTAAATTTAATCACAAATAACCATTTTCAGCTTTTGATGCTTTGCTTGATTCTAGGTTTGGCAGTGCTCGCTCCTCAAACTCATTACTTAAATGAATCTCTCTCTTTCAATATTTATCTTCCATTATCTCTCTGACACCGTGTTTGGGTGGTTTACAGGTGAATGACATGGAGGAAAAGGAAATTATGAACGGTGACTCCATTTTTTCATATGTGAAAGTGCAATCGACCCGTGTGTGAAGTGGGCAGTTACGGTCGCTCTCACTAGTATAGAGCCTCAACCTCAACTTCTTTCGTACAATGTTAACCTCTATACTGGTAGGACACATTCTGTGATTTTCTTTTTTCCTTAGGAAATGTGACACTTCCAAAGACATGGCTGATCTCATACCACATTGCCCGAAACTTCACTGTAACCTCCTCTAACGGGGTAATACTTCCAAAGAGACTTTCAATACCCGGCTCAGATCTGGGTCAATGTTTTGGAGCATTATTGGAGAGTGGTGAGCATGTTGATGTCAATTCTGAAGTTGATGCGCAGATATTCCTGGCACACAAATGAAGAGCGGTGAGCATGGTGATGTCAGACTTGAAGTTGATGGGCATACATTCTTGGCAAAAAAATTGGTGTTGGCAACTGGTTCACTTATCTGTATAAATCGACTATGGAATGTATGTATGAATAGCCCAGTCTATCAACTCTTGCAGAAGGCCCAATCAACCTACCCCCCGACCTGTTAGCCTGTAATGAATTGGCAAAGAAAGCATATCCCCTTCCAGCCCTGCCTATTTTGTGTGTCGCGTGTTGCACGTCTTATCACAAGCCTCCTTCTTGGGCTCGCTTACATACAGAGTGTTGAGAAGTGAGAGGCTCCTTCGAGAGGTGAGAAGGCTCCTTCCCCCATTTTTGATTTCATCATCCATCCAGCCTGCAATCTATCCAATAACCTATTTACTCTACCATGTCATTGGGACCATGGAATGGATCGATGCAAGTCCAGGGAGGTCCTTAATGGCCCAGGGAAGTATTTGAATGACCGACCCTTAATTAACAAACTTTTGAATTTGATTTCATAACTTATCACTCATACCTGTAATTGATTTCATGAGCATTGTTGAAGCTATAACATCAAGTCGAACGCGAAAATCCAGCGGAAGAGCACAGTATACATCCTGTCAAACAATGCCAGTAGTTGAACAACCGAATAACGCCAGTAGTTGACAACCAAACAACGCCAGTAGTTGAACAGAGTAGAAGAGTAATTAGCAGAACTAGAATTAGTTGGCCAGTTTGGGACAATTGGCCAGTGTGGGTAATTGGACAGCGGCGTGTACAAGAGTGTACCAGAAGGCTCAAGATCGTGGCGGCGTGTACCAGAAGGCTCAAGATCGTGGTGACACAAGAAACAAGGTTCGTGGCAAACGAAGGATCGTGGCACCACTGATGAAGTCTTCATTGAGTACAGTGCCACATAGTGGAGGCTAACCATTAATGTTAGCTAGCATTACTTCCCCATGACAAAAAAATCTGAACCAATATGAGTTTTAATCTTATGTTTTGCAAACCATATGCCTCTTTCTGCCTAGAAAAGAGGTCAAATAAGATGTTCAAAGTTTTGAAAGTTTTCATTGGCCAAAATAAAGAAAAAAGTTGTTCAAATTTAATAGGATGTAAAAAAATATATCATAATATCTTTAAAAAAAACTTTGGATTTCGTTTTTAATTTCCATATAAAAACTATTCAAAATTTAAAACATATTGATTACAATAGTTCTTGCTGCATTATGAAAGGGACTAATAACTTGTATGATGAACATGGCCACTTGTCTATTGAAATCTAAAATTTCCTAATAAAGTACAATAAGAAAGAATTTAACATGGAAAAATTTGCAAAGAAAAGGTTGGCAGGGCCCAGGAATATGCATTTTATGTGGTGAAGAGGCTGAAGATAACTTCACCTATTCTATCTGTGTACTTTCGCTAAGGAAACTCTGGAAATTTTGTGCGCAAAATTGCACATACATCCTCTAGGATATACGACTACGGTGGACTGCATCAGATGATGGTTTCAAAGAGGTAGGAACTACAGGGTCATTATTTGAAGGAATGTCTTGGGAAAGGGTCAAAACTTGTCAGAAACCTCCTATGGACTTATTTAGAAGATTAAGACCACATGAGTTTCATTAACCAGCTCGTTATTTTGATGGGGCAACACAAAATTCAATTTGTGGCTGCGAAGCTTGGCTTATGCTATCACTCTCTTGTCATTATAAAATCTACTAGAATGGAGGGACTGGTACGAACATGAGGGTAGAATGTTTGGCATTATGGGGACTATTATGGTTTGCCAATCAACTATATGTGGAAAAGTTATGGGCTTTCGGGGATTCCAAAATCCTAATTGATCATATGAACTTGAAGTCCACTTTAAACCAGGGTATGCTATCACATTGGCTTGAAAGAATATATGCTTTAAAAAGAACTTTCACTTTCACTTCTTTTTGTCATATCTGCAGGGAGAAAAACACTGAAGCTGATCGACTATTGAAAAGAGGATTGGATGGTACCTTTAGAGAAATGCATTATGAATTATCAAACAAAAATGGTCCAGAAGCAATGGGAAAGGTCAAATTTTTTTAACGTTTGGAGAAGCCTTAGTGTTTATACTGCACAAAAACTGGCTGATATCCCAATCACGAGAGTGATGGTCCTCTGTCGACAGTGGCTGGTTTTTATTTGAGACACTGTTTCTGTTTTTTATATTTTCTGTTTGCATAAACTTAGACAAAACTTAAGTGCTGCTCAGAAGATGGATTTGGAAAATGTTTACAGTTTTTATTGGAGGTGCCTGATTTCTTTTTGCCATGAAACAGCGGGAGGGAAGACCTCTTTATTACTGAACAAATAAACGTAATTGCATTTTTGTGGACGTAAAAGTCTTTGTTCTGGTACAATATATAAACCATCGTATTTTCATGCTTAAAAAAAAGCAGCCATAAACATAAACATTGAAAAGTAAGTAATAAATTTTTAAAATTATATAAATAAAAACTTAGTTTATGAGAGCAGTAAAACATTGATTTTCGTGTGAAATAATAGAAACGAATGAGATGATCCCAACAGAAAACGAAAAAGAATCCCAAACCGTTCTTGTCAAGCAAATCACGTGCTCGTCGTATCAAAAAAATTGCACGCAGTCTCGACGAGGGCGACCGACTCCCTTGATCTCTCCGTATCATCGTCTCAACTTTTGAAGACGATAAACTCGACCTCTCAAATATGTCATACCATTATCTTGTTACCTTGCATTATCTACATACTATAGCAGATATTTCGCAGACACAATGGGCCCTGCTTTGCTTCATACTTATCTTTACAAACAGCCACTTCCCATCAATCACATCCCTCGGTCTACACCTGACAGTGCACGCGATCACTTTCTCCGCCATTGTCTATTGGATGTTTTGGAGTTTTTGTGGTCAAATGATGATATTTTTATTTAAAAATATATATATATACTATTTAAAAAGAAAATAAAAAATTTATTCAACAAACTTATAATTAGGGTCGTTTAAAAAATCTATAAATTATTTGAAACTTTTGAAAATCTAAGTTATAATAGTTAAATTATAAAATTTTAAGCCGTTGAATCTATTTCTACCATAAAAATATTAAACAATCTAATTTTTATTTTTATTTTTAATTTATAAAGATGTAACCAAAAATCTGCTATCCAAACCGTCTCAATAAACTAAGCCCTTATAATTATATTCTAACCCAATTCTATCCAAACCCTATCTCAATAAACTAAACCCTTATAATTATATTCTAACTAATCTTTCTCAAATTCTGAAGCAATTAAACCAAAAAGACATCCAAAATGTGTAACAGACAGGCTATGGTATTTTCTCCCCGCTTTACCTCTGCGAACCGACATGGCATGCTTTAAAAAAGCTTCCAACGATAAAGACCCCTTAATTGTCTATTTGTGTTTTGGTTCTATTCACCACCTTTTGCCTTTTTGACCTTCACGGGATTTCAGTTGTCTATATCTCCTTGGATTTTTTTAATAATTGATTGGCGATAAATACGACTTTAAAAGGACCGCAACTATACGCACAGAATGCTCCCAATTTATCAACATTATTACAAGATTTATCTCAACCTTATCTTGACAGGCATTCAAGGAAATCCAATAAAATGACACCCAGACATATCCCCAAAAATGGCATCCACAGTGATTGATAGGAAATTCCAAGATTTATATTACATGATGATAAATATTTTTTTTTAATTTAATAATGGCATACATAGTGGTTGATAGGTAATTCCAAGATTTATACTACATTATGATAAATACTTTTTTGAATTTAATTTAAAGTAAATATTGAATACAGTTTAAGTTTGATTAATCTTAATCCATGGTTATTATATTTTGACATATCCAAAAAAAAATGGCATCCACAGTGGTTGATAGATAATTTCAAGATTTAGACTACATTTTGATTTTTATTTTTTGAATTTAATCTAAAATAAATATGGAATACAATATAAATGTGACTCATGACTTATCTTAATGTATGGTAATTATATTTTCATTATTTAGTATTTGAATCTCTTTTTTTAAATATGAAAAAGAATTCAGTATTATGAATTTTGTTTTTTTTAATGGTGAAAAGGGATTCAGTGTTATTATATTTTGACATATCCAAAAAAATGGCATCCACAGTGGTTGATAGGTAATTCCAAGACTTATATTACATTTTGATTCATACTTTTTTTGAATTTAATCTAAAATAAATATAGAATATAGTATAAATGTGACTCATCTCTCATATTAATGTATGGTAATTATATTTTCACTATTTAGTATTTGAATCTTGTTTTTTAATAGAGTAATTCAATATTATGAATTTTGTTTCTTTTAATCGTGAAAAGGGATTCAGTATTATTAAATTTTGACATATCAGAATTTGAAAAACCTGCTAGAGTAACATCAGATGTGTCAGTGTATAAAATACCATAATCACTAGTACCACAAAGGTACCTCAACACACTCTTTGCTGCAACCCAATGACTTTCGAGAGGTTTAGACATGAACTGGCTCAGCACACTAACAGAGTATGCCAAGTCTGATCTAGTCATATTAAGATATATCAAACTCCCAACTAGTTGTCTATACATAGTGGCATGCACCTCCTTAGTTCCATCGTCACTGCACAACTTTAGATTCCGCTGCAATGGTGTTGCCGCTGACTTACACTGCTGCATCCTGAATCTTTCTAGCAGACTTCTGGCATACTTCCCTTGAGAAAGAAAAGTCTGTCTAAAGTATCTCCATACTTCCAGACCCAAGCAATAATGGAGATTTCCAAGATCTTTCATTTCAAATACTTGCGACCTCTGCCGTTTGATTTCTTTGATCAGAGTATCTGCATTACCTGTTATAATCATATCATCCACATACAAAAAAATCAAAATGATTTGCCTTTGTTTATTATACTTGGTATATAGATTTGGATCATCCATGCTCCTATGAAAACCATGATGTAAGAAAAATGAATCGATCTTCTCATACCACGACCTGGGTGCTTGTTTTAAACCATATAATGCCTTTTTCAATCTATAAACTAGTGTTCCTGCCCCTTTTTAACAAAACCTTCAGGCTGAACTAAATAAATCTCTTTTTTCAATTCACCATTCAGAAACGCAGACTTAACATCTAACTGGTGTAGCTTCCACTTATATGTTTTTGCTAAAGAAATTAGCATTCTAATGGTATTTAATTTCGCTACAGGGGCAAAGGTTTCATCAAAATCTATTCCCTCTTGTTGTGAATAACCCTTTGCTACCAATCTAGCTTTAAAATTTTTTATACTCCCATCTGCATTCACTTTAGGTTTGTACAACCACTTACAACCTATGGGTGTTTTTCCTTCGGGCAGTTCAACTAGATCCCAAATATGGTTTTTAGTAATTGATTCAATTTCTTCATTCATCGTAGTCCTCCATTCATCAGATTGACTTGCTTCTTTATAGTTTATGGGTTCTACAATGTTTAAAATACTTGTCATTAAAGCATAGTCTTTCAATCTGGTTGGTAATTGAGTTTGTCTACCTGATCTGCGCAGTAGGGGACTTACCTCAAATCTGTCTGCTTCAGAGTTGTACGGGCTTGCATTATTGACTACATCACTTGTTTCTTCTTCTTCCTGCTCCTACTCCTGATTATCCCCGCTGTTTTCTTCCAACAATAATGGAATGTGCCATTCATTATTACTGTCATCCTTTCCTTCCTCAACCTGTTCATGAAATGTCACATCTCGACTTGCAAATATTTTATGAGTCACGGGATTAAATAACTTGTATGCTTTAAACTCAGTGCCATATCCTACAAAGATACATTTCATGACTTTAGGATCTAACTTCTTTCTATCCACCTTGGGTATATGGGCAAAGGATTTTGACCCAAATACTCTCAAATGACTCACTGCTGGTTTGAATCCATATAATGCTTCAAAGGGGGTTTTGAAGCTAAGAAATTTAGTAGAACTCCTATTCTTTAAATAAACAACAATGTTGATGACTTCCACCCAGAAACCATTTGATAGACCCTTACCTTGAAGCATACTCCTTGCGCATTCCACAAGAGTTCTGTCCCTTTGTTCTGCCACTCCATTTTGCTGCGGTATATGAGGCACTGTAAACTATTGAACAATCCCATGATATCTACAAAAATTCATGAAATCTCCCGGCCTGTATTCTCCCCCTTGATTTGAGAGGAGAATTTTTATGCATTTTCCTGTCTGCTTCTCTACCAAAGTTCTAAATTCTTTAAAACACTGAAAGGTCTGACTCTTTTTACTCAAAAAATATATCCAAGAGAATCTAGTGTAATCATCAGTAAACAGAAGAAAATAATATGCACCACCTAACGACCTGGTCTGCATTGGTCCGCATATATCTGTATGCACTAGTTCTAGAATGTCTCTTCTATTTCTATCAATATGCAGAGGAAATTCTTCTTTATGCATTTTACCTAATGCACATCCATCACAATCCAACTGAAAACTATGAAAAATAGGGAGTCCATCGACCATACCTTTTCTCTTAAGTAACATGAGGTCTTGTAAATTAAGGTGACCGAATCTCTGATGCCAGAGGTTTTCAGCTATCATCCTATTGCGACCATGGCTTGTTGTGGCATGCTTTTGACATTTAGTCTGTACAGGCTCCCCACACGCACTCCTGATGCAACTGTATCCATATTGCTATCCTTTATGACACAAAATGTCTTGAAGAATTCAACAAGAAGATCCTGATCTGTTATCATAGAGACAGAGATCAAGTTTTTCCTAATCCCGGGCACATACAGTACATTCTTAAGATGTCTAATGTCACCATTAGGCAATCTTACTGGAATATCACCATACCCTTTTATCTCATATCCTCTGTCATCTCCTAGAAAAATTTCAGATCCACATGAAGTTTCTTCAAGAAATTCAAACCATTCTTTCTTACCTGTCATATGTGAGGATGCGCCAGAATCGACATACCATATGTCGTCCTCATCTTCCTTAGAAGATGAAAGCGCACAATCAACTAAAAATAGTCGAGTTTCATGACTATAGTCTTCATCTTCATTAAAAAAATATCCTTTGTGCCTACTCTGATTATTCCTTGCTTCGTCTGTCTACCTCTTAAAACAAAACCTAATTTGGTGGCCAATTTTCCCACAGTAAAAAGATTTCTTGCTTGAAAATTTGTCTGTAGACATACCTCTAAATGGTCTCTTTTGAAACGTGCTACCTCCTCTTTGTTGCTGTTGTTACTGCTATGGCTTCTATTGCTGTTGTGGTTGCTTCCCTCTAAACTGTCACCTCTTCGCCACTAGAGCAAGATCGTCATTCTGCGGTCTTAAATTCTACCGCCGCTCTTCTTCTTGTAGCAAAATTCCTGTCAATTCTTCAAATGCAGGGGCTTTATCCCTCACTGTCAATCCTGTGATGAACATCCAATATTCATCCTTCATTCCATTCAATGTAATTGTGATTAGATCGGAATCAGACACCTTTTCTCCGATGTCTCCTAATCTGTCCTTCAGGTCTTTAACCCTTGCAATGAATCCAGCAGCAGATTCATTTTCCTCCATCCTCATCACAAACAACTTGCCTTTGAGTGACAAGATGCGATTTGTATTTTGTGTCTGGTATAGATTCTTGAGCGTCGTCCAGATCTTAGTGGATGATTTGCCATCTCTAATGTGTAGGATAATATTATCCTTGATGAACATCTTCAGTATAACTTTTGCTTTGTTCTCCCTTTTATCCCAGTCTTGTATAAGTGCGGTTGTTCCTGTTACAATATTTGGTTTCTGCTCATCGCCTGTGACAATCGACCACACATTTGCTCTCTCAAGCAATGTCTATAGCTTGAACTTTCAATTGGTAAAATTGGACCCATCAAGTTTGCTAGACTCGTTGAGATATGTTTCTATGGGATTATTCATACTGGACTGATCTGATTCCAGACCCTCCGATGATTCTAACCAGTTGAATAATTACAAGCTACACTAACAAAAGTTCAATATATACCAGATCCTGATCACAGATCTGCCACCAATCTAGCCCGATCTTGTGACTGTAACTCAAATCCTCCACTAATCTGATGGTTACTATGTCTGCGACTTGAATCTACCACCAACGGGAAATCCCCTGTACAGAAACGCCAACAAATGTGTCTACGAGTTAGATCTACCACCACTGGGGAAATCCCATGTGCAGAACTGCCAACAAATGTGTTTGCGACTCAGATCTACCACCACCGAGCAAATCCCATGTGCAGAACCAGCAATAACGTCTACAACTTAGACCCACCACGAACGGGCGAATCCCATGTGCAGAACTGCCAAAGAGAGAGATTGGCACTCTTCTGAGGCAAATATCCGTGCCAAATTAAAATTCGTGTAAAAGCCCAGATTGGCGCGGGTATGGCCATGGCATTCGCACCAATTGCACTTTTCGGCGCGACTATCAACATATAAATCGCGCCAACCCTCCTGTGCTCAGAGATTTCAAAAAATCATCCGAGACCTGTGAGTCGGGTGTTTGCTGCAGGCCAACGGCTCTTGTGAGCAACGAAGCTCTTGTGTGCACCGTAGCCACGAAGGCTCTATAGCCACTAAGGCTCTCAAAAAACAAATCAAGCTCACTCGGTCTGAGCTCTGATACCAAGATAAAAAACTGAATTGATTAGAAACTGCAGCTCATAGGTGAGTATTGCACCTGAAGACTGCACACAAATGGAAAGTACACTCTACATTTATTAATCAAATGATACAACTATAAGTACATCACAAAGAAGTAGGAAGTTGTAAACAAACTCCTATATCCTAGGAACTAATCCTAACTTAAGGAGCTACGTTACAACAATGTAACCATTTCTCCATTAATATACAAATAATATTAATTATTTCCAACTAATAGCATCTGCAGTGATCAATAGGTAATTCCAAGATTTATACTACATTTTGATTCATACTTTTTTTGAATTTAATCTAAAATAAATATCAAATACAGTATAAATGTGACTCATAACTCATCTTAATGTATAGTAATTATATTTTTACTATTTAGTATTTGAATCTTGTTTTCGTAATAGTGAAAAAGGATTCAAGGTTATGAATTTTGGTTTTTTTTTAATGGCGAAAAGGAGTTCAATACTATAAACATTTAAAATTTTAAAATTTCATCGCTATAACTCATCATATTTTTATAATTCTATTATTTTTTTTCATCATATTTTTATAATTCTATTATTTTTTTCAAAATTTATAGCACATTTTGTCAAATCAAATTTCCATTATTTTTCAAACAAATTTAAAACCAATTAAACTATGCCCAGCTTTTCTATACTCCCAACAAAATTTGGATAAGGTAAATATAATGGGAACACCAGTGGAGGAGACTGCACCTACAAGATAGTTATCTACACCATGTACTTCAACAAATCCTGTTCCTATTTATTCCTCGCCCCAGTGGAGCAGTATACTGCTTGTGGTACTCACTATTTATCTACAGACAAACCTTCAGTTTTTCACATAAATTCCCTGCAGGCTCTAATATCTTCAAAAAACAGGTACAGCTATCGGAATCTGCTCACATCTCTACAGTTATTGCAGACTGAACAAATCCCACAAAATCGTGTGGCCTCTCGATGGCAATCCACTTTCCAGAGTTATCCAACATGTAACTCAACTGAACACCCCCACTGAAAGCAGAACCACTCACAAAAATCTTGCCCTGCCACACTGTACCGCAGGTAGCAACATTCATACCTTCAGGAAGCGAAGCCACCACTTCCCAGACGTTCTCTTTACTATTATAGGACATTACTTGTTGGTTATGGAAGAAATACAAGTGCCCAGAAACAGCCACGCACGACCTTGGGCATCCCTCAATACTCCACATATTCTCCACTCTGCTCCAGACGCCTGTACTAGGATCAAATACTTCTGCACTCCTCTCGAATCGACCCTGCAACTCTGTGGCGTACCCGCTTATTACAGTGAATTTTCCATCCATAAACGCGCCCTGGCATTCGTCTCGCTCTTGGCTCAGTGGAGGAAGAATTTCCCACTTGTCCTTTTCCACGCTGTAAGCCTCTGCAGCCCGCAGAGCATTTTTATTCTCGTCATGTCCTCCAGCAACATAGATAAGTCCATCTGGAGAAACAGAGCAAGCGAAGAAGGATCGAACCCTGGGCATATCGGCTCCTCGGCTCCATGTACCGGAGGTGAAGTCATAGATGAAGACAGAGTTCATTGCCTCCCAGTGGGAAGGATGCCAACCCCCAATCATCACCAGTTTCTGATCCACCCAAACGCAGTGACAAAACAGGGGAATCCCCTCGGAAAATTGGGGAATTGAAGGGAGCCTATCCCAGGTGCCCTGCAGCGGGTCATACAGAGTTAGCCCATAAGCGGGCGCGCTCTGCCACTTATCCTCAGAGGACTTCCTTTGAGGAATTGTCTGAATCAAACATATCAACTGTTCGCTAGTCCCATAGATTTTTCTGTCCTCATAGAACCGGGGGCTACTCAGCATAGCCTCCCAGCTTCTGCACACAGCTTTAAGTTGGCCGTGTGACTTGTAAGATACTCTGAGCAAGCACTCTCGACCGATTTCGTGTGGAATAATCTCCATTAATTCACTTCAGAATGCTTCCAGTTCGTCCAGGCTAAACAGAAACCAGTCGGCAATTGAGAGAGATGCACTTTTTTTTTAAACGATCCTTATATAGAAAGTATTAATAAGTATAAAAGTATGGGTAAGTGTACCATCTTTGGTCATTTACAATTGGACTTTGTCTCGGCCGGGATACTCAACTATGAGCGAATGTTTCAGAGTACTATTCATAACAAACACATGGAATCCAATCAAAGACCATAACAGCCACATGGGCTAAGATCGGAGAAAGTGGAACCAATTATTGCGGGGGTGGAGGGTGACCTCTATGAAATGATAGGTTTTTTCTGGGGAACCTTTTAAATAGATAAAGCTTTAAAGACAACTCGAAGGCTTTATGTAGGGAATTTGTCAGCTCAATAGCAATATTTAATATATATATTAATTTTACATTCTGACAGGTTTAGCTACGAAACTTGGGTGGTCGCATCAGATGTTGATGATGGTTAGAAGTCTTCATAAATGCTTGAATGAATTGCATAAATTTCATATTTTTTTATTTAAAAAAAAAATCAAGATATACTGGGATTTTTTCTATATACATATATAATTAAATAAATAAAAAGAATTAATTGTTAAAGGTGTTTTACTTCAATTCCAAGATTTTTTTATTTTTTGATATTTTTTTAATTTATGATTTAGATTGATTTCTAAAGAATATGTTTAGAATAATTAATTTCTTAAAAATTTGAGATTATTCTAATTTTAACCAGTTTTTTCTTAATAAGTTTCTCATCATTACTTATAACATTCATTTATATAAGCAAATTTTATTTAGCAAAATGGTCCAGTTTACTATAAGATGTATAATTTTTTTTTTTTTTCTTGAAGTTAAACTTGATCCATAACATTTTTATACATGGTTAATCAGGGAAATGTGTGCATTGGTAAGATATTATTCCTCTTGTAATAGTTTTTTTTGTTATATTTTTTAAGTGGTTGTACTAGTTTAATATATTACAGATTTTAAATTATTAATAAAATATAAATTTAATATTATGAGAGAATGCAGAGTTGTTCATATTGTTTAATTTTTTGAGTTTATAACATTAATAGGGTTTAATATTAATCCCTTGAGTTTATAATATTAAACCCTATATAATAATATATCAAATTTTATAATCTTTGGGTTTTTTAATATTAATATTAGATTTGATGTATAATCTTATGGTTTATAGTGTTAATTCTAGGGTTTAAAATTATTCCTTTTTATTTTATATTGTAGTTTTTAATGTAGTTTAGCGGGACCATATAAAGTCCCAGAAAGTCATAGAAGAAATAGATGAGGGATGTGTTTTAATATTTCGATATATGTTAAGAGAAAATGTATTAAAAATAATAAAGGCTATACATATTTTTTTAAAATTATATACTTGGAATCTATATGTGTATATAGTTACATGAAGAACGTATTTGTTTATCTTATAGGAAATTAACGTTGAATATTTTGATATATAATTTATATCATAAATCTTCTGGAAAATCACATTATCATTTGAGAACTCAACCCGTTTCGAAATACTTAGTGTAGTTCATCATCATGAGAATGTTGTACTACAAATAGTCAAAGCTATTAATTTTTTTCATAAATTATATGCTTGGAATCTAGAGAGTCAACTCTATATGTATATGTAGTTTCATGGAGAACATCTCTATTTATCTTATAGAAAATTAAATATATGTGTGTGTGTGTGTGTGTGTGTGTGTGTGAGAGAGAGAGAGAGAGAGAGAGAGAGTCTTCTCAAAAAATGATGTTTTCATGTATTTGTAGCCCAAAACACTAGGTTCATGAGCCCAAAACTCTATCTGAAGCAACCAAGTCATTGTGCACATAGGACTCCCACAATGAAAATTTTGAATTCCAAAAATTGAGTGCACATTCCTAGGAGCAACAACATGTGTGCATTCCTAGTGCCAAAAACATGTGTGTTTCTATTGTTAGGAACACACATGCGCTCTTATAACTAGTGATTTTAACACATGGGAAATAGTTGAGCTGGGTTTGGGGAGATGGGGAGGGTGGGGAAGGTGAGAAAGGGAAGGATATAGGGACCGAGGAAGAAAAAGAGAAAGGGGGTGTGGAAGAATGAGCTGATGGGAAATGGTTGAGGGGAGTTTCAGGGGGTGGGAAGGGTGAGAGAGGGAGGGATAAAGGGGCCAATGTAGATAAAGAGAGAGAAGGGGGAGTATGGGGAAGAATGGGTTGCTGGAAAATAGTTGATGTGGGTTTGGGGGGTTGGGAGGGTGAGAGAAGGAGGGAGAGAGGGGCAGAGAGAGAGAGAGAGAGGTGGGGAAGAATGAGTTGGTGAGTGATGGGAGAGAATGAATGAAGTTCAAAAAGTATAATAGATCAGGAAAGAGGGTGGGAGATATTAGTGGTTGAAATTAGGAAGACGTGTGAGACACATTTGAGAGGGTTGTCATGAATGAGAGAGAGAGATAGAGAGAGAGAGAGAGAGAGAGAATATAGTGTGAGTGAGTGAGAGTGTCGGGGGGGGGGGGAGAGGGTAAGATTGATAGATAGAGAGAAGAAAAAAGGGGGAAGAGAATTAGAGAGAGGAGGAAGAGAGAGGGAGAGAGGGAGAGATAGAGGAGGATAAAATGAGGGAGATATAGGCAAAGCTAGAGAAAAGAGAGAGACGGGGAGGACTTTTATGAAGCATGGACTGAGTAAGGGAGGGAGGGATATGTTGAAGTCCAACAAGAAATTTCAGCACCTACACTAGTGTGGGACCAGGAGGTCTAAGCAGCACCTACACTAGTGTGGGACCACATGTCTTAGCAGCACCTACACTAGTGTGGGCTAAATTTGGTGCATGTTTATTTTAGTTATTCCTTAATTGATATGGATAATAAAATGTAATCTAATCTCAAAATCACTTGTAATAGTTAATTGAGTGTGATAAAATTAGTTAGCTCATGAATTTCGAGTTGAGGGTAGTTGGTGGGGCATGCACAGTAACTCTAGTTGTAACAGAGTTCAAAGTGCAATGGTGCATTAGTTAATGTAGGTTGTAATAAATTTAACTCAGTTAAGTGAGTTAAATTCAGTTGTGCTAGTTGTAACTGTTTGATACACTAGTGAGAGATCAAGTGAATTAAATATTATTTAATTCACAATCAGTGATCTCACATGCAACTGATGATTTACTATTATCATTTGCATGCATGTCAGTTCCAGTGGAGACCCAGTTGAGATATAGGTGAAAGGGATGTTGTATATTAGTTGTAGGATTATTGGGTTGGACCCATGCAACCAAACACCCATTGGATTGTCAATGATCCTTGCGCAGTCAGGAAGGGAAAAATTCCAAAAGAATAGGGATCACATTACAAATGAATAGCGCAAGCAAGGCAGGCTATTTAGAGGCTGAGAATTGGCTAAGTGTTGGTCAATTTTGTCCAGGACAGTGTGAGACAATTAGATGAGTACAAGAGGCTCTTGTGAGAAGATTTGTATGCAATTGTTTCACGTATCCATGCTAAATATACAATAGAAGATAGTGGGGTTTTGAGCAGTAAGATTTCCCTGGGAAATTATCTATGTTGTGGTTTGATTGATTCTTCTTTGCTTCATGTGATTGGCGATTGTGTTTTAAATTCCGCAATTGATTTATAGAAGTGATTCAGTATCTAGCTTTAGTACATTGTTAGATTGGATTGAATCCATGATATACATATATGTTGTATAATTTCTACATGGTATCAGAGCACAAGAAATCAAAATAGTGGAGGAGGAGTTGAGTTTGTGACTGAATAGAATTTGAATTTGTAGAAGATTTTCTTGGTGCTACAACTAATTCAGGATCAAAATGGATTTCAATGGCTTGAGATTAGAGTATGCACTCAATGTAAGCTCTAACTATATTTCTTGGAAAGACAGGATGGAGGTAGTACTTGAAGACAATGACTTGAATGAATTCATTGACAATGATGTTCCTAAACCTGCTGTGATAGATGTTGCAATTCTTGATGCATGGCAAAAGAAAGTGGCAAAGGTGAGGAGGATCTTACTAGAGGGAGTATGAGACCACATTGTCTCAAGTCTCCATGGCAAAGTGATACCATATGGTACGTGGAAACCTTTGACAGATATATTTCAGAGTAGCAGTGACCATAGGAAATTGGCATTGAATGATAAACTCAGGAAGATCAAGATGGAGAAAGGCGACTCCATGCCAAAATATTTAACAAAGTTTGTCCAATCTCGGGATGAGGTGGGGAGAGTTGGAATTACTGTCACCGATGATGATTTGATAAGTCTAGATCTTCTAGGACTTCTCAAGAGTTGGAATAGTTATCAAGAATATTTCAATGGAAGGGAAAGCTGCCATATTGGGAATGAATTTGGTCAGATTTGGTGCAAGAGGAGTTCAGACGAAATACCAGAGATGGATCTTCATCTAAGAATGAAGATGAAGAAGATTGTACTTTGGATACCAAGGTAAAGAAGGGGAAAGGAAATAAATTCCATTCCAAATCTGAGTCCAAAGATGGAAAGAAGCACGACATGTCCAGAGTGAAGTGTTTTCACTATCACGAGCATGGTCATTATGCTACTAACTGTCCAAAAAAGAAGAAGAATAGGAAGGCTTCAGGATCTGCAACTGGTGAGGCTTTGGCCTCACAATTTGAGGTTGACTCATAGCTCATTGCATGCATGGTGTCAAGTGCAATGGGATTGGTGTGGTATTTGGATAGTGGTGGATCCTTTCACATGACAGGAGACAAATAAATTTTCAGTAGCTTGGAGGAGAAGGACCTCTAGATGCATATCAAAATGAGTGATGACGAGAAGTACACTTCTACTAGGATTGGTACCATTACCTTCCATAGATAGTCAGGTAAAACCTTTCAATTAAACGATGTAATGCATGTACTAGGCTTGACAAAAAATTTGGTCTCAGTTGCAATGTTGGAGTATAGAGGCTATGATGTTGTTTTCAGTGAAGGAAAAGCTTTCCTGCGACACAAAACAATAGGACAAGCCAAGAATATTGGGATTCAAGTTAAGAATCTCTATAAAATGGATGTAGATGGTTGCATAGCATTGATGGGTAAGGCAGACAAAGTGGTGAGCCGGGATGAGGGTGAGTTATGGCACAGGAGATTGGGCCATCTTCACCACAGAGCCTTAAAAGTAATACAACATATTTCTACGGGTCTTCCCAAGGGTACACTTGTGCATTCAGACACATGCAAGGGATTTACTATGGGAAAATATGTAAAGGCCACCTTTTATGAGAAGAAGAACTGAGCCTCGGGGATCCTTGAGAGAGTTCACTCAGATGTGTGTGGACCAGTCTTTGTTACTTCGACAGAAAAGCATAAGTACTATGTCATATTTGCTGATGAATTTTATTGGAATTGTTGGATATACTTCATGCAGAAGAAAGATGAGACGTTCTCAAAGTTTATTGAGTTCAAAGCATTGGTGGAGAAATACAAAGGGAAGCAAGTGAAGGCTCTTAGGAGCGAGAGTGATGGTGAGTACATCTCCAACAAATTCAAGAACCTATGCAGCAAAGAAGGAATTCAGAGAGAACTGATAGTGCCTCATAACCCACAGTAGAATGGGGCCGCTGAGAAAAAGAACATAATGATTATGGGTGCAGCAAGATTGATGTTTCATGATCAAGGCCTACCATTGCATTTGTGGGTAGAGGCATGCAACACAGCGGCATTTGTGCCAAACCATTGTACTCATAGGATACTTGGCATGAGTGCACCAGAAGAGGCTTTCACTGGTAAGAAACCTGATGTTTCGCATTTTAATATTTTTGGCTCATCTGTTTATGTGCATGTGACCAAATACACCAAGAAAAAGCTAGAACCAACAACTGAGATTGGGATTTTTGTGGGGTACACTGATACTCCCCACAACTATCGGGTGTATTTTCCAAACAACAGAATGACTTTTGTGCGACGGGATATAAAATTTGACGAGAAAAAAGCCATGCGATTGTCCCTTGAGAGGGAGATGAATTTTCATGCAAAGGAGGAAATCTTGGTTCCAAAGGATGAGCCTTAATATGTGGAGCAACCACATGCGGAGGATCATGGAGTGGAAGAAAAAAATCATGTAGAGCCATCCACCAGAAATGGTAGAAGGCGCACCATGGAAGCTGATATATTGAGACTTGATGCAGCAGAGAATGTAGGAGCCCCTACTTCATAGCGCAGACAGTGACAGTCTCCAGACAGGTTTACTGGATACATTTCTCTTATGAGCAAATGTATTGTGAGAGAACCATGTTCCTTTCAGGAGGCAGTGCAACAACCAATTTGGGTTGAAGCAATGGTGGAGGAGTATGACTCCATTGTCAAGAACAGTCATGGGAGATTGTCCCAAGACCAGTCGGAAAATCAATGGTTAGATCTAGATGGATCTACAAGGTAAAGAAAGCTTTTGATGGGAGTGTGGAGAAGTACAAGGCTAGATTTGTGGCCCGGGGATTCTCACAGATTGAGGGGATTGACCATGATGAGACTTTTGCACTAGTTGCAAGGTACTCTTCCATTAAATCCATCCTTGCACTCTCAACGCAGCTGGGGTGGCACATTCATCATATGGATGTGAAAACTGCGTTTCTTAATGGATTTATTGAGGAAGAAGTGTACATAGAGATTCCAAAAGGTTTTGAGATATTTGACAGTGAGTCGCATGTGTGTCAACTCAAGAGAAAACTGTATGGGTTGAAGCAAGCACCTCGTGCTTGGTACACTCAGATTGATAGCTATTTCATCGGACTAGGCTTCACCAAAAGTGAAGCTGATGTAAACCTATACCAGATTGTGGTTGAGGGTAAGTTATTGATTATTGTACTTTATGTTTATCTAATTTTGACTGGTGATGAGCAGTCGATACACTCATGTAAGGAGGATCTTGCAAGGGAGTTCGAAATGAAGGACATGGGACTCCATTGTTTCCTTGGTTTGTAAATATGGCAGCGGGATGGTGAAATTTCTGTTTCTCAAGGAAAGTATGCCAAAGAGATACTGGGTAAGTTTCACATGGAGAGCTATAAACCCATGGACACTTGTCTTCTAGGAAATGGGAGGAAAGAGGATGCTACTTTAGGATAGATAGTGCATGCTATTGTCTATGTGTAGTTAGTTGGTTCACTGATGTATTTAGTGAACACCAAACCAGACATTTGCTACGCAGTTAACAACTGAGTTAAGCTATGGTTAGGCCTACCAAGCTCTTTTGGAAGGTGGGGAAGCATGTATTGAGATACCTGAGGGGCACATCAAAGTATGGGTTATTGTTATGAAACTATCTCCAAAAATAGAAGAAAAGAGAGATCAATGCCTTAGAAATCAGCCACTTCGAGGGGGCGACCTCCAATACATTACATAAATGAACAATTCTTGGATGATACAAATGACACAACCTCCTCTCTCTATATAGGAGTCCATGGGGCCACAATGTAATCCTATCTGACCTAAAAATAATAATGTAAGGGCACAATAATAACAATATGGGGGTTACTGGGGTACAACAATAATAATAAGGGGGTTACACTAACAACAATAAGGGACTATACTAGTAATATAAGAACCTAATATTCTCCTCTCCTTCAAAAAATTGTTGTCCTCAATGCTTGAGTAGCTTTGGGTGCTTCTGTATAAAATTCTCATCCTCCCATGTAGAATCTTCAGTGGGTAAGCTCTTCCATTTGATGAGATACTCTGAAATTGATCGATTTCATAGTTGTCGAGTTCTTTTTTCCGCGACTGCTTTAGGTTCCAATATGGTTTTTCCTTCCTCATCAAGTTCTACAAATATTGTTTGAACTGGAAGTTTGTCCCCTATAACATTTTTTAAGCATGAAACATGGAAAACTGGATGCACTCGCGAAGAAGTAGGAACCTCCAATTTGTATGCCATAGTACCAATCTTTTGCAACACCTTGTAAGGAGCATAGTACTTTGGCGATAATTTATTATCCTTCTTAGCTTGGTTGAGGGACATTTTTTTGTATGGTTGTAGCCGTAAAAATACCCAGTCTCCCACATCAAAAATTCTCTCATTGTGATGTTGATCTGCCTATTGTTTCATTCGATTTTGTGCCAAATTTAGGTTATCCTTTAAGAGTTGGAGAACTTCTTGTTGATGCTCGATGTGATCCTCCACTGTTTGAACCCTAGAATTTTCCCTTAAAGAATATGTGATTGACGGTGGATGATATCCATAAAGTGCCATAAATGGGGTCATTTTTTTTTCAATATGGAAGGAAGTGTTATACCACCATTCAATGAGAGGTAACCACTTGACCCATTTTGCTTGCTTATCAGATTAAAAACAACGAAGATAGCCTTCCAAACATTTATTCATTATCTCTGTTTGACCATCTAATTGAGGATCATAAGATGAGCTATGAGCTATTTGAGTAACCAAACAAGAAAATAATTCCGTCCAAAAAATTCCTATAAAAATGGGATCTCTGTCACTTACAATAATCTTCGGGTTTCCATGTAGCTTTTGAATTGTTTCCATAAATGTAGTAGCAACTGTACTTGCTTTAAATGGATGAGATAATGCACAAAAGTGTGCATACTTGGTAAGTCTATCAACTACCACCATGATGATACTCCTTCCTTCGGACTTAGGTAAACCTGCGATAAAATCCATTGAAATCTCCTCCCAACGTTGACTTGGAATGGATAAAGGTTGTAGAAGACACAAACTTTATTTTGCTGGAAAAACAAACATTCTGCCACAAAATTTTGAGTATCAGATTTAAGGCCATACCAAAAAAATTATTTCTTCACCCTGTGGTAAGTTTTTAAAAATCCCGAGTGTCCTCCTAAAGTAGAAGTGTGAAATTCCAAAAGAATATTTTGTTTTAGTTGGGAATTCTTGCAAATATATAAGCAATCTTTGTACCATAAGTAATCATTTTTCCAACTAAATGTATCATATGTACTAGGATCTTGCTGCAACTTTTGAATGAGTGTCCAAAATTCTTCGTCCTTCTTCCATTCATCCCTTGCTTCGTTACCCAATTTGGTTGGATAATAGAAATGGCACAAAGCAATGCTTCCACCTCTTCATCCTTTCTTGAGAGTGCATCTGCAACAACATTTAACTTCCCTTTTTTGTAGATGATTTCAAAGTCATAACCGAACATCTTTGTGACCCACTTTTGCTGCTCTTCCGAAAATAGTCTTTGCTCCAAAAAGTGTTTAAGCCTATCATGATCAGTCTTTACCTTGAAGTGTCTTCCCATTAGGTAAGGTCTCCATTTCTTTAGTGAATGTAGTATTGCCAACATTTCCTTCTCATAAATAGCCTTTTGTAAATACTTTCCTTTGATTTAACGACTTTCAAAAGCAATGGGTCTTCCTTCTTGCATTAAAATAGCACCAATTCCATTTCCTGAGGCATCACATTCCACAATAAAGGTTTTTGTGAAGTCTGGCATAGCTAAGACTGATGCTAGGCACATTGCCTCATTAAGATGTTTAAACACCTTAGTTGCTTTAGGAGTACATGAAAATGCATCTTTCTTCAATAATGTTGTTAGAGGTGTTGCTATTATCCCATAATTCTTAACAAACTTGCGATAATACCCTGTTAACTCGAGAAATCCATGCAACTGCTTTATGGTTGTGGGGAATTTCCATTCCTTAATGGATTTAATTTTGTTAGGGTCTACCTTAACACCCTCGTGAGATACAATATGACCTAGATATTCCACCTATTGTACTCCAAAGAAACATTTGGATGTTTTGGCATATAATTGTTTCTCCTCCAATAGTTTGAGCACCCTGTCAGCATGTTGAACATGATCTTTCCAAGACCTGTTGTAGTTTGGTATATCATCAAAAAATACTAGCACAAATTTTCTAAGGAAGGGTTTGAAAATGGAATTCATCAACCCTTGAAATGTAGAAGGTGCATTGGTAAGGCCAAAAGGCATGAAAAAAATTCATAATGACCCTCATGAGTTCAAAATGTTAAGCTGAATATTTTCCGTCTTCATTCGAATTCGATGATATCCCTGAACGAAGATCCAATCCCTGCAAAATAAATTGTTCCATGTAATTCATCCAATAATTCATCAATCATAGGAATGGGAAATTTATCTTTAATAGTGAGCTTATTGAGCTCAATATAATCCGGACACATGTGCCATGATCCATCCTTCTTGTGCACCAATACTACTGGAGAAGAGAAATAACTTTGACTAGGTTGAATTATACCAGCCTCTAACATTTCTGCAATCATATGTTCAATTTCACTCTTTTGGACATAAGGATATCTATAAGGCCGGATGTTTGGAGGAACACTTCGTGGAATCAAATGAGTAGCATGATCATGATCACGAATAGGTGGGAGTCCTTTGGGAGTATCAAACACCTTGGAATGATTGTCCAAGACTCTTTGGAGATATCGAGAAATAGATGATTTTGGTGTTGGAACTTCTAGTGAGCATAATTGTGCAATTTCGCCTCGTTGTTCTTTATTAAAAAGCTTTATCATGACATTAGAGCTTATTATCTTTCTTGGATTCCCTGTGATACCCCGTAATTTGATTTCCTTTCCTTCTGAAAAAAATTTCAAGAAAAGTTCTTGAAAATTAAAAGCTACCGTCCCCAATGATTGTAACCACTGTACTCCTAGTGCAACATCAACACCTCCCATTGGGATGGAAAGCATTGGACTATTCAATACATATTCCCCCATGGATAGCTTGATATTATGGCATTTTCTAGAGCAATTTATAGTGCCTCCATTTGCAACCATCACTTGAGATTCTGGTCCTGGGTATAGGAAACAATTCAATTCCTTGGCTACCTTACAATGAATAAAATTATGGCTACTGCCTGAATCAATCAACACTATTACCTTTTTCTTCTTGATATGTCCTTCTATCTTGAGAGTTTGAGGAGTGGTAATTCCTACCAATGCATTACATGATATGGTCAAACTCATTTCTTCTTCTTCTAGGGTTGCTTCTTGGTGTATACCCTCTTCTTTTGAATTTTCTTGTTCATTGTCTTCCTTCTCTTCAAAATCTATGTAAAATAATTTCTTCTCAGCACACTTATGACCTTTAGTGTATTTGCTATCACAATTGTAGCAAAGCCCTTTTGCTCTTTTTTCTTCCAATTTTTGTGGTGTCAACCTTGTAGGTTGTGGAAGTCTACGAGTAGTAACACTTCCATCTTTATAGATGTGAGTGGTAGGCATCCTTGTCGCCATAATTTTACATTCAGTTTTTCTTGCCAACCTGAATGCCTTCTCTAATGAATCCGGTTCCCAAACGTGAAATTCATGTTGGATGTTATCATTTAAAGTCCCTATGAAGACGTCAATCATGTGTTCCTATGGAATATCAATTACCCTTATATTCAATTTTTGGAAGTCCTCAATGCGCTTCGCCACTAAACCCTTTTGTTTGAGATTGATCAATCGGCTAAAGAATGTGTTGCTCTTTGTATCCTCATAATGTGCTATCATTTCCTCCGTAAAAATTGACCAAGTGACAATTTTTTTATGGGAGCAAAGCCATCAATACCATACAAATGTATTTTGTTGTAAATGTAAAATTTCAATGCATACCTTTTGTGTGTTTTTCACATTATTGAGATCAAAATATTGCTCCATCTATAGTATACATGTTACGGGATCCTTGCCATCAAACTTCCTCATATCCATCTTTAGAATATGGTGGTTCTTTAATCCAACATTATAGTTTATGAAATCACGATTAAGATTTGTTTTGTTCTCATCATGAGTTTCCTCTAATATCTTTTCGGCATTAGGAAACATTTCTTGTATCAAATTTTCCAAATCTTCGATGTCTACTTTTAGATCATTCTTCATGTTTTCCGTTTTTTCATTGATCTTAGCTTCCATGTCATCCATCTTATCTTCCATGCAAACTTCCATGCCATCCATCTTAGCTTCCAAACCATTCATCTTAGCTTCCATGCCTTTCTTCAAACCATCCATCTTAGTTTCCACACCTTTCTTCAAAACTTCCATTTCATTTTTTGTTGCTCTTTGCAATAGAGAAATTTGGTGTACTTGCTCTTGGAATTTTGATATCTCATGTTGCATTTCTTCGTCTTCATGAGTCATAGTAGAGCCTTCTGAAGGCTTAATGGGTGTTGAATTCTTTTTAGGAGGAATTTTAGAACCCAATACTGATATCTATGCTCAATAGGCCTTTGGAATCACCTAGAACTGTTTTTTCAAACAAGACTTATGCAATTTGAAAAATAATACATACCTTTTTCTTGATTTTGAGGAGCTGGATATTGAAACTGAATTATCTCTATGATTTTGGATCTTAAATATCTGAAATTTGACCCTCAAGTATCCCTCTGAATCTTCTTTTGAATGCCACAGGTCTGACCTGATTTGGATTCTTTAAGACAGAGTTATGCCCAATCTCCTACGATGACCTAATTATGGACTGGTTCAGTAGAGTGAACTTGTACGACCTGCCACGTGTCACTGTTTCCTCCTTCGGCTCTGAAATTGATATATAGAAAACTGCAGTCCATATGATTTAGGCCACTTTATACAAAATCTCAATCCGATGCTCAGAGAGAGAGTTATGATGTTTTTTCCCACCGTCACCTCTTTCAGATGAAATTCAGGAGCCTGAAACAATCCTAACTTCCACAGATCATATATCCAAAAATATTGTGAACGAAGATCTAAAATTTTTACAGAAGGTTCCTTAGGCATTCAACTCCGCTCTGTGAAAATTTCAGCTTATGATCCCTCGTAGAAACAACATTATAGTGAAAATACCGCAATGACCTGTTTAGGTTAAATTGAGGAGCCTGAAAAAAGCCCTAACTTCCACAGATCATATCTTTGAAAATATTGCAAATCAAGCTCTGAAATTTTGCAATGATGTTCCTAAGGATTTCGGATTCACACTCTAAAAATTTCAGCTTCTAAACCTTCGTAGAAAACAAGTTATAGAGAAAATTCCACTATGACCTATTTGGAGTAGCGAAACCCTAGAATCCAAAGCTCTGATACCAAATGTTGTGAAACTAGCTCTAAAAATAGAAGAAAAGAGAGATCAACACCTTAGAAATTAGCCACTTCGAGGGGGAAACCTCCAATACATTAAATAAATGAAAAATTCTTGGATAATACAAATGATAAAACCTCATTTCTATATATAGGAGTTCATGGGGCCACAATGTAATCCTAGCCAACCTAACAATAATAATGTAAGGGCATAATAATAACAATATGGGGGTTACAGGGGTACAACAATAACAATAAGGGGGTTACACTAACAACAATAAGGGATTATACTAGTAATATAAGGACCTAACAATTATGGTACAAACAGACAGAGGGAGTGAAGCTTCAAGGCTTCACAGATGCAAATTGGGCAGGCTTTCCATCAAACAAAAAGGGCACATTAGGAGGGATCTTCAGCATATGATTGATAGAAGTTTCTTGGTATAGCAGGAAGCAATGATCTGTGGCACTCATTTCACTAGAGGAAGAGTGCATAGCAGCAAGTCAAGCTGCATGTGAGGCCATCTGGAAGAGAAAGATCATGGTTGGTTTGTTTGGTTCTTAGATGGATCCAATAGTGATACATTGTGATAACCAAAGTTGCATTAAACTCTCGGTTAATCCTATGTTTCATGATATATCCAAGCACATAGACATCTGGTACCACCATCTCAGAGATTATGTGCAGAGGCACATAATTTTACTTCAATACATTCCCATGGAAGATCAAGATGCAAATATTTTGACGAAGGCACTCACCAGGAGCAAATTCAAATACTGTGGAGACAGGATCGGGGTGAAGGATAATCCCTTTCTTTTTGGGAGGGAGTGTTGAAGTCCAACAAGAAATTGTAGCACCTACTCTAGTGTGGGACCAGGAGGTCGAAGTATCACCTACACTAGTGTGGGACCATAGGTCTTAGTAGCACCTACACTAGTGTGGGCTAAATTTGGTGCATGTATATTTTAGTTATCCCTTAATTAAGATGGACAATAAAATGTAACCTACTCTCAAAATCATGTGTAATAGTTAACTGAGTGTGAGAAAATCAGTTAGCTCATGAATTTTGAGTTGAGGGTAGTTGGTGAGGCATGAAGAGTAATTCTAGTTGTAATAGAGTTCAAAGTACAGTGGTGCATTAGTTAATGCAGGTTGTAATTAGTTTAACTCAGTTAAGTGAGTTAAATTTAGTTGTGCTACTTGTAACTGTTCGATACACCATTGGGAGATCAAGTGAGTGAAATATTATTTAATTCAAAATCAGTGATCTCACATGCAACTGATGATTTACTATTATTAGCTGCATGCATGTCAGTTCCAGTGGAGACCCATCTGAGATCTACGTGAAAGGGATGTTGACTAAAAGTTGTAGGATTATTAGGTTGCTCCCATGCAACCAAACACCCATTGGATTTACCATGATCCTTGTGTAGTCAAGGAAGGCTAAAATTCCAAAAGAATAGGGATTTCATTCCACATGAATTGTGCAAGCAAGGTAGGTTATGTAGAGGCTGAGAATTGGCTAAGTGTTGGTCAGTTTTGTCCAGGACAATGTTAGACAATTAGCTCAGTACAAGAGGCTCTTGTGAGAAGAGATGTATGTAATTGTTTCCTGTATCCATGCTGAATATACAATAGAATATAGTGGGTTTTTGAGAAACAATATTTCCCTAGTAAATTATCTATGTTGTGGTTTTATTGATTCTTCTTTGATTCATGTGATTGGCGATTTTGTTTTAAATTCCACAATTGATTTTTAGAGGTGATTCAATATCTAGCTTTAGTACATTGTTAGATCGGATTGAATCCTTGATATACATATATGTTGTATACTTTATACAGGATAGAGAAATAGAGAAAGGGGTTGGGGAAGAGAGAGAGGTTGAAGAGTGAGAAGAAGAGGGGTGAGAGATAGGTAGATAGATATATAGATATGGAGAGAGGGCGGAGAGAGAGCGAGAGAAGGAGAGGGGGGAGAGAGAGGGAATAAGAGAGAGATAGTGTTAGATACCTATATTACTAGTGTAGTCACTTATTGTTGTTAGTGTAGCCCCCTTATTGTTATTCTTGTACCCCTGTATCCCCCATATTTTTATTATTGTGCCCCATAAAAATCCACTATTATTATTTTTGTGCCCTTACATTATTATTGTTAGGTCGGCTAGGAATATATTGTGACCCCATGGACTCCTATATATAGAAAGGAGGTTTTGTCATTTGTATCATCCAGGAATTGTTCATTTATGTAATGTAAAGGAGTTTTTCCTTTGAAGTAGCTAATTTATAAGGCGTTGATCTCTCTTTTCTTATATTTTGGGAGTTGGTTTCATAACATTTGGTATCATAGCTTTGGATTCTAGGGTTTCACTACTTCAAACATGTCATCGTGGAATTTTTGCTATAATTTTTTTTCTAAGAAGTTTTAGATTCTAAAAAAAAACCCCATTTTTTAATAGCTCTTAAGGAAGTTCATGTAAAAATTTCAGATCTTGGTTTGCAACATTTTTGGAGATATGATCTGTGCAAGTTAGGGTTTTTGCAGGCTCCCGAATTTCCTCTCAAAGAGGTGATCTTGGGAAATCATCATGACTCTCTCTCTGAGCATTGGATTCGAATTCTATAAAAAGTGACCAAAATCACATGGACTATAGTTTTTAGTGTATCAATTTTAGAGCCAAAGGAGGAAACATTGACACGTGGCATGCCGTACAAGTTCGCTCTTCTGAACCAGTCCATAATCAGGTCATTGTGGGAGATTGGGAATAACTTTGACTTGAAGAATCCAAATTAGGTCAGAAGTGTGGAATTGGAAAGAAGAATCAGAGGTATATTATAGTACCGAAGCTTAAATCTCAGGGATTTGAAGTTACACAGATACACCAATTTCAATATCGAGCTCCGCAAAAGCAAGAAGAATGTGTGTAATTTTTTTTTAAATTTCATAAGTTTTGTTTGAAAAATTAGTTTGAAGTGATTCCAAGGGAATATTGAAGCATAGATATCAATATTGGGTTCTAAAATTCCCCATAAAAATAATTCAACTCCCATTAAGCCCTCAGAAGGCTTTACTATGACTCATGAAGAGGAAGAAGTGAAACATGATATATCAAAATTACAAGAGCAAGGGCAAGGACTTTTTCTCTCGCAAAGAGCAACAAAAAATGAAATGGAAGTTTTGAAGAAATGTGTGGAAGCTAATATGGATGGTTTTAAGAAAGGCATGGAAGCTAAGATGGATGGTTTGAACAATGGCGTGGTGTTAGCCACCTATAAAATTTGTCATATCAAATGGTGGCTAAATCATTTTTTAAGCCTTCAAGAAGCAATTTTTATTGCAAAAAAATGTTATCTCTTGAAGCCTTATGAAGACATCATGCCCTCTGTTTAACCTTCACTGTTGTTTCCCTTTCAAAATGCTAAAAATTTGCTATTTTCATAAAGAAAAGACTACTTCAAAACTCCATTTTTCCCCTCCCTTCACTCAAAACTAACCTTCATTTTATTCCCTTTTTTCCCCCATCAAATTCCTCTATTTTTTATTTTTCCCCCTTTCCTCTTCATGAAAATCCTTTTACGAGGTTTAAAACTCATTTTTGAACCTTGCCAAAACCCCCAAATCCATAAAAAGCCTTGAAAAATTCCATAAAAAATAAGTTTTTGACTATGGGCTTAAGCCCCTTTGGGCTAAGATTTAACCACTTACCCACCACATGCCCACGCCCTATAACGAAGCGCTAATAGTCCTGAGCACTTATCGCATCGGAAGCAATTGGCGAGCGCAAGTTTTTGTGTTATTTAAGTCCTCCGATCTGATAAGCCCCTTTGTATTGAACCCCCGATCCCTTGTCTCATTTTAATAACAGAAGGCCCGAAATCAGGCGCTTAAATGTTTATATAGACCCATCCCGATCATATTTTTCCTTTGTAAATACATAAAACCCATTTTTCCTAAGTTTTGGTCTAAACACGCCGGTTCATGTTTTCTAATGAAAAACCGTTGATCTTTTCCTGATCAAACGGTCAATATAATCTCACATCGGAGATGTACTGAATGGGTAGATTGAAAGACCAGCACCATGCTTCCGATGCTGATTGGCCCTTATAGATATAAAGCCCTGGTCCCTTTGTGTTTTCCACACGTCCACAAGCCTTGCAAACAGGTGCTTAACCTCATATATATATCTCGCCCTAAAGCCATTAAACCTTTGTTTTTCATAAAGTTTTGATTTTTTATATTATAATGTGGCCCCGATCGTTCATTGGTCAGAGCCCTTCTCCACCGTTGATCTTGGGCTAATCCGATGGCCAACACAATATCGCATCGGGAGTTTTCATTGGTGCGTTTAATATTTTATTTTCACCACCTCTGATTGGTGGTTCCCCGATCCATCCTCCACCGTCGATCTGATCTGCAGATCGATGGCCCACAGTCAATCGCTTCGGCGCCCCCATATCCATTGCCTCCTTCGACCACAAAGCTCTAATTGCATCTGGGTCATCCACATGTCCAGATCGGACGGTCCAGATATTTCCTCCTGAGTTTGGTTTAAATTCATATACCCTGCTGTGTAAAGTTTTTCAACCAATCTTAGTCGTTGATCTCTGTAGATCCATGACCCATATTAACCCTTCCCTTGTTTTGTATTTTGTTGCATTTATACCCAGATCAATCTCCACTGTTGATCCTTTCCATCCAATGGCCCAGATTAATCCCGACGGGCCTGCCTCCTGTGGGTCCTGCCTTGCTTAGATTTAATCTCAGCCGTCAAATCCTTGATCCAACGGCTCATATTGAAACCGCCCCTCCTCCTTCTGTCCGCGCATCTATCCAATATCGCGCTCACTCCCCACTATCAGATCTGAGACCCCAGATCCAACAGTTGACGCGCATTTTTCGCGTAACTTTGAGCACGGGTGATAATTCTCCAAAATCACGCAAAATGGGAAATATTGAAATGCCACATGTCAACTGATAACGCATATCACATTCAAATATTAAAAACCACCTACCCGCCTTTTCATCGCGCGATACTACTGGTTTCTCCTCCCGAAACCACTTTCCCCTTTCTCAATGTGTTTTATCGCGTTATGTTTCTCGCCATTGATCTCTGCTGATCAATGACTCAAATCTAATATGGCCATATACTATCACCCTCCGCCCATTCACCAAGGGCCTTCATTGATCATCCTGACCATTGATCTCCTAGGGCCGAAATGATCTGACGGCCCACGACTATTCAGAAACCCCAAATTCCATTTCAATACTTTTCCTCTGCCAAAGGGTATTTTAACCTATTTCCTTTGTATTTCTTCACATTTTCCGGTTTTTCATTATAATGTGACTCTTTCGCATTATTCGTTCATAACTAATCTCGACCGTTGATTTCCTTGGTCTATCATCGATCAACGACTCTGACTTAAACTTCCACCGCTTGTTCCAACCGCTTCCCTTTTAATCTTCACATGCAATATCCACTGTTGGATGCTGTCATCCAACAGCCATGCTCCTAACCATGACCTCCAAAGCATTTTTTACCATATACGCAATATTTCTTAATTATTTCTTGGTTTGTGCAGGAATTCAAAGGTTTTTCAAATATTTTAAAAGAAAATGGAAGGCCGAGAGTGACGACTCTCTAGGCCTTTGATTATCAAAAAAATATTTTGGCAAAGGTTCCCGTCAAGGTTTATCAGTGCATCATGAGCGTTGATACTATTATAAAGCCTTTGTGCACCTGCATATCAACAAGACGCAGTAAGATTAAATCAAATCAAAGAGTATCAGTGTTGAAGACCTAACCACAGTAGAACTAAAGATTAAATATTAATTCCACAGTTTAATGGATTACGGCTAAGATCGCCTATCAAAAGCCTAATCCACTAAATTAAACACAATCAAAGACAAATCATAAATATTTATTAGATAGAGGATGCCTCCACTGCCACATTAGAGGCTAATTGATTCCTCTCAGCTACCTAATGCCACCTGTAGCCTCACAACATTCAACAGAGGTCGAGTAATGACCAGAATAGAGGATATTTTCCTCACGACAGCCGAACAGTTAATTCAGCCAAAGAAATTATTGCAAAATATCTGCTAAGTTATTACAGAGATGACACAAAGCCTTAAAGTAAAAAAAAGCTCCCCACTGAGCTTAATTCTTAATGTAAAACAATCAATACAGAGAAAATATCTGTAGACTTCTCCATCGAGTCCCTCAAAGGCCGAGAAGTATTAAATCTGTATTAATTGAACTTGGGAGATATTTTATCCCTCCCACCTCCTCATATCTTCTATAAATACTTCTGTAGAAGATGAAACAATGTTGTTTGCTGAACTTTGAAATATATTTGTGCTCGAAACTTCTACTTGTAAATAGTGTTCAAAGAATTTTGAAGCTCTGTTTGTGATCTAATAAGTTAGGCTGAGAAGTGAAGATGACTGCTGAACTGAAACATTGGACTTGAAGATTGTAACTGGTTTGAAGCATCAATACAAGCTGATTTATGGGATCCTGGTCTATGTCAATGGTGATGTTTTTCTTATTGTAAATTGTTATTTTATTTCTATTTTCACTCTGTCCATTATTCTCTGATAAAGAACAACAAGCATATAGTTAGGATTTACTGTTTATAGTACCCTTCTCTGACTGATAAGCTTTATCTACATTTTTTCTTCCAAATTGTGTTTGTTTAGGAATGATTTAATTCAGTTTAAGTAATTAGGAATGCTGGCATTCCCTCGTCCTACTGTCTAAGCTAAATGTTGTTCTTGAATGTTATTTTCAGTTTATGTTAAGTAGAGATGAACTAAGGAAGTGATGGTGAGCCCTATCCTTTAGTTTTATCCCCAAAAACTATCTGAAATTTTCCCTAAGAATGTGTTGAAAGCAAGCTAGGTTCAAAGTCCTTACCTGATCTTAGACTTTTCTTCATTATCTTATGTGCTTGTCCTGAAATTTTACTAAGTAAAGTAGAGCTAGGGAAGTCTATGGTGAGCCCTGTCCTCTAGTTTCTTCTCCAACAGTTACTTTTAAGGTTTCCCTTTGTGTTTAAGATGTTTTCTATTGAAAGTGCATCAAAATCTGGTTAGTTTCGAAGTACTTACCAGATCTTAGATTACTTTTATGTCTTTCTTAAGCGTATACCGAAAGCAGGATAGTTTCAAAGTACTTACTTGATCTTAGGCTGCTCTTTGTTCTTCATTTTTTTAATTCCCCTTCTCGTTGTATCATTTCATCCCATAAAATCAACTTTAAAGAGATCCTTAGACATAGATGACTTGCCCCATGGACCACTCTTGAAATTTTTTGTTTCAATTAAATCCTACTATGACTCCATAGCCCAATGGACTAAAAACCAACGTTATATCTATCTTTTCAGCCAAATCTTGTTCTGATTTCTTGCAACTTCACACCTTTGAAACTCTTTCCATTTAGAACTTTCCACTCAACTAATAATCATGCTCAACCATCCAAAACAAAAAAAAACCCTTGCACTTCATAACTAGCCTAATATCATTACCTAAAAGCCTTAAAGATAAATCCATCTTTTCACTTATTGGAGAGATCCCTCTCCAGATTCAGGAGGGCTAGATCCTAGAATCCCAAAGTGGTTGAAACAGTGTTCTCTATGCAATTTGACTTTGCCAATATTTCAAATTACAGGGAGCCAACACGTGGAAGACATGGAAGAAAAAATGGAACACATGAAGAATGATTTAAAAACAGACATGGAAGGTTTGACAAAGTTGATACAAGAAATTATTTGTAATGGTGAAAACATAGTAGAGGAAACTCATGATGAGAAAAAATAAATTTTAATTGTGATTTCATAAACTCTAATATTGGATTGAAGACCCACCATATTCCAAAGATTGATATGAGGAAGTTTACTAGAAAGGATCCCGTAACGTGGATACTACATATGGAGCAATATTTTGATTTCAATAATGTGCAAAATACACAAAAGGTACGCATTGCAATTTTATATTTAGAGCAAAATAAATTTGTATGGTATCAATGGCTTTTCTCCCATAAAAAAATGTCACTTGGTCAATTTTTATGGAGGAAATGATAGCACATTATGTGGATACAAAGAGAAACACCTTCTTTAGCCAATTGATAAATCTCAAACAAAAGGGCTCAATGGTGGAGCACATTGAGGACTTCCAAAAATTGAATACAAGGGTAGCTGATATTCTAGAGGAACACGTAATTGATGTCTTCATAGGGACTTTAAAGGATAACATCCAACATGAGGTTCACCTTTTGGAACTTGATTCATTGGAGAAGGCATTCAGGTTGAAAAGAAAAATTGAATGTTAAATTATGGCGACAAGGAAGCCTACCACTCACATTTATATGTTAAGATATTCCGACACATAGGAAATAGTTAAGAATAACTTAGTCTAGTGTAGAGTTAGGTAAAGTGTGTTTCTTTACCATGTACATTTGTAATTTATAATCCGATGGTCATGATCTGTAGTGATCCAACGGTTATCTCTCACCTCGATATTAACGACACTTGATCTGTGGCTTACCACCCGATTGGTCCATGATCTCTATTGAAAGAGAATGGAGGGTCATTTGTCCGGTAACCATTTATGAGAGAAACATATGTAACTTTTATTTTTATATTAATAAATTCCTTGAAGTGGCCGCGTTGGCTCAGGGTGTGGACTGTTTCCCTCTTTGAGGGTTTTAACCACGTGATTATGCTGGTGTACTAATTTTTGATTTGTTTGTGAGCGGTGACCTTTGGTTCTTGATCTATGGAAATTACACTGTAAGTTCCTACATGGTATCAGAGCTATTTTGAGGGCTGCGTCCGTTATTGATCAAAATCCGAAGCCGGTTTGTCTGCATGTGAATGCCGTTTTGTAGATCTACTACTTATGAACATTTTTGGGCTTGGAGAACTGCTCGGTTGTGTCCAGAGCGTTTGTTATAGTGACAAATGCCTTTTGTTTCAGGCGAAAAGGTTTCCGGCTTCCCAAGTTATGTAAGTTTAAATCTGGAGGTATAAAGCATCTATTTTGCAGTTATATTTGTTAATAGTTCTGCTTATTTCAGTTTTTTATGTTTATTTTCAGTATTAAGGTTTTATTTATTTTCTAGATCTATACCCTTTTCTCTGTGTATTCTCTTTGCTGTGCACTCCGTGCAATCTCAGAAAATCAGAAACAGGAAAAAGAGATTTTTTTTGCTACGTATGGTCTTTTCCCGCGTCTTTGTGCGATCTCAAGAAATCAGAAATAGTGAAAAAAGTGATAGTTGTTGGTAAGGCTAACTGAAAATATAACATTCTGCCATAAGGCTTTTCATTTCGTTTTTTTTTTTGCTCGATTTTTGTGTTTTTTTTTGTGCAGGAAAAGGCATGCACTTTGAAGAGTAAAAAAAAAAAAAAAAACAAAAAACCCACCCCCCTTCCTCCTTTCATACAATAACGTGATCCTTTTACTATCTCACTTGGTGAGGGGTTAGTTTATGAGAATAGAGGTCTTGGGTTCAAGTATCCTTCTCAAGCTTCTTTTGTAAAAAGTTTTTGTTCAAAGGGGTGGATTTTTTTTTTTAAAGTCGCACTTCATCTCGTTCCCGTAACTATTCGGCATCTACAACTCATATTTTTCAAAATGCATAACTTCTTCATCCGGAAGCCATTTTTTGAGCCGTTTTTTTTGAAATGACCTTTTACTATCTCACTTGGTGAGGGGTTAGTTTATGAGAATAGAGGTCTTGGGTTCAAGTCTTCTTCTCAAGCTTCTTTTGTAAAATGTTTTTGTTCAAAGGGGTGGATTTTTTTTTTAAGAAGCCGCACTTCATCCCGTTCCCGTAACTATTTGGCATCTACAACTGAGATTTTTCAAAAGGTATAACTTCCTCATCCGGAAGCCATTTTTTGAGCCATTTTTTTTTAAACGGCCTAATTTTTTGAGATCTTTCCATTGGAGCAGTTATTTTCAGCTTTTCTCAGCTTCATTTAAACAAAAAAAATGGAAAGTGCATGCTCAGTTATTCTTAATAGCACCAATTATTTCTAATGGATACCTCACATGGTAGATATACTTAGATGTAAAGGGCTTTATAGAATAGCCACAGGACAAGAAACTAAACATTTCGATGATGATAAAGCTGCTAAATGGGAAAATAAACAAGATCAAGGATGAGGGTTGATAGGAATGTCTATTGCTCAAGATCTTCGATTTCATATCCTTGACATTGACACCCCTGATGAGGCCCTGGAAAAGCTAAGAACTGTGTTTGGCATTCAAAATCAAATCTAGGCCCACCAGCTTGAACATGAGTTTCTTACTTTGGACCCCAATAATTTCTTCTCCATTGAAGATTTTTTGTCCAAATTTAAGACCCTCAGAATTCTTTTAGAAGGTTGTAATATTAAAAAGGACGATGTTAGCCTCATATATTTCATTCTTTCTAAGCTTGGTCCTGCATAGTCTGTATTTGTTTCCACCTTCCATTCCACCATAGAAGCCACCATTTCTTCAGGAACCACCTACAAGAATCCCTCTTTTGATGCCATTTGTGATTCTTTGATAAGAGAATAAGAAAAAAATGTACACCTTGGTCTTATCACTATTGGAAATGATTCTAAAAAAGCCTTAGCAACCCAACAACAACCATATCAAAAGAATCCTAAGAAGCAGTATCCTAAAAAATATGGTCCTAAACCAAACAAGGGCCCTAAGCAATTTCAACCACAAACTGAAAAATCAAATCACCAAAATAATAAGGCAAATCAAAACAAAGGGAAGAAGAAAGATAGACATTGCAAATTTTGCAATCAGGATGGCCATATAGAGTCCAAATGTTTTAAGAAGATGGAAGCCTTAGAAGCAGCAATGAAGAAGCAAAACATCAATTTGGAGCACTCTTCACCTTCATCTTCAGGCATGGCACTTTCCGCTTGTGGTTGTCAAGCATCAAGATCTGGTTATGCATAAATGTATCTTCTTCTTCTCCTTCTCATGAGTGGCTCATTGATTCTGGAGCTTCTTACCACATAGCTAAAAATAAATCCACGTTTTCTTCTTTAAATGATTGTACCACCAAACATATTTATGTTGGTGACGATATATCTCTTAGTGTTGTAGGATCTGGAACCATTCATCTAGATAATGGTTAGTTTAATGATGTATATGTATTCCTACCTTGTCATGCAACCTTCTATCTGTTTATCATATAACTCATTCAGGTGAAGGGAAAATAGTATAATTCTCACCTCATTATGTTGTAATCAAGGACCTCAAAGATCATAAATTACCGATGATTCTACAAGGTTGTATAAGTTTGACAACTTTCGGTCATCATCTCTTCTCTCTATTTTTGTTGCTCATAATGATGATGTGAGCAAAATTTGGCATGAGCAATTTGGTCACCTAAACTATCACTCTCTTCAAAATCTATGTAAGGAAAATATGGTGACTGATGGTGTTTGCTCCGGATGTGTACTCGGAAAACATCATTAGGATAGTTTTGACAAACGTGCCTCTTGGCATGCTTCAACCCCTTTGCAACTTGTGCACAATGATTTATGTGGTCCACTTCCCATTGTTTATTTCTCTAGTTGCAAGTACTTCTTAAATTTCATTGATGATTTTTCCAGACACACTTGGGTATATTTCTTAAAACTCAAGAGTGAATTTTTTAACATGTTCTTGGCCTTTAAGGCCTTTGTTGAGAAACAATCTGGAAATCAAATTCTTAAGTTAAGATCAGAAAATGGCGGAGAATATTTTAACAACAAATTTATCAACTTATGCATTGAGCATGGCATTCAATTGCAACATACTGTTCCATATACTCCACAACAAAATGGTGTAGCTGAAAGGAAGAATTGCACCTTAAAATAAATTGCTAATTGTATGCTTCAATCTAAAGGAATTGGTCTCAATTTTTGATATTTTCTTAAGGGGGGATGTTAGGATATTTTGACACATAGGAAATAGGCTCCTTTTGTGTCACCTTTTTAAATCCTTCAATCCTATCCCAATTTTTTCTTAAGGGGGGATGTTAGGATATTCCGACACATAGGAAATAGTTAAGAATAACTTAGTCTAGTGTAGAGTTAGGTAAAGTGTGTTTCTTTACCATGTACATTTGTAACTTATAATCCAACAGTCATGATTTGTAGTGATCTGAAGATTATCTCTCACCTCAGTATTAACAGCACTTGATCCATGGCTTAACACTCGATTGGTCCATGATCTCTTTTTAAAGAGCATGGAGGGTCATTTGTCTGGTAACTGTTTATGAGAGAAACATATGTAACTTTTCTTTTTATATTAATAAATTCCCTTAAGTGGTCGCGTTGGCTCAGGGCATTGACTCTTTCCCTCTTTGAGGGTTTTAACCACGTGATTATACTGGTGTATTGATTTGTGATTTGTTTGTGAGCGGTGACCTTTGGTTCTTGATCTACGGAACTTACCCTGTAAATTCCTACATTATAAAGATAGAAGTGTTTCTACTCCTAGAATTCTAGAACCTACAAGGTTAACACCACAACAATTGGAAGAAAAAAGAGAAAAAGGGCTTTGCTACAGTTGTGATAGAAAAAACACTAAAGTTCATAAGTGTGCTGAAAATAAATTATTTTACATAGATTGTGAAGAGGAGGAAGAAAATGAAAAAGAAACTTCAAAATAAGAGGATATACACAAGGAACCAACCCTACAGAAAGAAGAATTGAGTCTGACCATATCTGGTAATGCATTGGCAGGAATTACCACTCCTCAAATTCTCAAATTCTCAATATAGAAGGACATATCAAGAAGAAAAAGGTAACAGTGTTGATTGATTCAGGTAGTACCCATAATTTTATTCGTTGTAAGCTAGCCAAGGAATTGAATTTCTTCCTATACCGAACACCAGAGTGTCGACTGATGGTTGAAAATGGAGGAACTATAAATTTCTCTATAAAATGTGATAATATCAAGCTAACCATGGGTTAATATATATTGAATAGTCCAATGCTTTCCATTCCAATGGGCTTAGGTGCTGATGTTGTACTAGGAGTACAATGGTAACAATCTTTGGGGACGGTAGCTTTTAATTTTCAAGAACGTTTCTTGAAATTTTTTTTGGAAGGAAAGGAGTTGAATTACAAGGTATCACAGGAAAGCTGGGAAAGATAATAAGCTCTAATGTCATGAAAAAGATTTAAAGAAAGAACAATGAGACGAAATTGCACAGTTATGCTCACTAGAAGTTCCAACACCAAAATCATCTATTTCTCCAGATCTGAAAAAGGTCTTGGACAATAATTCCTAAGTGTTTGAGGCTCCCAAAGGACTCCCACCTATTTGTGATCATGATAATGCTATTGATTTGATTCTATTAAGTGTTCCTCCAAACATCATGCCTTACATATATCCTTATGTCAAAAAGAGCGAAATTGAACGTATGATTGCAAAAATGTTAGAGGATGGTATAATTCAACCTAGTCAAAGTTCTTTCTCTGCTCCAATAGTATTGGTGCACAAGAAGGATGGATCATGGTGCATGTATCCGGATTATAGGGAGCTCAATAAGCTCAATATTAAAGATAAATTTCCCATTTTTGTGATTGATGAATTATTGGATGAATTACATGGAACAATTTATTTTACCAAGTTGGATCTTCGTTTTCAATATCATCAAATTAGAATGAAGATAAAAGATATTCTAAAAAAAACATTTCGAACTCAATAAGGTCATTATGAATTTTTGGTCATCCATTTTGGCCTTACCAATGCACCTTCTACATTTCAAGGGTCGATGAATTACAGTTTCAAACCTTTCCTTAGAAAATTTGTGTTATTATTTTTTGATGATATACTAACCTACAATAGGTCTTGGAAGGATCATGTTCAACATGTTGATAGGGTGCTCAAACTATTGGAGGAGAAATAACTATATGCAAAACCTCCAAATGTTTCTTTGGAGCATAAGAGGTGAATTATCTAGGTCATATTGTATCTCACGAGGGTATTAAGGTAGACCCTAAAAAATTTAAATCCATTAAGGAATGGAAAGTCCCCACAACCATAAAGCAGTTGCGAGGATTTCTCAGGTTAACAGGGTATTATCGCAAGTTTGTTAAGAGTTATGGGAGAATAGAAGCACTTCATTAGGGGAATTTTGAGGTCTAAAATGGGCCTCCTAAGAAAAATGTACAACAAAAATAAAATTTATAAGAACCAATAGGATTCAAGATGATGACATCAACCATGGGGGATGATTCACCTTTTTTGGTGTAAAAAAGTAAAAATATTAAAAAATAATAAAATAATAAAACTACTTCTTCAACTTGTATTTTCAACTTATCTTCCTAATTTTTTACTCAAAATTTGAGTGGGAGTACTCGTTAGATGCAAAATTTAATTCCTCATCCTAGGAGTACCCATGTTGCATACTTTCGATGGACCCTGCTACATGAAAAATGAGAAATACATGGAAAAACGTGTTTGCAATCACGTTTTTCATTTATTTATTATTTTCACGTATCGAGGTCCATCAAAAGTATGTGACATGGGTACTCCTTAGATGAGAAATCAAACTATGCATCTAACGAGTGTTTCCACTCAAAATTTGAGTAAACCCATAGGGAGATAAGTTGAAAATACAAGTTGAAAAAATAGTTTTCCATCTCAAATTTGATGATGTAATCAAATATTATTTTATTATTTCCACTATTCTTTTATAATTTCCTTAGGAGGCCCATTTTAGACCTCAAAACTCCACTAATTCTAACAAAATTATTGGAGAAATATGCATTTTCATGGACTCCTGAAGAAACTAAGGCCTTTGAACATATTAAAGAGGAAATGTGCCTAGCACCAGTATTAGCTACACCAAACTTCACAAAAACGTTTATTGTGGAATGTGATGCCTCAGAAAATGGAATTGGTGTTTTTTAAATGCATGAATGAAGACCCATTTCTTTTGAAATCCATCCAATCAAAGGAAAGTATTAAAGAAATATATTTATGAGAAGGAAGTACTGGCAATGCTACATGCACTAAATAAATGGTGACCTTACCTAATGGGAAGACACTTCAAGGTAAAAATTGATCATGATAGTCCTAAATATTTTTTGAAACAAAGTCTATCTTCTGAAGAGAAATAAAAATGGGTCACAAAGATGTTGGGTTATGACTTTGAAATCATCTACAAAAAATGGGAGCTAAATGTTTTTGCAAATGCACTCTCAAGAAAGGATGAAGAGGTGGAATAATTTCTTTGTGCCATTTCTATTATCCAACCAGAATGGATAACTGAAGAAAGGTATGAATGGAAGAATGATGAAGAAGTGTGGACACTAATTCAAAATTTGCAGCAAGATCCTAGTACATTTGATACATTTAGTTGGAAAATGATTCCTTATGTTACAAATAATTCTTATCTCTTTGTAAGAATTCCCAACTAAAAAAAAATATTATTTTGGAATTGCACACCTCTCCCTTAGGAGGACACTGGGGATTTTTAAAAACTTACCACAGGGTGAAGAAATAATCTTTTTGGGATGGCCTTAAATATTATATTCAAAAGTTTGGGGCGGAATTGTTGGTTTTCCAGCAAAATAAAGTCGAGACAATTAAGACCCCAGGTCTTCTACAACCTTTATCCATTCCAAGTCAATGTTGGGAGGAGGTTTCAATGCATTTTATCACAAGTTTACCTAAATCAAAAGGAAAGAGCGTAATCATGGTGGTAGTTGATAGACTTACCAAGTATGCACACTTTTGTGCATTATCTCATCTATTTAAATCAAGTACAGTTGCTACTACATTTATGGAAACAATTCAAAAGATACATGGAAACCCAAAGATTATTGTAAGCGACAGAGATCCCATTTTTACTGGAAATATTTGGATGGAATTATTTTCCATTTTGGGTACTCAACTAGCTCATATCTCATCTTATCATCCTCAATCTGATGGGAAAACTGAGATAGTGAACAAATGTTTGGAAGGATATCTTCATTTTTTTGTATTTGATGAACAAACACAATGGGTCAAGTGGTTACCTCTGGCTGAATGGTGGTATAACACTTCCTTCCATACTACAACAAAAATGACCCTATTTATGGCATTTTATGGATATCATCCACCTCCCATCACATCATCTTTAAGAGAAAATTCTAAGGTTCAAGCACTGAAAAATCACATTGAGCATCAACAACAAGTTCTCCAGCTCTTAAAGGATAACCTAAACATGGCACAAAATCGAATGAAACAACAGGCATATCAACTTCGCAACTAGAGAAGTTTTGATGTATTAGACTGGGCATTTTTACGGCTATAACCATAAAAACAAATGTCCCTCAAGAAATATAAGAATTATTATAAATTATTTCCAAAGTATTATTATCCTTACAAGGTGTTGCAAAAGATTGGTACTATGGCATACAATTTGGAGCTTCTTGCTTCGTCTCGAGTGCACCTAGTTTTCCATGTTTCATGCTTAAAGAAGGTTATAGGAGACAAACTTATAGTTCAAACCATATTTCCAGAACTTGATGAGGAAGGAAAAATCATATTGGAACCTGAAGCAGTCACATGAACTAGAACTCAATAGCTACGGAATCGATCAATTTCAAAGTATCTCGTCAAGTGGAAGAAATTACCCACTGAAGATTCTGCATGGGACAATGAGAATTTTATACAGAAGCATCCAGAGCTACTCAAGTGTTGAGGAAAAATATTTTTTGAAGGAGAGGGGCATGTTAGGTCCCTATATTACTAATGTCGTCCATTATTTTTGTTAGTGTTGCCCCCTTATTGTTATTGTTGTACCCCTGTAGCTACAATGTTTTTATTATTGTGCCCCATAAAAAGCCACTATTAAATTTTTTTTTTTCTAAGTTAGAGTAATCTATTAACAGTGAAAAATATAGTACATCTGGCCTAGGCCATAACTGTGCCTACAAAGAGGCAATTTAAGCTGACAGTGACTAGATTTTGGCTGCCCTGCAAGGGGCGCCAGCTTGAAAAACCTAAGACAGAAAAAATCCCACGCAGGGGATCGAGCTGGAATGTCATTAACTTGAAACTAGGAGCATAGCTATAACACTGGACCATAACAAGAGTAGACCGCTATAAAGACTGAAACTGGTCTTTGACAAAAATTGGACCAGAATTGAGAGAAACATTGAAACAGCAAAACGCTCCCTCAGAGAGGGCCGAGAAAAAACAAAAGAGACAAGAAAGGAGGATCGGATTACTCATCAGGAGCAACCTCCTCGATCCTGCATCCGAAGTCTTCTGGTTTGCTTTGAGCATGGGAGAATTCAACATTGTGGTGGACAGCAGTGGGAGATTCAGTGACAGTTGCCTGAACGCGAACTGTTTCATCCTGCAAAGACGCCCTGGAAACCACAGGCTGACCCCTCGTGTCCTGCTGCATCGTGTCCATATGAGCGCCGTCGACTGGAGCTTTCTCTTCAGGCGGATTCTCCGGCAGGGGCTCCTCCAAGAAGACCACGGAGATGGCCACAGTAACGCGTGGTCTGTTGAGAGCACAATCGAACGAGAAGAGGTCCGTATGCGACTGAGCAGGCAGCGCATCCCCTGAAGGCGAATCTAACCTGCGGCCTGAGCGGAGCAAGCGCCCACGGAGGAGGCGAGGGAGGCTGTCAGAATGTGCAGAGGTGTCAGACGGGGAAGAAGAAAGGGAAGGAGAATGCCTTCTGGCAGAACGAGAAGACCCCCTCCTGCACCTCATCCTCTGCCTCAGCCTTGGCATTTTAGCAGCTTTAGCAGTTTCCATGTTTCATGCTTAAAGAAGGTTATAGGAGACAAACTTATAGTTCAAACCATATTTCCAGAACTTGATGAGGAAGGAAAAATCATATTGGAACCTGAAGCAGTCACATGAACTAGAACTCGATAGCTACGGAATCGATCAATTTCAAAGTATCTCGTCAAGTGGAAGAAATTACCCACTGAAGATTCTGCATGGGACAATGAGAATTTTATACAGAAGCATCCAGAGCTACTCAAGTGTTGAGGAAAAATATTTTTTGATGGAGAGGGGCATGTTAGGTCCCTATATTACTAATGTCGTCCATTATTTTTGTTAGTGTTTCCCCCTTATTGTTATTGTTGTACCCCTGTAGCTGCAATGTTTTTATTATTGTGCCCCATAAAAAGCCACTATTAAATTTTTTTTTTTCTAAGTTAGAGTAATCTATTAACAGTGAAAAATATAGTACATCTGGCCTAGGCCATAACTGTGCCTACAAAGAGGCAATTTAAGCTGACAGTGACTAGATTTTGGCTGCCCTGCAAGGGGCGCCAGCTTGAAAAACCTAAGACAGAAAAAATCCCACGCAGGGGATCGAGCTGGAATGTCATTAACTTGAAAATAGGAGCATAGCTATAACACTGGACCATAACAAGAGTAGACCGCTGTAAAGACTGAAACTGGTCTTTGACAAAAATTGGACCAGAATTGAGAGAAACATTGAAACAACAAAACGCTCCCTCAGAGAGGGCCGAGAAAAAACAAAAGAGACAAGAAAGGAGGATCGGATTACTCATCAGGAGCAACCTCCTCGATCCTGCATCCGAAGTCTTCTGGTTCGCTTTGAGCATGGGAGAATTCAACATTGTGGTGGACAACAGTGGGAGATTCAGTGACAGTTGCCTGAACGCGAACTGTTTCATCCTGCAAAGACGCCCTGGAAACCACAGGCTGACCCCTCGTGTCCTGCTGCATCGTGTCCATATGAGCGCCGTCGACTGAAGCTTGCTCTTTAGGCGGATTCTCCGACAGGGGCTCCTCCAAGAAGACCACGGAGATGGCCACAGTAACGCGTGGTCTGTTGAGAGCACAATCGAACGAGAAGAGGTCCGTATGCGACTGAGCAGGCAGCGCATCCCCTGAAGGCGAATCTAACCTGCGGCCTGAGCGGAGCAAGCGCCCACGGAGGAGGTGAGGGAGGCTGTCAGAATGTGCAGAGGTGTCAGACGGGGAAGAAGAAAGGGAAGGAGAATGCCTTCTGGCAGAACGAGAAGACCCCCTCCTGCACCTCATCCTCTGCCTCAGCCTTGGCATTTTAGCAGCTTTAACCGGACTGGAGCTCTGAAGCGACTGAGGGCACGTCGCGAGAGGAAAGCCCAGAACCACCGTCGCGGACAAACAAGAGCCAACTACAGAAATGTGAATGCTTTCATCGGGCTGTAGACAACAGGTCAGACGGCTGCGCTTCCCTGTGGTGGTGCGCTCTTTGGCTATGTCCAGAACTGAGTTACATCACGAATTCATCGGCTGGGGGACTAGCGGCTCCATGGCCTTTAACGTTCCCTTCCTGCAACACTCAAAACGCCGCATTGAATGACCAGGCTTGCAAATCTTATGCGAGATGTTGTTGCGGCAGTCGAGGCTGCCTCGAACCTCCCCTGCGATAATGAGAATCGCCTTCATACCAAACGCCATTAAGAGCAAGCGGTGGAGTATTTACTGCGGGCAAGTGGTCTCAATGAAGCCGTGAGGGATGGCATGTGGCCTCCCGTCCGACTGCTTGCGTCCTCTCACGATCATTAACTGCACTAACACCCGCATCCGGGGAAAAAGCCACTATTATTATTATTGTGCCCTTAAATTATTATTGTTAGGTTGGCTAGGATTATATTGTGACCCCATGGACTCCTATATATATAAAGGAGGTTTTTTCATTTGTATCATCCAAGAATTGTTCATCTATTTAATGTAAAGGAGGTTTCCCCCTCAAAGTGGGCGATTTCTATAATGTTGATCTCTCTTTTCTTTGATTATGGGAGATAATTTCATAACATATAGGTAGAGAGATAGAGATGTTGAAGAATGTTATAAGTTTCAATCTTCATAATTGTCATTTTAATTTTATCATGATGTAATTATTATGTATCCATTAAAAGAATAAATAAAATGATGTGAAGAACAAAATAAAAATGATATGTAAAGCATGGGTTTCATGCTTAAGCTATTTGTCACTAGGTAAAGGATCCATATTATTTTAAAAGACCCTTTCACGAACTTGTATTAAGAAAATGAAAATTATTTTTGAATTTTGAAGTGTCTAGAAGGCTCCGAGGACCAAGTCATCTAGCCAAGGAGAAGTGGACCTAGAGAGGGTTGTTCGAGCCTCTTGGAAGGCTATAAAAAGAATGAACCTCAACCTATTTCACACACAAAAACACACACACACACACAATTTAACCTCTATTGGATTCGATCTGAAGTTGGAAGAAGGGTGTGAATACCTTGAAAATAATAGTGAAGGATAGCGAAGCAAGGAAGAAGCCTCATAAAGTTTCATAAGTTTAAAATCTGCCCTTTTCTAGTCACATATGCGAGTACCCTAGAGTGTTCTATGGTTACCTTAGGTCCAAAGTTATAGGACGTGCTGCAGGATCCTTTCGCAAGGTCACAAGTATTGAATATTCCAAATCATAAAGAGACCATATTTCACTATCCTTAGAGATTGGTTAGTTTACGTGGTGGCAGAGCTATTCTATGTTTTTGGTCTTATAAGTCTCCTTTGAAATTGAATCTATGAGAAGAGAAGTTATTTATGGGTTTTACAATTGCAGGGGATTTTTCTTAGCATGGATCCTATATCTTGTGTTCAATTCTTTATGGTTTTGATCTCCATTTTTTTTGAATTTATTTGACGATAATTGATGAACCTCAATATTGCAACAAGAATGCTGCAACTCCCAAGGATACCAACTTTAATTATCAACCCGAGGTTCGTACAAACTTAAGAGGTATCGACACTATATGTGAAGCATAAAATGTGTCTTTCCTTTGTTGATCTGATGTAATGTAGGGAATGTCATGAAATAAAATCCTAAAATAATTTCAGAAATGGAAGTGTTTCTTTGAAAAGAAATTAATCCTTGACAAAAACAACAATTTGTAATTGTAGTGCTGAGAGCATGAATTCAAATAAATAGGCCTAATCTAATTTGTAAAAATTAATGTCCTAAGTGGTTTTTATTCTTCCTCAATCATGGATTTAGATCCTAGGGGTCATGATTCAAGCCCAAGAGACAAAAACCAAGCTTTGGGAGAAAATCTGGTCTAGTTTACACGTGCTACAAGAAGTTCTATTTTTGCTATAGGAAGTTTTGTTTTGGAGATAGCTCACCGAATGACTAACTAAATCAAATGAAAATGGGTTGGGAATTTTTTTTTAGTATGTAGGATGTATTAGGTCTCCATTCCAAATGGAATCACTCCAAAATACCCTGGTTCATACATGCTAAAAAAGAATAGAAAATTACTACTCTAAAATCTGGAAATTCAAGAACTAGTGAGCTAGTTAATCTATCAAATACCTAACCTAATAAAGTGAAAATGAAATCAGCTTAATTTTGTTATTAAATTTAACATTATTATGAATCAATCCAAGTGGAATCAAGTCAAATTAAGCTTATTAAACCATTCTAAAAAATACCAGAAATTTACTACTATTTCACTACAAGGCATTTCCAGAAATCCTATATTCGTGAATTAGTAACCAAATCCAAGTAGCTTAATGTTTAAGATGACCTTCCAAAGTTATTATAAGGATGAATAATTCTTTTGAATCGGTAAAAAACCTGAAAAAGAACTCACTTCAATCATTTAACTCAATCCTACAACAAGAAAATAAACAATATTCAATACAGAAATATGTAAGACGGAAATGAGAGATGCATGTGAATAAGATGTGAAAAGAACATACATAAATTGTGCAAGAGTGATCTGAGCCTCTTGGGATGGGCAAGCCCAAGGAGACTCAGATTCCTATGGAAGAAACCAAGCCTTAGAAGCTAAAAATGGAACCTATCTTCATTATTGAATCAATCCAAGTACATCCATATAAGAAAAGACAATGGAGCTACTAAACAACAAGTTTTGTCCACCATAAGACTAAAAAATACATGCCCCTAGAGTAAAATTCGAATTGGTACTTACAAAAATTTATGGGGAAGAATTTTCCTTGAAAGGAGAAAGCTTTCCCCTACAAAATCCCTCAAATAGTGGATCTGGTTCCCAACACTAAGAGTTTTCATTAAATGACACATAACACATTCTTTGATTTTCTCAATCATTAGAGTTCGAGAATCCCTCAATAATTTCATGATATTTTATTCATTTATTATCCAATATTGATCCTCTAGTACTAGGGAGAAAGTCCCTAAATTATCTCCTTCTCCAAATCTTCATAATCTTCCCACTATTTCATAATATCCTTGAAAAATAAATAATATTAGGCACAAATATGAAATTATATATAAACCTTCCTAATGAACATATTAAAGTTTAAAAAGCATTATTAAGTGTAGAAGGATAGATTTAATATAACCTTTATGTTCCTAAGAAAGGTTATATGGGCCTTAATTTATGTCTAATTTAGAGGCCCATCATAACCCCCTACTGAAATTGTTTCTCATCCTCTGAGTAACTTATTCATCCTCCTTGCCCTGTGGTTCTTCATGTATATTTCCCTCGTCATTCTATGTTTTTTGGTCCATATGTTGCTCCTCATGCTTCTATTATTTCTACTCTTATTCAATTGTAATGGTTTCTATTTGTGAGGGAAACACCTTTCTTTTGGTTTGTCTTCTTATTATTCCTATGGCACTTCTCCTTGTGAAAACAAGGATTTCTTGGCATCCATTATCTCATTACCAATGTAATTCTCATTGAAATCCAAGCCTCTTACTGTTGATACAAATTCTTGGTCATGACACATCATATTATCCATAAATTCTTATGAACACCCTTAACTAACAATCTAGATTATCTTCATTAAATTCTAGAATCGAGAACAATTCACAAAGAGCTTTTTCATCTTTAGGAGGAAGAAATGATGGTAAATAAACTAAAGCAAAAGAAAGGAATGATGTGATGATCAAAATAGTGACTTGAATACCTTTCACCCTTGGATAAATTACCATGTTGGTATCAAATACTTTGCAGCTCTGTTGTGTTTCTTTGTACCTTTTAGCTATTAATTAATCATTTTCTAATGCCCTCGTAGAAAATTTTTTCTCTTGTTGTCCTCGGTTAGCTTCCTGTAGCAAATTTTTCTTTCCTCTAGCAAATTTGATCTTCATGTAGCAAAATTGTTTTTCATGTAGCAACTTCCTGTAGCAACTTTTATGCATATAACAACTCTATTTCACCTATAGCAGCTAATATTTGCATGCCAAGGGGTGGTGGGTCCATCTTTTATTTTTTATTTTTTTCTATTTTTCAAATTTTTTTATTTTTAATTTTTTTAATTTTTTATTTACATTGCACACAAAATAAACTTAGAGTGATTTTTTAAAAATAATTTCACCCTTAATTACCCCTTGGAACTCCTTGTCTTCCATCAAACTAACTTCTTACTACCCATTTTCTCAAGTATTCTTCACTTTTGTCTTGTTCCTCTCCCACATGTGTGTGTGTCTTGGTGGAAAAGTGAAGTTAACTACTAGATAAGGCCGAGGATGGTTTGCTACTGATTTTTTCTATAAAAAAACTTTCCTTCTCACACTTTTAATGTTTTCTTAAGCTAGAATAGATTCGAAGAAAGGTTTATATGATCGCATACATGAGCCTTACCCTTGATGTGTTTGTGCAGGTGATATTGAGGCTACTGATATGACTGTTTAATATGCCTTTGGTGGTTTTGAAGCTGCTACTAATGATCCTAATGCTACATGTGATAATATGTTGGAGGTCCTATTGCTTATAGCCTTGAAGCTGGAGGTCTTCTAGGGTTTCTTTCGTTGTTATTGTTGCTGATTCACATCCCTAGATAAAATGATGCTACTGAGATGCTCATGATGTGAGTGTTATAGTTGATGCTTTTTCTTTTGTACAAGTCTTCATATCATGATGATTCTTTGATTGATAAAATTTTTGTGTGTTCAGGTACCTTGATGAGTCTTCTCGTGTATGTCTGCTTGTGGAGGAGCCTCCTTGAAGTGTCATTCCTGTTACCTTGATGAGTATTCTCGTTTATTTATGCTTGTGGAGGATCCTCATTGTAGTGTCATTACTGTATTCAAATTCATATCACAAGTCTTATTAGTCTTCATGATTGGTCAAAACAATCTTGAGGGATTTTCTGGTGCTTACACGGGGCTTACTACATGAAGTTACTTTTTCTTGTAGCAACCTCTTTCTCTATTTTCTTTGGGATTCTAGCTCTGTATGAATGATGAGAGATACTATGAGGTGGTATTAGGGTGATGGTAGGATTCTTATAGTTTGGTGAGGAAGTGGTCTGTCCTTGGAAAAATGGAGTGAAGGAACTCTGTGTTTTTTCAGAAAAAATTATTTTACAGAGGTGACAAAAGGTAAGGTTAGAATGAAAAACCCTTGTGTTTGAGATGGAGGAGTCATGAGAAGGTGGTAGGAAATAATGGGAAGAATATACTCATTGATTTTTTTACGCCTCAAGGCCCTTTGTGATTTTTTTTTGTCCTCGATCCACCTGCATGTCGCTTACTGTAACTTATTGTAGCAATTACAAAACTTCCTATAGTAGTTCAGGACAACCCCTTGTAGCAGAATTATTTTATCCATAACTCTCAAACGATAGAGTGGATTGACCTGAATATTTTTTAAAATGTTAAAATCATCCTTATGCACCTTAGCATAAAAAAAACTATGCCATTAGATGAACTCATCGCGAGAAAAATTAAATAAGTTTATAGGTGACGGAGGTTGATTTCTCAAAAATTGTGCACTGGAAATTATTGAAATTTATTGAGCATGTTACCATCATCCATATACATATTCCTAAGAAATATGTCAGAAAATGGATGCATGCTTTTCAATATATAATAAAAATAAATTTATTCTAAAAAATAGGACTTCCTGTAGAAGTTTAGGACAATGAGAAAAATGAATGAGAAAAGCTTGGAAATGATGGGTGGATGTTGGAAATGGATGAGGGTGATGGATTGGAATGGACTTGGCCCTTTTGGAGCATCTGAGAAAAGTCCAAGTTTGACTTCCTTTGACTATAGTTTTGACCAACTTGTTCTTTTGGTGCCAACTTGTTTTTGTTGTTTACAAAGGTTGGAAAGCACCTACATTCATTAGAGAGAGACACATGGAGCATTTTTTTCATTTTTTCATTTTTATTTTCTTAGGCCTAATAGCTACCTCAATGAGGTTTTCAACTAGTAGGTCTGCCTAGGCACCTCAAAGGTGGTTTTCACATAGGATATTTTATTCTTCTCTTTTTTGCAACCCATTGACCGCCTCATGGAAGTTTTCTGTCATTGAGTCAATCTAAGGTGCCTCAAAAGAATTTTTCACTTGAGATATTATTCTTTTCTTTTTTCTCATCTTTCATTATTTTTTCTATCCTACTCTACTTGAAAAAAAAAAAATCTCTTTCAAGTATAAGAATACTTCCAATGGAGCCATGTGCACATCAAGATGATAAATAGGATCATGTGTAGTCTTGAAAGACATGCTTTGACATGTACCTAAATATGAGAGACAAACATCTTTTACTGAGATGGTATCAAGTAGTGTTAAAGAAGAGTGTGTTGCTACAACTTAATGACTATCTGGAACCATATTTCAATATAGTTTTCATGCCCCTGGTCCACTTGTTGATTTGGATCATCTTTGATGTCTTCTTCTTCCATGAAATTCAAATATTCCTCTTTTTGTTGTTTTTTCTCTTGAACACATGGAGGATCTGATGGTAAACATGAGGGAATATTTTTAGTCTCTGGTTCTTGTGTCTTCTCTCCATCAAGTGCAGCCCATGAATCTTTGATCTCCTCATTTGAATCTTCTTCTTCTAGATGTTGTCTGTCAACGACATCAAGAGAATCTCTTTTTTGAAATAATTTTCTTGAACTAAGATGAATACCATTTAGATAAATAGGATATGTTTGGAAGTATTGTACCTCAACATTGTAAGTGGGTTGAGATACTTCCTTGTGTGGGTTTGGAAATGGTTTTACAGGTAGTTGAGTGGGAGTGGATATTTGAGATGGATGTGGTTGAGGTTCTGGTTGTGCTGGAGGTGGATGATAGGGATAGCATGGAGTTGGGTATGGAGGATATTGAGGAAAATTTTGAGGATATTTTGGATTTATCCCATAAGGTCATTTCCAACCTTGTTTCGAAGATTGATTTTGGGGTTGAGATGACCAAGGTTTCCAAGGAAATAGTGTGTTCCAATTACTTTGATATGGATGTGAATAAGCTTGAAATTGTGAAGTATGTCCTTGCATCATATCAAGTTGACTAGGCTACCACCATTGTCTTCTTGGAGCTACATAACATATCTTATTTGTTGGTTGACTTGCTCCATTTTCCTCTTGGTAAAATTCCTTCAACCTTGGTAATGATGGACAATATTTAGTAGCATATGATTCTACATGGATGACACAAATATTGACATATTATTTTTGCTCATTTTTCATTCTTTATATTTCTACTTTTTCACTTAGATTTCTAAGAATTTTTGTTTTAAAGTTATCAAGAAAATTTCCAAATTCATATTGACTTACCAATGTTGATGTTGATTTACTTACTCTTTCCCTTTCTCTTGATATGCACTTGCATGTTTCATAAATTTCTTTAAATGAAAATTGGTATACATCTCCTCTATTCATGAGATCAAGGAGATCTATCCACTCATCCCTAATTGTTCTAAGTAAGAGGGTTTTTAGTGTGTCAAATCCTAAATGATGTAAATTTTTCCTCTTAACATTATACATGAATATCTCTATTAGATCCTCAAGGCTCTCATCTTCTTTTTGATTAATTCTAAAGATTTATTCCTTAAGATCATGATCTTTATATTTTTCTAGAAATATATTTTGCATATCATTCCATGATATTATTGAATTAGTACCTAAACTCATGAACCATTTGAGATCTATATCCTTCAATGTTTCAGGAAACAATCTCAATTTTTTAGTGTGTGATAAGTAGCCATAAGATCTACAAAGTATTTAAAATTCAAAGAGAAAGGTTTATGGATCCTCTAACCTCATACCATGGAAGTTGGGAAGGAAAGATGGAGGGATTCTCTTCATATGCACAATGACATCAGTATCTTGAATGGGAAATCCATGAGGATCTTCTTCATTCTCATCATCTCCATCCATTTCTTCTACCTTTTATGTCACCTGTTCTTCTTCTACCTGCAAAAGTGGATGGTGATGTGGTTCTTACTGCACCACGTGATCAAATTGGGGGGTTGGTGTTGTAGAATTATTTTTAAATATTTTTTTGAATAAGAATGCTAATGCAATGAAATTCTGTGTTTTGAAATGAAATATGCCTAATGAAAATTTCTTTGTTTTTTCAGAAAGAAAAGAAATTAATAAAATAGGGAAGAAAATAATGCATACTTTGACACCTCCTTGGAAACGGTGCCAAAAAGTGATGAGCCTCAGTATTGCAACAAGAATGTTGCAACTCCCATGGCTACCAACTTTAATTATCAACTTGGGGTTCGTACAAACTTAAGAGGTATAGAAACTATTTGTGAAACATACAATGTGTCATTATTTTGTTGATTTGATGTAATGGAGGGAATTTCATGAAATAAAATCCTAAACTAATTATAGAAAGGGAAGTGTTGTTTTGAAAAAAAAGAAAAAAAAAAAATCCTAGGAAAGAACAACAATTTGTAATTGTAATCCTAAGAGCATGAATTCAAATAAATAGGCCAAATATACTTTGGAAAAATTCATGTCCTAAGTGGTGTTTATTCTTCCTCAATCATGGATTTAGATCCTACGAGTCATGATTCAAGCCCAAGAGAGAAAAACCAAGCATTATGAGAAAATATCGTTGAGTTTACACGTGGTATAAAAGTGCTACATGAAGTCCTATTTTTGCTACAAGATGTTCTGTTTTGGAGATAACTCACCGAATGACTAACTAAATCAAATTAAAATGGTATGGGAAAAATATTTTTAGTAATTATAATGTATTATGTCTCCATTAAAAGTGGAATCACTCCAAAATATCCATGTTCACACGTGCTAAAAAATAAAATCTGGAAATTCAAGAAATAGTGAGCTAGTTAATCTATCAAATGCCTAACCTAATCAAGTTAAAATGAAATGGGTAATTTTTTTTATTAACTTTAACATTATTATCACCAAATACAAGGGGAACCAAGTCAAATGAAGCTCATTAATCCATTTTAAAAAATACCAGAAATTTACTACTATTTTGCTATAAGGAATTTCCAGAAATCTTATATTCATGAACTAGTAACCAAATCCAAGTAGCTTAATGATTAAGATGACCTTGCAAAATTATTATAATTATGAATTATGCTTTTGAATATGTAAACAACCTGTAAAATAACTCATTTCAATCTTTTAACTCAATCCTACAGCAATTAAAGAATAATATTAAATACAGAAAAATATAAAACACCAATTATGAGAGATGCATGTGAATAAGAAGTGAAAAGAAACTAAATAAATTGTGCAAGGGGGCCTTGAGGCTCCTCGGATGGCCAAGCCCAAGGTGACTTAGATTCCTATGGAATAAGACCAAGCCTTAGAAGCTAAAAATGGTGTTACACCATTTTTTGGTCTTCTAACCTGTTACTATTAGATGGACCAAAGTACACCATGTAAGACCAATTTTACCGTAAGTAAAATTGCTTTCACTATGAAAAATAACTTAGTAAACCACATTTATTAAGTTATTTATGGTCTAAACAGGAAACCCCATGAGGAAATATTGAATAAATCCACATTTTTTAATTTTCCTTAAGGAATAATTAGTTAAACAACAGTTTAATTAATATTCTTGGCCATAATTAACCCAAAACGGGAAAATTAATTAGATAAATCATTATTTATCTTATTATTTTCTAGGAATAATTATTTAAACCTTATTTAAATAATATTATTTGTTAAATGTGACTAAATCGTTTATAAATAATTAAATAAATCATTATTTATTTGATTATTACTCAACCACATCATTAAAATAATAAATAAATCATTTATTTATTTATTATTTACAAATAAAGGGATTTGACCAAATTCAAATTCCTTTTCCCTCGAAAAAATAAAATAAAATATTCCATAAAAGTTGGATCTTGATTTGGTTAATAATATTTTAATTATGCACCAATATCTAGACTAACTCAATATTTTTTTATAAATAGAAGGGTTTTTCCATTCATTCACTACCTTTTGTTGCCTAAATATCACTCTGGATCTATACTTTTGGTCTAACTTTGATCCTTCATCATTGTCATATTTTGCTACCATTTTTCTTGCGAGCTCTCTTTGAGTTCCATTTTTGTCTGGGTTTTCTACACCATCAAGAGAGAGAGATTTTAGATCTGAAGTGCTGAGGGCTTACAAGAACCCATCCCATTGAGGGGGACTGGTAACATCTTTCTATGTTCCCTTCCTAGGTGTCAGAAAATACAAAAATTCTTTAAAATATTCTTGTCTTGTCTATTGGATGCATGGATCAACTCTCTCTTTTATTTACTACTTAATGTCATTTACTGCATAGATCTAGATTTTGCAGCATTTATCTTGGTCTAATAATTGCAAATCTAAAGATATTGGAAGCCATCTTTGCTGTTAGGGTTTTTTGTTATGCATGGCTAAAGTGAGCCTTTTTTGTAAGCTTGCGATTAAGATTCATACTAACAACAGATGACTCCACAAGGGTTTACGATTACGACCTCTGTCATTTTTCAGATCCCTGCATATCCAGCTGCTTAAAACCATAGGATTTCTCTTCAGCTTCTTTTTTTGCTTTTCTTGATGTTGTTTTAAACCTATAAAACCCTAAAACATTGAAAATTCTAGCTTATGTGTGTTTTCGGACCTATTGCGCAGGTAATAGGCATTAGTCGCAGCTAAGAAGACAAAATTTTCTGAAACCTGCCCTCGAGAGTGTCAGAAGTGCAGGTCACACTTTTTGGGTCTACACTTGGGACCTGAATCTCCACGGTGCAGAAAATAGGCCAAAACCTACGACCTCTGCAAAAAATAGATCAGAAACTGCGACCTGAAATTTTTGCGGGAATTTTTCTGAGATTTTTCTGGGTTTGTTTGGGCCTCTGTTCAGGGTTTTCTGACCTCCATCTCCACCCGTTTTAGACCTATACTTGTTCTGTTTTACTCATCAAAGTGGGAACCTAGCCCCCTAGGGCTTCAGTACCCTCGACCTTTCGTGGAAGAGTTTTAGCTGCTGCAGATCATCTGAAATTTCAGTGTGTTCAGCCATTTTTCAGATCTGATCCCTTACCTTCAGATCCACTTCAGATTGGTTATTCATCCATCCAAAACACCTCCTTTTAGTTTTTTTTGGGTCTTCCTCTAGGGTCCCCTCCATTTCCTTCCAGGTTTTAGCCTTACGCCACCTCATTTACAACAATTTTCCCTCTCATTTTTTGATGTTTTTCTGCACCTATTTCCAGCATATTTGACCTTTAGATGATTGTCCCTCCCAAATTTAGATCTATTGGCTATTTTGGTGTGTTTTAACTAGATTTTTTCCCACCCATAGACTAGTTGTTGAGAGGCCTGCCTCCTTGGGTTTAGATTATTGCATAATCAGCTGTTTATTTTATGTTATTTCAGTACTTTTATCTGCAGGTTTATTTACAGTTATACAACACACCTTTTATTTTTCTCTATAAACACCTGGGTTGAAAAAATTAAAATTTACACACTTAACACACACACAGTAAGCAAAGAAGAGCCTGGTTAACACCTTCAGGCAAAGAATTTAACATTGTAATCAATTGATCCTGCACCTCTCTGCCCTTGTTTCAACATTGTAATCATATGATGCTACACCTCCTTGCCCTTGTTGGTATCTCTTCCCTTTGTGCCGTGTTTTTGCTTTCATCATAGCACCCCCAAGGCGTTTATCCCGGAGACGTATTGGCCTTCATCCTCAGTTTCTGGTAGGAAGACGTACTCCTCCACATAGGATTCGAGTTAGTCCTCCATTGAGTCTGCATTCCGAATCTTCTTTTGGTTCATTGGGTTCCCATTCTGGTTCCATCCCTGGTTCTCCCCCTGCCACCTTCACCTTTTCTGGTTCAAGACCTAATGCTGGTGGTAGCCCCGACCCTAATGCTGGGAATACTACTAGTGGGACCACAACAGGAACTACCCTAGCTACTCCCTTGCTCCTCTATATGGCAGGCCTCGGTCTTCCTGATTTTAACTAGTTCATCAATGAACCTATACACCATGACGCTGGTTTGCCTGCTCTGCCAACCAAGCTCCCTTCTGACATCCCCAAGTTTGAAGGTATTGCTGGAGAAGGCCGTAAAAACCATGATTAATCTTTCCACATGTGGTGTTCGTCTAACTCCATCAATGATGACTTTGTATGTCTTCGGTTGTTCCAACATACATTTACTGGTGAAGCTTCTAAGTGGTATGTTGATCAGGCCTCCTCCTCTCATACCATCTTTTCGACTCTTGCCTGGGCTTTTCTGTCTTATTTCCAGCTTCCCCTTTGTTATGACATTGGTACCTAACTTTTAAATTATTTTCTTCAATCATCTACGACCCGCCTATCTGATCATGTCCAGGAATGGTGGAGAAGAAAGAGCCTATGTCGAGCCCCTACCTTCGAAGATTGTGTCTACATGAACTGGTTCCTTAGATCCCTTTTGCCTGCTATCAAAAAATATGTCGCATTGCATTTTCCTCAAACCGAAGAAGCTTCTCTCCACATTACGTTAAAATATGACTTGATCTACGGTCGATTTGGTTATGTTTATACCGTCCTACCTAATCCCCCTAGACCCAATGGTGCCAATGCACCGAGGGCATCACATGTCGCCAACTGTATCGTTGGAGCTCTTTCTCATCCATACACTCAGCCTCCCATGGGCTACGGTTTCCCTCAGGGAGGGGCCATCACCTCCAACACTTTTCCCCCTCCCGGTAGCATGTATCCATGATACAACATGCCTCCTGATTTTTCCCAACCTGTTTACCACAATGTTACCCAACCTCCTTATTATCCGTATCCGTAGCTTGGTGCTCTAGCACCTCAAGCATTAGCACCCCCACCTCCCTTTCCTTCTCAACCCTTGCAACAACAGCCACCACCCCTTCAGGGGTAGGTGTATGCACAGTAGGGTGCGACTAATCCTCCTACTTCCAAAAAGAAGAGGAAAGGTACTCAAAATCAGTCTGCCCCCTGTAATCCTGGACCTAATCCCCAAGGTAGCGCACCTAACACTGCTAACCAACAACAGGGCACTTAGCCCAAGTAGGACATGCCTGTTCGCATGGATAAGCCTTATTCATGTTGTGATGTATATGGTCATTACACCCACGATTGTCCTCTTTTACCATAGATGTGGAAGATGTGGGAGACTCAAGCAACATCGCGAGGACAGAAAACCTACCCTTCCATTCCTCCCCATGTTGCGCTTAGCCATCTAGCTATGTTTACTAATCCTTTCCCTTAATAAGGATTTGTGGCTACCCAACCACCTGATGGTCAAGCGGCCACTCAACCTCCTCCATTTGGTACCTCTGATTACCAGATTCTCATGATGAATTTTGACCAACCCATTACTGTTGACCTCAACCTTTAGACTCGGTCCTGTCAGTACAACAAGCCTCCCGCTATGTTTGCCCCCGAGCCCCCTTCTTCGGGTTCTACATATCCTCTTTCGACAACCAATGGTCCTTTACATATCCCTCACCCTAAGGCAGAGGTTCATACCAAGATCCCTAAGGTAACATTACACCGAAATGCCACTTGTAGAAAATTTTCCCATTCGTATAGTATAGTAGATGATTTGGTGCAATCTCCTGCTGCCATCTCAATGCTGGAACTCCTCCAGTCATGCCCTTCACAACGAAAAGCTCTATTATCTGCCATGGGCACTGTAGATCCTTCAGATGATCGATTGATCGTATTCGATGTTGATCGGTCAGAACATCCTCCCCTTCCTGCTTCCGTCTCCTTCGAAATCCTCGTCAAGATCCAGAACGCCAACGTTTCCCATTGTATCATTGATGAGGGGGCATCCACCTATGTGATGTCCACTTTCGTTTGGAAGAAACTCAGATCACTTGAGCTGGACCCTTCCACTATCACCCTTTGAGCGTGGGATGGCCACTCCTACAAGCCCATTGGCATGTTTCGCAATTGGCCTATCACTCTTGTGGGCAAGACTGTTTGCGTTGACGTAGAATTCATTGATGCCCCCTTAGATTACAACATTCTATTGGGTCGTAGCTACACCTATGCGATGTCTGCTATACCATATGTGGTTCACCGCAAGATGTCCTTTCCCCATAATGGAAAGATAGTCACCATTGACCAGTTGACATATTACGAACCGAAGTCTCAGACCTCCCCTGAGTCCATCATATCTTTGGTGGCCAGTAAGAAAACCATCGACCCCTTGACCAGTGTCTCACTCGGAGTCTATAAAGACTCCTCTTTTCTTGGTTCATTCCCTAGTCTTCGTCCTCCTATCTCTGATCCTAGATCATCAAATGTTTGCATGATGTAATCATCTCAGGTTTCCCTCAAGTGGCTTGCTTCAACTAGTTAGCAACCTCGCCCTCCGTAACCTACTCCTAGCACTTTGACTTAGCCTTCTAGACCCCCTCCTTCTGGCCCTTCACTTGCAGCTAGTATTCATGAGCCTCTCTACCCTCCTAGAATGGTTCCTCCAGGCCTTGACCATCTCGGAGCCGTCTCGCCTAGCCATTACCCCTTCAGTCAGATACCGTTCGTAGCTCCCCCCCTGAAGTGTTCTCGGTACCTGTGATGGCCACCCTATCGCTTCCTAACCTGACCCTGGGGATTCCCATCTGGTACATCAATCTCCCAACCGCTACCCTGCCTGGTCAACCTTAACCTTATCTTGCTTTGACCCTGGTTCAACCGGTCCCCATGATCCCTCCCAATGCTACTGTGCCTCAACCACCTCAATAGGAACCTTCTCCTATTGCGATAGCTGCAGGTAAAAGGGGAAAAGCTCACAAGAAGGCATCAAAAGAAAAGGCTGCCCTGACTGACCTTGCTCCTCCTTAGCCTCCAAAGCCTTGTGCTTTATGTGATGTTTTCAATCATGCCACCCATCATTGTCCCGAGTTGCCTCGTATCAAGCCCATGGTTAATGTTGTGTTCCCTGAGTCTACTGTCCTTGAAGCCTCTATTTCTTCTTCGACTGTAGCCAAGAACCCTAAGACTATTCACACCAACCAACCTTGTGCTTTGTGTGATATCCATGGCCATTATTCCCACCATTGTCCCCACCTCACACATTACTGTGCCTCTTTAGAGGTAGTTCGGGAGTACGAGATTGAACAAAACTAGTCTGCCTCTCCCGTCCTTTCGTAATATGCTTAGGGCCAGATTGAGGATTTACCTACTCCCATTAACATTCCCCCTCCTAATGTTGAGATGAGGGAGCTTGCAGCCACGATCATCTACCTATCATCATTCATGAGATCCACGGTGGAAGCTCCCTCTAAGACTTCCCCTTATGTTTCGGTCAACCTCCCTTCAACGATCACCCTAGGCTCAACATCAATGGATCCCTTATCTACCTGTTCTTCCATCATCCCCCATGATGATGCACATGTGAACCTTTCTTGTCATGATGATGAGTCAGGTAGCTTTGTTGCATCATGTGGTCTCCCTTCCTCTAGTCAACCCATCTTCTACTGTGATGATGATATCATGGAAGCCTTTTCCACCCCTAACTTCATCTTTCTTGCCCATAAGCGGAATGGAACCATTCGTGTCTATGGTGACTTTTGCGGCCACAACATGGGTCTCGAACCTCTCTATAACCCTGATGGGTATCCGTGCCCCCTTGACATGGAGGCCTGGCCATTACCCCTCTGGTTAGATACCGTTCCTAGCTCCCCCCCCCCCCCCAAAGTGTTTTCGGTACCTGTAATGGCCACCCTATCCCTTCCTAACCTGATCTTGGGGATTCCCGTTTGGTACATCAATCCCCCAGCTACTACCCCACCTAGTCAACCAAAACCTTATCTTTATTTGACCTTGGTTCAACTAGTCCCCATGACCCCTCCTGATGCTACTGTGCCTCAGCCACCTCAATAGGAACCTTCTCCTATTGCGATAGCTGCGGGTAAAAGGGGAAAAGATCGCAAGAAGGCATCAAAATACAAGGCTGCCCTGACTGACCTTGCTCCTCCTTAGCCTCCAAAGCCTTGTGCTTTGTGTGATGTTGTTGGTCATGCCACCCATCATTGTCCCGAGTTGCCTCGTATCAAGCCCATGGTTAATGTTGTGTTCCCTGAAGCCTTTGTTTATTCCTTGGCTGCATCCAAGAACCCCAAGACTATTCAGACCAACCAACCTTGCACTTTTTGTGATATCCATGGCCATTATTCCCACCACTGTCCCCACCTCACACATTACCGTGCCTCTTTGGAGGTAGTTTGGGAGTACGAGATTGAACAAAACCAATTTGCCTCTCTCATCCTTTCGTAATATGCTTCGGGTCAGATTGAGGATTTACCCGCTCCCATTTACATTCCCCCTCCTGATGTCGAGATGACGGAGCCTGTGGCCACCATCCTCTACCTATCATCATTCATGAGATCCACGGTGGAAGCTCCCTCTGAGACTTCCCCTTCTATTTCGCTTGACCTCCCTTTAGCGATCACCTTGGGCTCAACATCAGTGGATCCCTTATCTTCTTGCTCTTCCGTCATCCCCCATGATGGTGTGCATATGAACCTTTCTTGTCATGATGATGAGTCAGGTAGCTTCACTACGTCATGTGGTCTCCCTTCCTCTAGTCAACCCATCTTCTACTGTGACGATGATATCATGGAAGTCTTTTCCACCGCTAACTTCAACTTTCCCACCCATAAGCGGAATGGCACCATCTGTGTCTATGGTGACTTTCACAGCCACAACACGGGTGTCGAACCTCTGTAGATCCTCGATGGGTATCCGTGCCCCCTTGACATGGAGACGTGGTCGATAATGGTGCTCTACAAACTCCATGATGTTCCGCCCTCGTAGTAACATTTGATGAGTATTCAATTCCATCCCAAGTGGTGGGAGACTAGTAAAAATATATATATCCTGGATCGTCAAGTCGATCTAGTGCCCCTGCACTATAAAGGCCTCATGGTCTGAATCCCAATAAATGACAATCTGGGCCAACAAGGGCTCTCCAGTTCTCATCAAAGGTTCTCCACAAACTTCAGAACCCAAAACCTGGCCAATACACTGCGGACACCATGACCCTCTTGGATCTTCGACCATAATGTGTCCAGGTCTCTCTCTCTCTCCAATTGATCCATAATTCTACCATATCTACACAAAACCATCACATTTGTGTGTACAGAAAGGAAAGAATACATTCAAACATAAAAACCTACCTCTTAGCCAAAAAATAGCACAGAAAACCCCCTCTCTGACAGGTCGCACTTTTCAGGAAAAATCCTAGTACAGGTCACACTTTTCTGCCCAAAACCTGCTACCCAAGTGCGACCTGGCCGTGAAGAGGAGCAGGGGTCTGTTCCTGAGCTCTGGGAACCTAAATTGAACTTTCAATCCACTGAAATAAAAGAGTAGGGTTAGGCCTCTTATCTACAACTGATGAATCTCGATTCCAATGGTTAGTTTGTCTGCTACACTCGCTGCAAGATTTAGCACCTTCTATCCTCTCTACATTCACCACAACTACACTTGAAAATGAGTGAATTTGGAGGGAAAATGCCTTATTAAAAGAAAAACCCTTGATTTTTCTTTCGCCTGCTGCAGCCAAACCATAGCTCAGTTTGACAAACCGTCTATACCGTTGGAAAGCTCTCACCGAGCACTCAAATGGGTATCTATTAGTTTTTCATGATTTGATACTTCAGTAGGACACATTTCGTCCAAGAAGTGTCACTTCAACACTCCTCAAAATCAAATTTCTTCACTTGCAACACTTGTACTTGGGGCACCACTTTGACTCCATACTTGTCCATGCTCGTGTCAATTTTCATCGTGAGTAACCATCTTGTACTTATGTCCACACCGGACCTTTTCTGTGTGGCAACATCATCGATTCAACCTTTTTTAACTCATTTGAGTTGAGTCATCATCGCATCCATGGAGTATATCTCGAGTCCCTTTGTATCCCACTATAGTCCTCCATCCTCTAGTCCTACTGTCCCCTATCCCATTTGATATTGTGTCAGTTGCTGCCAAGTCATCTATGCCCTTTATGCTCTAACAAGGGAAGTTGTCAGTCCGTTACTCAGTACCCACCATTTCATCATCATCCATGGTGTCAGTCTGTCAGTCACTCTACTATTTTTTCTCGTGCCTTAGTTGAGTATTCCTTATTACCTCACCTATGGGGGACCTCCTTCTGTCGACATCAGATCATTCATTCCAGAAGACAGTTCTAGAGGGAGGTGTACCTTGGTTCCAGCTTCCACTCTTTTTCAGTTCCTTGAATCATGAAAAGGGACTCCTTATTTCCCTTTGACTTGATTGTTTCTCATCTCCAGCTCCTTACAACATGATCGAGATCCGTATATGTTATGGTTCAGTGATGCAGCATATTATACCGGTGATTCCCGGGTGTGTGTGAGATGTTTTCAGACCTCATGAGGGAGTGGCCCTTCAGGTAGCCCCCCACATGCCCAGATAACCTCTTCATTATAGCCTTTGATGTAGCTCCATAGATTTTATGATGTCAGCCTCAGCTGCTTGCAGCGCCTTTTAGTTTTCATGTATCAGTCAGATTTTCAGAGCCCTTTCCTATTTACAGGGGAATTTTTGTTGTATTTGTATCTCATGTATTCAGATGTTATTGTATAAGTCCTGGTTGTTATCTCAGGCACAATATGTATGTGGGATTCATTATCATATTTTTATCTGGCTCATATTTATGCCAACATGTACTATATAGTTTAGTCCCTTGTTTACTGGACGCATTATTCTTTGTACTTTGTCTCGGCGGGCATAGGTATGCCTCCCTCGCCACCTATAACATAGATACTCACTCATAAAAGAGACTTGTTGCACCTATAAGTCTCACCTCCTCAGGATCTAGTCCTCTAGCGCTTTGCTCTACCTTATATTTGTCTCTCTCTGACTTCCCCTTCGGTGTCTAGTGATTGAGTTCTTACAACTTACTTCGGTCATACGATTAGCTCCTAACGCTCGCACACTGGGGGGAAATCTGTTACACTATTTTTTGGTCATCTAACCTGTTAACTATTAGATGGACCAAAGTACACCATGTAAGACAAATTTTACCCTAAGTAAAATTGCTTTCACTATGAAAAATAACTTAGTAAACCACATTTATTAAGTTGTTTATGGTCTAAATAGGAAACCCCATGAGGAAATATTGAATAAATCCACATTTGTTTTATTTTCCTCAAGGAATAATTAGGTAAACAATAGTTTAATTAATATTCCTAGTCATATTTAACCCAAAAAAGGAAAATTAATTAGATAAATAATTATTTATCTTATTATTTTCTAGGAATAATTATTTAAACCTTATTTAAATAATATTATTTGTTAAATGTGACTAAATCATTTACAAATAATTAAAAAAATCCTTATTTATTTGATTATTACTCAACCACATCCTTAAAATAGTAATAAATCATTTATTTATTTATTATCTACAAATAAAGGGATTTGACCAAAGTCAAATTCTTTTTCCCTCCAACAAATATAATAAAATATTCCATAAAAGTTGGATCTTGATTTGGTTAATAATATTTTAACTATGTACCAATATCTAGAGTAACTCAATATTTTGTTATAAATAGAAGGGGTTTTCCATTCATTCACTACCTTTTGTTGCCTAAAGATCACTCTGGATCTATACTTTTGGTCTGACTTTGATCCTCCATCATTGTCATATTTTGCTACCATTTTTCTTCTAAGCTCTCTTTGAGTTCCATTTTTGTCTAGGTTTTCTACACCATCAAGAGAGAGAGAGATTTAGATCTGAAGTGCTGAGGACTTACAAGAACCCATCCCATGGAGGGGGACTGGTAACATCTTTCTATGTTCCCTTCCCAGGTGTCAAAAAATAAAAAAATTCTTTAAAATATTCTTGTCTTGTCTATTGGATGCATGGAGCAAATCTTGCTTGTATTTACTGCTTAATGTCTTTTAATGCATAGATCTAGATTTTTTAGCATTTGTCTCGGTCAAATAATTGGAGATCTAAATATATTGGTAGCCATCATTGCTGTTTTTTATGCACAACTAAAGTGAGCCTTTTTCGTACGCTTGTGATTAATATTCATACTAGCAATTGGCACCAATCTTCATTATTGAATCAATCCAAGTACATATTTGCAAGAAAATAAAGTGGAGCTGCTAAACAACAAGTTTTCTCCACCATAGGACTAAACAATACATTTCCCTATAGGCCAATTCGAATTGGTACTTATACAAATTTATGGGGAAGCATTCTCCTTGAAAGGAGGAAGCTTTCCCCTCCAAAATTACTCAAATAGTGGATCCGGTTCCCAACACTAGGATTTTGCATTAAATGATAGGGAACGCATTCCTAAATTTTCTCAATCATTGTAGTTCGAGAATCTCTCAATAATTTCAGGATATTTTGTTCATTTATTCTCTAATCTTGATCCTCGAGTAGCAGGGAGAAAGTCCCTAAATTATCTCCCTCTCCAAATCTTCGTAATTTGCCCAATATTCTCACAATATCGTTCAAAAATAAATAATATTAGGCACAAATATGCAATTATATATAAACCTTCCTAATGAACATATTAAAGCTTAAAAATAATTATTAAGTGTAGAAGGAGAGATTTAATATAGCCTTTATGTGCCTAAGAAAGGTTAGATAGGCCTTAATTTATGTCTAATTTAGAGGCCCATCAATAATAATATAAGAATAATAAAGAAGAAGAAGAACATAATATAAAAAAAAACTATCATGAATGGTAAAGATGAATTAAATTATGCCCTAATCTAATTTTCCAACATGGTATCAGAGCTAAGGTCAAGAGTTTGGCAACTGGAAAATCACTAGAAGGGTTTTTGCACTACTTCGAAAATTCAAAAGGAGTGGACTGTATATATTAATCTTGATGACCGATCCATCTAAGAAGTAAATATAAGCAAGAAAAAGTTATCTTCTAATAATCCAACAAGAAAATATCTCTCCAAGAAATACATTGCATGTCTTAGGCAACCGAGTAGATCAGAAGTTCAAGGAAGGAAGTGTTTTTTCTTTGGTTTGGGTATGTTTTTGGCACAGATAAAATATGAAGAGAAACCAAGTTTTGTGAAGCCTTTAACTGGAATGTATGTTGAACTCTTGTGCCTATATTATGATGTGAAAAAAAGTCTCTTAGTGCTAAGCTATTATCCCATACTTATCCTTGTTCCATAAGGTTATATCAAGGACAAAAATGTGTAGGTGATCTTGTTTAAGATCCAAGTCACAACAATTTTGGTTGTAGGGCTCCTAAGCTGAAAAAAATTGTGGATTAGTAGGCTGAGTTCATTCATGGAACATACAAGGTGATATGTGAAGGAAAAAAAATTATCTTAAAAGAGAAAACAAGTTGCAGTGAATAAAGGCATTTTAAGCCTAGTATTAAAATGTTTACAATGACAACCCGTGGGGCTTGGCCTAGTGGTCAGTGGACATTCTGTTAAGGCATTCATGCTGTTAAGCAGGTCACGTGTTCAATCCCCGACCTCAGTCGATCACCCAGGAGGCATGCGTGCAGGCCTTGCATTCTCCCCTAGAGTATATAGTGGTAGTCGGGAGGATTCGACCCTGTGTTACACGAGTACGATACATCCACCATTGTCGATTCCCCTAGTTACAAAAAAAAATGTTTACAATGACAAAAAAAAGCCCTAATCAGAGGGTCAATGTTGTAGATTAAGAGCACAAGTCTGAATATATTGTTGAACGTACCATAGTAGGAAGAGTCTTTCAAGTGAGGAGCTATAATATAATCCCTAATTCAAGGGTTAAAGTTTCAGAAAAGGATCCATAAGTATCAAGATATATATAGACCAAAAATAGGTACTAGAACTAGTATTAAAAACAATCAAATTAAAGAAAAACTTATCTAGAATTACTTTAACAATAATAAGGATGATTTATAAGGAATGTAATGGTATTTAAAGTGTACCCTAATTGGAATTCAAAAGTACAAACAAGAATTTTTAGGTGTCTTGGGATCACTTAAATAAATTTTGAAGGTTGTGATGGTTGAAAGATCGTAACAAAAGTGGAAGTAATCATGCCTTGATTTGTGTGATAAATATTTTGAGATCTTGAAGAAGGTCTTATAGTAACTTCCATGAGATCATGGAAGAAAAAGGTATGTATTCCTTAAGGTATGTATATTTGTCTATATTAAGATAAAGAAAGGGTTGATTAAGTGATTGGGGTTTTGTAACATGTTTTGTATGACTAGAATCTAGGGTTCATGAACTTTGTAAGTTTTGGTATCTAGGAACCCTACATGGTAATTAGACTAGAAAACATTAATTAAGTGAAAAAACCTAACCCTAATATGTTCCCTCACATAAAATCTATCTCTTGCCTTCTAGGTTTTGCAGATAATCTAGGGTATATAGTAATATTAAGTGAGGGTGGAATTGAAATATAAGACATGAAATCAAAAACCTGGGTATGATGTTCCCAAAAGAAATCTAAAATGAATTTAGGGTTTGTGTTTAAGAATCATACAAGAATATAATCTATGAAAACCATGGAAACCTTAGATCTTCATCATGATATTGTACTTACAGATATTTTTCTTAGTTTTACTTGTTAGTGAATGTTGTAGGAACATAATGAAAGAACCAAAATGAGAAGGATGTATGAGAAAATTAGTCCTTGTTCTTGTTAATAATAAGCATGATGGAAGGAGGGAACTGTAAGGAACCTAAAGAAATTGAAGCTAACAAGGTCATTAAAGGAGTAAGCATGTATCATTGTGTTTTCTAGAAGAATCTTATTTTTTCATGGCATCATAGATAAAAGAATGAGATAGTGGCATATTTAAATTCTACTTGATTCAAATTCTTTGCAAAAATCATCTAGTCTTTCAAGAATGTGAAATTTGGGAAAATTTTGCATAATGTTCATTGGCATAAGTTTTCTAACATTAATTTATAGGTAGGAATTTTTCTGAGGTGGATCATCAAGATCCTGTAAGAACCATCAACTTAAGAAGGAATTATGACAAATATTAGCATATATTCCATATTATTTTGAAACGATACTCTTAAAGGAATTAAGGAATGTAGTTTCTCATGTTGCAGGATCATTGAAGGATGCATATAGCTAGATTATTGCGAAAAATATTAAGAATGGATGTTTGAAGTAAATTTTGGGTAGGATTCCCATAATATTGTAAGAAACTTTGGTCATAAATTATGCATGGTGAATCTTTCATTTGGTTATATGGTGGCTAATTTGAATTACTATATAATGAATGGAATATTAAGACTTTCTCGCTAGAATAACAATCAACGTCTAGTATAATATTTGGAAGAAATGTTAACTTCGTAATCAAGTTAAATCCTTGGGTACTTTGATGCATGAAGGAAGATTGATTTGGAGATTGACCTTGAGTATGTTGATGATGATAAAGTTTTCATGATGAGGTAAGTTTGATGTTAATAATTATTATTGGTTATCTAGGTAACATATTGATTTTATACCTCGAAGGATGTTGCAAGAATACATAATGAAAATTGAGGCAAGTTCCATTATATATATAGAATATATGAATAATGTTGAGGTAATATTAATATATTTCACCTAGCAAATGTTAAGTTAAGATGTGTTCACCTTGGGATTGAACGGTAGCAATGAAAGAAGATAACCTCAAGGTCAAAGTCGATCACTTTCATAAAAAATATATGATCAACTTGAAGTTTGGAAAGGCTCAATATAATGCCTTCATTAATGATGACAAGATGAAAGTGTTGTACAATATTGATAACCTAGAACTTGTCACAGGATTAAGGGAAGAAGATGGCTCTATGATATCAGGAAGGAAGCAAGCTCAATACGATGAGATGCAGAAAAAGAGGGAGCCATGTTGTAGCTGGAATTCTTATAAGGAAAAGTTAGAGAAGCTTCTAGATATGACTTAATAATTAAAAATTAAGTTAGGGATATCCTCTAGATTTGAGAGGGATTAAATGAGTCTCTTAGAATAGGATCAAGCATCTATTCTCACGTCAAAAGAAGAATAGGGATATCCTCTTTAGTTGAGAGGGAGCAATGTTATACATCACAAGTACATTATTGTCATCATGTGTCATGAACTTGACCAAGAATAATAATCGTAAGTATAAGTGAAGGCCTTGAAGAAATAATTTTGGAGAATTGGATAATCATCTATCGTTTCCTTGAGAATAGAACATTCAGGAAAGGAAAGGGACTGACACTCTTTGAGGATAGGACATGTATCCAAGAGAAGAGTGGTCAAAGAGGACCAATATTCTTTGAGGATTAAGGATTGGAAAACAAAGATAAGAATAGTCCTTAAAGGACATACCTTGTGGAAATCTGAATGGGGTATGTTCCTTGTAGAGGTAGTGTGGTATCACACGTAAAGCCTCCTAGAATAATTTTCTTGAATGAAGTAGAGCTTGTCTAGTTAGGCCTTAAAGAAATTATTAGTTGATCATAATATTGATGCTTACAATTGGCTTATCAATCCATGATATAGGTGGATATTGGTGGCCACCTACCTATTCCACCTAGACCTCCAGTTAGTTTCATTAGTTTCCTTGACTATAGCATCATTTACTATTTTTAGCAGGTTTTTGGGTCCTGAAATTACGAAGTTGTTTTGACTCCATAAACGACATTTTTTTGATGTTCGTTGTAGGCCCATATCCATAGGAAAGGGTCTATTTCAAATCATGTATTAATCGAAGAGATATTTACAACGAGGTATCATACGTTCCAAACAGAATCATATGACCAAGTTACGACTTGGGGAAGTTGGCTGCCCAACTAACCCCAATGGGTCCAAAAAATATTGGTGTTCCATCTCCTCGGTTTAGGGTTTTGGATTTTTATGGTTTTCATTTGTTGTTCAATAATAAAAATGGCTCTTGAGCCTCATTTTAAAATAGTTCAAAGGAACTTAGCCACCACATCTCTTCTCATATATAAGATACCATTTCTCGAGCTATTTTATGTCCATTATGCTTGTAGGAATCTCTTAATTCTTTCATATTAATGAAATGAATATTTATTTCTGCTACATATCTATGTTAATATGCATTCCTGCATAAATCTAGATCAATATAACCGTTCTTATGATAACTTTTCAAAGGGATTATTGTCCTTGTACCAGCTAGACAATTATGAATACCTCCCTAGTTAAGAGGGAGTGTTGAAGAATGTACCTAGTTTCAGTCTTCATAATTGTCATTGGACTCTTGTCATGATGTAATTCTTATGTATCCATCAAAATAAGAAATAAAATTATGTAAAGAACAAAACAAAATCTATTTGTAAAGCATGGGTTTCATGATCAAGTTATTTGTCACTAGGAAAAACATCCATTGAATGCTCCTGTCAAGAGTCCTTGTCATATTTTTAAAGACGCTTTTGGGAACTTATATCAAGAAAAGGAAAATTATTTTTGAATTTAGAAGTTTCTAGAAGGCTCCCAAGACCAAGTCAGCCAAGCAAGGAGAAGTCGGCCTAGAGAGGGCTATTCAAACCTCTTGGAAGGCTATAAAAAGAAGGCACCTCGACCTATTTGACACACACACAAGTTTACATATCTTGGATTCAATTTGAAGTTGAAATAAGGGTGTGAAGACCTTAAAAAGAAAAGAGATGGATACTGAAGCAAGGAAGAAACCTCATAAAATTTCAGACTCTGAAATCTGCCTTTTTCTAGTCACACATGTGAATACCCTAGGGGTTTCTAGGGTTACCTTAGGTCTAAAGTTGTAGTAGGTATTGCAGAATTCTTTGGAAAGATTGAAAGGCTAGAATATCCCTAATCATGAAGACATATTGTTTTGTTATCCTTGGATATAGAATGGTTGACTTTGTGGGATGCCTAGTCTAGGTTATTGGTCTTGGAAGTCTCCTTTGAAATTTATCCTATAAGAAGATAAGTTATTTTTTGGTTTTCCCCTTGTAGGGTTTTTTCCCTGGATTCGAGCCTATATCTTGTGTTCATTTTTGTATGGTTCTGATATTCATTGTTTTGGAATTTATTCGATGATAAGAATATAAGGATAATAAATAATAAGAACAACATAATATCAAAAATAAATTTCATGAATGGAAAATATGAATTAAATTCTACCCTAATCTAATTTTCCAACAAGAGAGAGAGAAGGAGAGAAAGAGAGAGAGAGAGGGGGCGAGAGAAGGGGGTCTTAGGGAGGGAGGGTGGGAGATATAGGTAGATATGGGGAGAGATACATGTAGAGAGAGAGAGAGAGAGAGGGCATGAATTGAGGCTTAAGGAGGGAGGGAGGGAGATAAAATAAAATATGGATAAAAGATGGGTAGAGATAGAAGGAGAGGGAGGACGGAGGAGGAAGGCAAGAAAGCGAGAGAGAGAGAGAGTTCAAGGGCGAGAGGGGTGGTGAGATAGAGAGACAAATAAAAATGTAGGTAGGTACAAATATATAGAGCTAGAGATGGGACAAAGAGGGAGGAAGAGAGATATAGAGAGAGATAGGGAGAGGCAAAGAGAGAAAGAGAGTGATGTGGAAGAGAGGGATAGAGATAATGAGGGAGGGGAAGAAATAGGGAGGGAAACAGAGATATATATGGAGGGAAGAGAGAGAGAGAGAGAAGAGGAGAGAGAGAGTGAGAAGTAGTATGAGGGAAGAGAGAGGGAAAAAGAGAGAAAAATGGACAATGTGAGAGGAATAGAGATATGAGGAGAGAGAGAGTGATGGGGGACATAAGGAGAGAAATATTTAGGGAGTGATAGAGAGAAATAGAGAAGGATTTATGGAGAGAGATAGGTATATAGAGGGAAGAAGAGATAAAGAGACATAGAAAAAAATGTAATTGGGAAATAGAAATATAGAGAGTGGTAGAAGAGAAAGAGAGAAAGGGAAGGAGATAAGGATGAGGAGAGAGGAGGAGCGAGGATATCATGAGAGAAGATATAGAGGGAAATAGAGTGGAAGAAGAGATAGATAGAGAGGGAATAGAAAGAGAGGTGGAGATAGAGAGTGAGAGAGAAGGAGAGAGGGATGGATGGATAGAGTGGAGGGGGAAGAGAGAGAAATAAAGAGAGGGAGTGAGGGAGAAATGAGAGAGAGATAAGGGGAAAAATAGGGATAGAAATGGGGTGAGGTGAATAGAGGGGGGAGAGGGAGATAGGAAGACAAGAAGAGTGAAAGAGCAAGAGAGAGAGATAGAGAGAGATAGAGAGAGATAGAGATGAATGGGAGATAGAGAGGGAAAAAGAGAGATATGTAGAGAGATAAATAGAGAGGGAGTTAGAGAGATGGAGAGAGAGTTGTGGGGGAGAAAGGGAGAGAGATGGTGAGGGATTAAGGGTGAAATATAGAGAAGTATATATATATATATATATATATATATATATATATATATATAGAGAGAGAGAGAGAGAGAGAGAGAGAGAGAGAGAGAGAGAGAGAGGAACAGAAGAGAGAGAAAATGATAGGAGGGAGATTGGGAGATGAGATATGGATAGAGATACATGGAAGAAGAGATAGAGGGGGGATACAGAGGGAATAATATAGAGATAGATAAAGAGAGGGATATCTAGAGATGGGGAGAGACAATGATGGGGGGAGAGATAGTGAGGGATTGAGGGGAGTGGAGAGAGAGAGAAGGATATAGGGAGGGACATAGAGACAGATATGGAAGAAGGGAGAGATAGAGAGAGACAATGAGGGATAAGTAGAGGGAGAGAGAGAGATTGACTAGAGAGAGAGAGAGAGAGAGAGAGAGAGAGAGAGATTAGGGGAATTTTTAGGTCTAAAATGGGCCTCCTAAAGAAATTATAAAATAATAGTGGAGATAATAAAATAATATTAGATTACATCATCAAATTTTAGAGGGAAAAATAAAATAAAATAATAATAAAATAATAAAACTATTTTTTCAACTCGTATTTTCAACTTATCCCCCTAAGATTTTACTCAAATTTCGAGTGGAAACACTCTTTGGATTCATACTTTAATTTCTCATCCAAAGAGTACCCATGTTGCATACTTTCGATCGATCCTACTACAAGAAAAATGAGAAATACATGAAAAATGTGATTGCAATCACGTTTTTTCATGTATTTATATTTTTTCGTGTAGGAGGGTCCATCTAAAGTATGCAACATGGGTACTCCTTGGATGAGAAATTAATTTTTTCATCCAACGAGTACTCTCGCTCAAAATTTGAGTAAACAATTAGGGAGATAAGTTGAAAATACGAGTTGAAAAAGTAGTTATATTATTTTATTATTCTTTTAATTTTTTTACTCCAAAAATGGTGAATCATCACCCATGGTTGACATCATCATCTTGAATCTTATTGGTTCTTATAAAGTTTAATTTGGTTGTACATTTTTCTTAAGAGGCTCATTTTAGACCTTGTTATGCAAAATTATGATCTATGGATAAATCAAATTTCCTAAGTGTGGTGCTATGCACTTAGGACAACAAATTAAAGACTTTACTATCACTTTCTCTAAGAACAAATAGACGCACATAAATATAGAAGAACCTAGTTGTGATCCAAGTACTTCCTATTCTCCTTCTATTTCTTTTTTTGTAGCCTCTAATCCAACTTAGATCATCAAATTGATTCCTACAAGTATAAACAAAGAACAACAAAGAGATTGCAATATACAGATTCCTATTTATCTTACTCAGTTAAATCGATTAAACATGAAACATATATGATTCAAGGGTCCATTGCATGAGAAATAGAAACATAAAAAAGATACATATATGGGAAAATGAACATCAATATTTATTAAAGAGTAGAAGGGGGAGGTTACAATCATTGATTTGATGTCACCAGCTCCAGCTTCATCCCAACCTTATCACAATCAACATCTCACCAGCTGCATGCCACTTCTTTCACTCTCTCAATTGAGAATCCAACAACATTTCTTTACCAAATTTATTCCTCCCCTAGCACTAGGATCTATGCTCAATTTATAGGGCAACTAAGGGTAGTTTCTCAATCAATTACTTTCTAATAATAGGCAAGAAATCTTTCCAAGTTCAGAGGTGTTATATGGACACTTGGATTCAAAGTTTGACACATATGGACTCTTCTTGAAGGCACTGGCCATGTGGAGGTTCCTAAACAATGATAATTTCACTCCCATTTAACTAAGGCACCCTTGGATGTCGGGAAGTGCATTGCAGTGCACCCTTGAATGGAGGGAGTTGCATATGCAACACAGTTAGTCCCTTGAGGGGTAACATTGGTGAGCTCATAACTGATATAACATATACTTCAAACATTGGAAATATCAAAATAGAAGTCATGAATGATTTTTTCTTCTCTTACGGCATATAACAACTGAAATGATAGGAGATGATAGACCCTATTTCATTGGTCCTGGGGATGATGTCTAGTTTGACCAGGTCATGGGGGATGATGCCCAAATTGACCTATAGTAGACCTAAAAATTCCCCTTATGAGAGAGAGAGAGAGAAGCTGGGGGGGAGAGAGTGTGTGTAATGGGAGGGAGAGGGAGAGATATAGTGAGGGAGTTAGGGAGAGGGGTAGAGAGGTAGAGACAAAGATGGAATAATATATAAAGAGACACAAATAAATGTGTATATGAAAATAGAAAGATAGAGAGGGGGAGGAGGGGGCCGGACGGTGGGTGGATACAAAGAGGTAAGAATAGATATATAGACAAAAAAAAATGTGTAAATATGAATAAAGAGATAGAGAGTGGGGGGAGAAAGAGAGAGAAGGAAGGAGACATGGAAAGAGAGATGGGGGGGAGGGGGGAGAAAGAGAGAGAAGGAAGGAGACATGGAAAGAGAGATGGGGGGGGAGGGGGGATAAGACATAGGAATATTGTGAGAGATGAGGGGAAGACAATGAGAAATAAAGGGAGCGAGGGTGAGAGGATACAAGGAGAGGAGATAGATAGAATGAGATATATAGGGATAGAGAATGGGGTGAGGGGAATAGAGGCGGGATAGGGAGAGAGAAAGAGTGAATGAGGGGGAGAGAGAGAGAGAGAGAGAGAGAGAGAGAGAGAGAAGGGGGACAACACACTGAGAGAGATAGAGGGGAGAGAAAGAAGGATAAAAGGGGGGCACACACTGTTACACATCAATTTGTCACCATCCCTGCAATTCCCCATCACACAAAATTGGAGGGCTCATTCTGTGACCTGTGAGCAATGACATAACTTGAAAACACTTTCATGGCATTCCCCTAAACATGTACTTTCATTGCCCTGAAGACAAATCCTTGTGAAAAACCCTAAAAACACCCCTTTTTGCATTGCCGCGGGTAGCCAGTTCAGTACCCGCGCCAATGGGGGAAATCCTTCAAAGAGGGCGCGCCAATTGGCGCTCTGTCCCAGAGTCGCACTCGTGCCAGCCATTTTAAGGAGTGTTTTTTAAATATAAATGGTGGAAGTTTCGTCCTAACTGATCCAGAAACTGGTATCTAATTTGAGTTGGGAGGTTTGGCTCCGGATCTCCATGTAGAGGAAGTGGTTTGCCACCTCTCATGGAAGCTTACATGAGGATTGGGCCAATCCCATGATTATAGGGATCCCAACTCCCCTTCCTCCATCTATAAAAGCTTGCTCATCTCATTTGCAAGCTAGTCTCCAAGTTCCCAAGAGCCATCAGAGCCTTATGCTGCAAGAGCCTTGATTCATTCCCTTAAGGCCAAATCCAAGCAAGGAGATCATTGTCGAGACATCCGAAGAGAGAGGTTTGTCTCATCCCCAACAAGCTTTTTCGATACGTGTTCCGCTAGCGACCCTCCAAAGGAGAATTCAGCATCAGAGCTATGGTTGTATTCTTCTTTGATTGATTAATGATAAGTGACTATTGGTTATGGTTCCACTCTTGTTGTTGATTATGGTGTTGAGTTATGTCTTCTCTGACTGAAATATAGTTGCATATACTGGATTTTACGCTTGCGTTTGTTTTGTTTCTGGCGTGTGCAGGTGTTCGATCATGGAGATCGTGAGGATTGTGATCTGCCAGAGCTAAGGAATGGGAGCGCTACTTTCTCTACAAGCGACAGCGTTGGATTCCAGGTAAGCCTTCATCGCTGGTTGGTTTATTTGCAATTAGGAACCTACACTATAGCGTGAACAATTGTTGCTAGACCCGGTCTGGGCTAGTAGGGATTGCCTCTGTCCGTAGAGGGGATTTACCTCCACAAAAAATTGGTGAATCCGCTGGGGATGTCTAGCTTGTTGTTATTTGTTTTATAAGCTATAGACGGAGCCTGAAGTTAGCCAGATAGCCTTCGAAACACTCTTGCTCTGGAATTGCGAAGTAGATCAAAGCTGCTTCAGTTAATCTTCGGTGTAGTTTCTAAACTGAACACTTAGAGTATTGTCTTGTCTTTTCGGTTGTTTCTCTATTCTGATTGCTTGATTGGCTCTTTTGGCTGGCTCTTTTGTGATTTTGGCTTTTGGTTAGCTTGATCATCACTGGTTTGCTTGTTGGATTGTCTATTTTTATTTTTTCCTTAGCAAACTCGACTGGCGCGCTTTACAGCTTGACAGTCGCGCCCATTGGCGCAGGTTGTTTGTGTATTACCCGTGCCAATTCCTTTCTGGCGCTAGTTTCAGCCTCATAGTCGCGCCAATCTTGTGAGGTACTAGGGTTTGCCCTGTTTTGACCTTCCTGAGCTTGATCAGTTTGTTTGGTTTTGTTTTTTCAACTGCTTGAGTGTTATGGAGCCTTGTTTGACTGGCTGTGACCTTCGTCCTTTGTTTGTTTGCCATTTTCCATCGACTTCACATTCTAGCCCTAGGGCATCTAGGTGCTCTTGTGTGTCAAGCCTCCCTTGGGAGTTTTAGGTCTCTATTTGTTCAGTCGACCTTGTGATTGCTTCTTTACATTCATTTAGCAGTTGTTTATCACTTTATTGCGTCATTTGAGTGTTGGTTCTCTTCTTCATTCGAATTTCACTTTGTCTCGCTTTGGGCCTAGATTACATGGTCCATTTGAGTCTTTGGGATTCTTTTGGTTTTGAGGGACTGTTTTGTCAATTTGGGATCTGATTGCGTGTTTGTCATTGAGTGAATTTGCTTAACTTTTCTCTTTTACTATCGCATCTCAAATTTATCTTCATTAGTTTTCATTTTGTTTAGTGCTTTGCTATTAAACATTGAAAATATAAAAAACTCTCTTTTGCTTTTGATTAGTTAGTGCAAATTAAAATCTTTTCAGTGTTATTAGTGATTAGTAACTTTGAGAGAAATTTTTTTGGTTTACATTAGCTACATTAGAGACTTTGTTGGTTGTTTTCTGATAATTTTGTTTGTGTGAAAAGCTCTCAACCCTTTCATAATTAGCTTTCATCGAATGAAATGATATACTGTGGCATATAGTGTGCATTTAGGAGATTTTGAAACATCACACTCGCTAAGGCCTAAAAACTGAAACTTAATTGAAGATAAACATTAAAATTTACTCAATTTACACTAAGGAAGCATTGAAACATTAACACAACATTTAGTGGTCTAGGCTAGAGACGTGTTCCGGCGTCTTTAAACGTAGTAGCTGTCGTTCGCCTCTTGGCTTTAGACAGCACTAGTATGGACTTGTGCTCCTCGTACCATCGAGTATATAAAGGGAGACCCCACTAGGTTTCTATCCTTTATCCATAGGAAGCCGAGTCTGTCGCCCTATACCCGTGATACACTGGACACAGCATTCGGGGAGATTTCCTGCACGTACGTTAAGTCCTTGGTTGATTTCTCTTTCATTTTTGAAACCAAGGTGTATATTGCAGTTCACGGTTATTTGGTACACCCTTTGCCTAGTATTCTTGAGTAGTCATTTGATCTTTTCTGACTCTTTAAATTTGAAAGGATCACCAAGCGCTTGTCCTTTCATGCTTGCTTCAAAACTGAAAGAGATAGAGTCACCTTTCATCTGTTTCTCGACTCTTAAAACATGAAATGGTGAAGTTTCTAAGTTTCAATGTGGTAAAATAAATCACCCGCGATCACACGCCCTGTTAGATTTTGCTTGTTGGCCGTTTGATTGTGTGTCTTAACTCTTTTTCAGCCCATGAGTGTTGTGTTTGATCTTGTGTCATTGTTTTCATAGTGGCAGAACCTTCTGTTTCATCTACTGGTAGTCCATATACGGATGATTCATCAGAGGCTTCTCAGTCCTCTGCTGAACCCCAGCAGCCCATCATTTCCGAGTTTTCCGACGGGGGACCGGTTCTGTCTAAGAAGCCCTTTGGAGGACCAATTGAGTTTAATTAGACCTTTTCTGACCCTTGGTTTGGATTGGGAGTAGGGGAATATTTCCCTCCTCTTACATTGGGCTTACCTTTTATAGCTGCTGTTATTCCTCCTAGTCCTCGCCGTCTGTTACGAGATCTAGCGGCAGGTTAAAATATGAGTGATTCTGCTAGTGAGGAAATCCCCACGTCTAGTGAAGATTACCAGTTATTCCCTCGACAGTTATTTCTAGAAGGCAACCCTGAACCATCTATTATGTCATCACCTGGTCCCTCATTACCAGCCGGGTATAGATCCTTGGGTCAGATTATTGCCATCGCTGCCTCTATGGGGGTATCAGCTCCTTCTACGAGGCCGATTGTTCCTTCATTGGGGATGTCTCCGCGGACACCTGTTACGTCATCCCCTCAGGTTACTTATGTACCCTCCATGCCCACTGTTTGTGTGGCTGCATCTGCACCCGCTGTTACGACCTAGTCCATAAGAACCACATCGCTTCCCGAAGATATCTGCATAGCATCTGCTATGCCAGAGAACATCTCTCCAGAGGAGTATTGATTGTCCCTGCAACAATCGAACCCCGAGGTCAGACAGTCCTCTCAAGATCCCAACCGCTCGTATTTTTCGCATTATGCACAGGTTGGTACACCCGTGTACGTTTTTCCATATCAGTACGATGAGCATGGGAACCCTTTACGTTTACCTGCTCCTGAGGCTCAACTTCATGGTCAGGGTTTGCCGTATAACCAGGCTGGACAGCCGTAAAAACAGCAAGGAAAACCTTTTCAAGGCCAACCTTCGGGCTAGCCTGGCTATCCTTATGACCCGCAGGGATAGCCCACACAAGGCTACCCTCTGGGCCAACAAGGGCCATTATACGGTCTGCAAGGACAGTATTACAACCCTTCCGGTCAGCTCGTGCAACCTCTCCCTGGAGTCCCACCTAGGCAACCTCAAGGACTCACAGGTCAACCGGGGTACCAACCCGGGCCGGCATACGGTCCTGGGGGGAAAGTCCAACCTTCTCACCCTTTGCAACCGCAGTATCCTCTTGGTCCTAATGTTGCACATCAACCAGGACCATCTTATGGTCCTGTTGCAGGTCAAACTGGTTATCAGCAACCACCCGACTCCATTCCTCTACCAGGCCAACCGTCCCATTCGACACAACCTGGTGTCCCGCCACCAGGCCAACCGGCCAATCCGGCACAACCTGGTGTCCCTCCACTAGGCCAACTGGCCTATCCGGCACAACCTGGTGCTGCTCAACAACCAAGACAACCTGCAAAACCAGCACAACCTGTTTATCCGGGTCAACCTGTTCAACCAGGGCAGCCCGCTCAGCCAAGTCAGCCTATTCAGCCAGGCCAGCCTGCACATCCTGTCAACCCTGCCCAACAACCAACTTATTCAATGCCACAGCCAAATCAACCGCTGCGCCCTAATTATCAGACTCAGCAGGGTCCCACCTATCAGCAGCCAACTCGACCTCAAGGTGGTTACTATCCTCATGGTCAATATTGACCAAATTATAGCCAACCCCAAGGTTCTAACTATTACTCTCAAAAACGCGGCTACACCTATGCTCAGTAGCCAAATCCACATGCTGCTCACATGGGGCCGACTTACAATCAGGGTCCATACTCTGGTTATCAAGCCCCGTACGCTGGTCACCAGCAACTGAATCAGGCTGGATATATGACCTATACCCCCTATAGTCAGAATCCTACGGGAAAGAACCCCTGGGGGCAAGGATATTCTCAACCAGCGTGGAGTACAGGTACTGGTCCTTATCCAGGACCAGGCATGCCGTCCAATCCGCCATTGCCGTTCCTCACTACCTTGGAATTACCGGATGTTTCGAAATTAACTAACAATCCAATTCTGCATAATCCTTATTGGCCTCCAGTTCCTACCAAGGTGCCCGGTGATTGCCCTAAGTTTGAGGGTAAAGCTGGGGAGGACCCCCAAGCTCATGTGATGACTTACCATCTTTAGTGTTCGTCCAACTCTTGGGTGGACGATTCAATTTGTCTACGCCTCTTTCAACACAATTTGACTGGCGCTGCCACTAAGTGGTATATTGAATTATCCCGTGGCATATTTCAAGATTTCAATATGTTAGCCATGACTTTTCTGACTCATTTTCAGTTACCGGTTCCCTATGAAGCCAGGATGCACCTCTTGACTTCTTTGAAGCAGGACAAAGCCACCCACATTTCTGATCACATTCATGAGTGGCGACGTCGTTGTAGACTGATCAAGTTCCATATACCTGATCAAATACTAACTCATTGGTTCACCACCTCCTTCGTTAACAAAATCGCCCAAGATATTGCTATGGGAGAGTGTGTGACTGAAGAACAAGCCATAGCGCGTGCCCAATATCTAGATCTAGTATACTCTCAGTTCGAAACGCTTTATGATATTTTTTTTTGATGCTCCATGGTCTGGAACCTCTAAAGCTCCACCTACCCCTGTGGTGGATGGTGTTATTGGTTCCGTGTCTCAGAATTCGAATAAATCTTCGAATGGGAAGCAGAAGTCCAACTCATCCAATAATTTTGCTCCTCTCGCCCCTCCTGATTTTGGAAAAACTATGGAGGTTAACGTCATTAAGGCTAATCCTACGGAAAAAGCCTCCAAAGGAAAGAAGAAGGGCAAAGGTAAATTCAAATCTGACGCTCCAAAGCCAGAATCTTCCAAACCTCGTACCGAGGACAGTTCCCAACGCAAACCGAAGTACCCCTGCCTCATTTGTGAAGGAGATCATTATACCAAGGATTGTCCACGACGATCTAAGGTTAGTCAACTTCTAAAAGGCTCCAAAGGGACTCCGACAGTTCTTAAAGAACCGTTCTTGTCTCAACAGACCCAGATGGTTGAACAGCCTTCGCCATATGCACCATTTGGGTCTCATGTCTTTATGATGAATGGTGCTGCACCTATCTCTATTGCTATGCGTTTGAAGGATTACAACAAATTGTGTCAGGCACCTAGGAAGGTAGTTGTGGATGGTCCACCTCCCCCACCTGTCTCTGGTTCGTTGGAGATTGAGAAGCCTACTGCTAAACCTGTTGTGAGGCCACCTTCTAAAGGTATTCTACAAAGATCTTCCTACAATACGAATGCCCGTGCCGCTCAGCACTACAGTATTGTTGAGGATTTGGCACAGGTGCCTTCTGCCATGTTTGCATTAGAAGTTCTTCAAATTTTTCCGTCACAATGGAAAGCTTTGTTGTCTGCAATCGGTGGGATCGATCCCACTAATTCTAATCTTCTCACCTTCGACTTAGAGAACTTTACCCCTTGACTTCCACATCAGATCACTCTTGTTATTCAAGTCGGGATCAACGGTCTTAACATCCATAGGGCCGTTGTGGATGAAGGTGCTTCTACCTTTGTCATGTCGTCCGCTTGCTGGAAGGCCATTGGCTCTCCGGCCCTTTCATCATCTCCTAATGCCCTAGAGGAATTTGATGGTCGGGAATCGAAACCCCTAGGTGTTCTCGAGAGTTTAGCGATTACTTTACAGGGAAAGACAGTCAACGTAGAAGTAGAAGTAGTTGACACCAAGCTTAACTACAATATACTTTTCAGCTACAGTTGGACTCACGCCATGTTATGCATGCCGTCCACCCTCTTTAAACTTATTAAGTTCCCTCACGAGGGAAAAATCGTTACTGTGGATCAGTTATCTTTCTTCACCTCCACCTCCGAGAAAACGTTCCGTACGTGGATCAGATCCCAAATCCCTCTGACAGCGTGGGACCCGGTCTCTTCAAGGACCCCGTCCTCATGGGTATTTTTCCCGCACCACCACCACACACCGCTCAAGTTAATATGATCTCTAGTTCTAACGACCCATGGCTCATCCCTTCGCCTGAGCAGGTGGCTGAGTTTGGAGAATCGATGCCCTTAACTCCGGTAGAGATTAAATACTGTGAAATCGTCGCCGCATCTGATCCTCCCCCTCCTCAGCATGCTCCTTTGAGCATGGATTTAGAAATATATTCTCAATCCCCCTGGCTCGGTGAGGCCGACTCGCCTGATCCTCTTAAAGATATTTTCCCTTCTGATGAAGCCATTTTTGAAACAATGTCTCTTGAGGAGCTGCCTTGGAGCGATGGACATCATCGTTCCTCATTCATGCCTAGCTTGGGGGAAATGTCAGATTTTCTAGAGCGCTTTGCATCTCAGGTTCCCACTCCACCTCTCCAGACGCCCATATTGACACATGAGGTTATTTTAGAGGGAAACCTGAGCAACATTACTCAAATCATTCCAATCGACATCTCCGTTAAACCGGGGATAGTTGAGAATATACACGTGGGACTGACTTCTTCTCTTGATGAGATACAAGTTTATACTGATCTTTCTCGAGAGTTCAGAGACGTGTTTGCCTGTTCCTATGAGGAAATGCCCAGGATTGATCCCAGCATAGTAGTGCACGAGATTCCTACCTATCCTGGTGTGAAACCCGTGCGCCAACGCCTGCACCCGGTGCATCCTCACAAAGCCGCTGCCATTAAAGCAGAAGTTGAAAAAATTCTGAACGCGGGCTTCATTTACCTGATTCCCCTCAAAGAATGGGTCTCCAACATTGTCCTTGTAGATAAGAAACAGGGCACTATCAAAGTTTGTGTTAATTACCGAGATATTAATCCGGCCTGTCCAAAAGACAATTACCCCACTCCTTTCATAGATCAAATCATTGACGAATGTGCTGGGAGTGAGATTTATTCCCTGATGGACGACTTTTCCGGGTATAATCAGATAAATATTCTACCCACTGATCAACAAAAGACTGCATTCATCTATCCGTGGGGTACTTTTGCTTATAAAAAGCTCCCGTTCGGCTTGAAAAATGCTGGAGCCACTTTCCAACGTGCTATGTCTTACGCATTCCATGACATACGCCATATCTTTTAGCCTTATCTGGACGATTTTCTAGCTCACTCAGCTCGGCGAGAGGACCACCCAGAACACCTCCGCCAGATTTTCCTTCTCTGTTGACGCTATAATATCTGGCTCAATCCTCATAAATGCGTCTTTTGCGTGGATTCTGGCCGTCTTCTGGGGTTCATAGTCTCCAAGGATGGGATTCACCTCGATCCCCTAAAGGTCAAGGCCATTGTCAATCTCCCATCACCATCTTCGTTATATAAATTACAGAGTCTATAGAGAAAATCTAACTTCCTACGATGCTTTATACCGAACTACGTGGAAGTGGCCAAAGGATTCATGTGTCTTTTAAAGAAAAAAGTTCCCTTTCATTGGGACGACATTTCTCAGCAATCCTTTGATAAGCTTAAGACATTACTTGTTAATGCTCCATTGCTTCATTCTCCAAACTATCATCGTGATTTCACTCTATACTTGGCTGCCACATTTAGCACCATAGCTATGGTTCTGGTGCAGGATGAAGATGATGGAAACGAACACGTTGTTTACTATCTATCGCGAAATCTTCTCAACACGGAAAAGCATTATGCTCACGTCGAGAAGCTAGCTTTAGCAGCTGTACAAGCTGTGCAATGTTTCCACCACTACATCCTACTGCGTACCGTAACCGTGGTTTCGGATTGCAACCCCATGACATATATTCTTTCTCGACAATTACTGGGGGGAAAATAATCCAAATGGATCGTTATCCTTCAGGAGTTCGACCTAGAGTTTACTACTTCTAAGTCGACCAAATCACTGGTTTTCGCGGATCTTATTTGCTCCCTCCCGAAAAACTCCCCCCCCATCTTCTTCTGAAGAACATATTCCAGACGAAACCATCTTCCTTATCAGCACCCGTGACCCATGGTATGGCGATATTATTGTGTATCTTCAGATGTCATCCTTTCGCTCTGAGTTGACCAAAGATACCCGACGTTGGATTCGGCATCAGTCTCAACCCTACCGTATTGTAGGAGATACATTATACTGGGTTGGAGTAGATTCGGTGCTCCGTCGGTGTTTGAATTTGGAAGAGGCCAAAAGAGTCTTAAATGATTGTCACATTGGCGCCTATGGCGGTCACATGTCTGGATATGCCACTGCCTAGAAGATTCTACGTGTGGGTTACTTCTGGCCGTCAATATTCAAAGACTGTATTGTTGCAGTCTGCAAATGTCACGCATGCTAGGTTTTTCAGTGCAAGATGCGCGCGCCACCGCTCCCTCTGCATCCTGTCATTACCGTCGGCCCTTTCACAAAATGGGGCGTAGATTTTATGATGTGTAACCCTCATTCAGCTGGGGGGCATGCATATATAATCGTCGTTGTCGACTACTTTACTAAGTGGGCCGAAGCGATGCCTACACTAGCCGCTGATGGTAAGACAACTGCCCAATTTATCTTCAACCATATTATTGCACGTTTCGGGGTCCCTCAGGCCATTGTTACCGATCATGGTAATCACTTTTGAGATTACATGATGGCCGAGCTGACATCAATATTGGGCTGACGACACGATAGCTCAACGCCATATTACCCCCAGGCAAATGGCCAGGTTGAGGCTGTGAACAAGGTTTTGGTCACAATGCTTCAACGAACAGTTGGAATTCATAAGTCCAATTGGCACCTCCAATTTTTCTCAGCTCTATGGGCATACCGGACATCAGCAAAGAGTGTAACTGGATTCACACCATTCCAATTGGTGTATGGTCTGGAAGCAACTCTTCCGGTTGAGTGCAAAATTCCTTCCTTAAAGCTAGCTGTGGAACTTTTGCCCGATACTTCTTTTGAAGAAGAGCGTCTCTTGTATTTGGAACGGTTGGACGAAACCCGCCGCTTGGCTGCTTTAGTCCTTGAAGCACAGAAAAAGCGGGTCAAAGCACACTTTGATCAATCAGTCTCTCCACGTTCCTTTGTCGAAGGGGACCTTGTCCTCCTATACGACCAAGCACATGACAAACTCGGGGCAGGAAAGCTCCAACCCATGTGGAATGGGCCCTATATAGTAAAACGAGTATTGAAGAATGGGGCTTATGAAATCATTGATTATGAAGGAGTTCCATTGGCACAGCCTAGGAATGGGCTGTACCTTAAGAAATACTACGATTGAAGTCATTTTTGGTGTGGTGTGCGTACATAGGTGTGTATATTCATTTGTGTGCATGTGTGGTGTGGTGTGCGATGTAAGCATCTGTCTGCTGATCGAGTCTTCCTGATTGTGCAGATGTCCATTACTCCATTTGTGGGTTTCGCGGATGGTGCCTCCCGTAGTACCAGGAATCTATCTTCGGCAGCCTGGGTAATCTATGATCCTGCTGGTGAATTGGTTAACCTGCAAGGTGTGTGTCTGGGTCTTGCTACAAATAATATCGCAGAATATAGTGTTGTATTGGAATTATTAACCAAGGTTGTGGACCTCGACATTCATGAATTACTTGTGTATCTAGACTCACAACTTGTAGTATTACAACTTAACTGGCATTATTCAGTAAGAAATCCATCCATTTTACGTCTGTATTTGCATATTCATCTACTGGAGAGAAATTTCGACTATATTACATATCAACACATACCCAGACATATGAATACATTAATAGATGCAGTAGCTAATTTGGTTCTAGATAGAAATTTGTGCAATTTATAAAACATCATCATATGTAAGAAGATCCATCCAGAAATAGGTATGTATATATATATGTGTCGAAATGTTTACATAGTGTGCATCACATAAAATCAAAATATACATGTTCGTCTTAATACATCCGGAGATGACATGTCTCTCAAAAAATATATGCATGAAAGAAGCCCTAGGTGTCTAATCCACATGATGCTCACGGTAACATGCTACCGCGTGCACTAAGTGTCTCAAAAGTCGGTGGAGGTGACTAGGCATTCCCACCATATGTCTCTGATATGCCATCAGGACATATGCTAGCCGGGCGTGGTCTGGAATCCCTCGGGCAATCCTCTCAAGGTTCTGGATCAACTCTCCTCCCTCGGCACCCTCCGCCTGAGGGTAAACTATGGGCTGAGTTCTCCGTGAAATGGGAGACATACTAGTAGGTCTCTCTAGGCCGACATCAGCATACATATTAAATGGTGTCAAAACGAACGTGTATTACTAAAAAAAATCATAAAACATAAAAATAAAAAAGAGAGGTCATACCCAACTCCTCGTCCTAGTCATCCCCCTCCAGAAGTGGGAGATCTGTCTCTCCAGTGAAATCGGTCCCAGCATAGGGCCAATCCTCGACCATGATCAGCTAACACCATAACCATCCAAAAAACTCTAGCCTCCAGGACATCTTTTGGCCTCCTCCTGATCTGGGCATAAGTGCTGCCCAGTGAGCCATCCTTGGCTCTCTTAGTATCGGCTCAGCAACTATAGCCCATTGGCCCTGAAAGATAGGTAGTCATTCCAGGATGAACGATACCAAAATGGAACCTTAGCCAAACTGCTTTAGTTTGACTTTCTTGCACTTTGTGAGCTGCCTCTTGATATTTGTGGTCACTGCAGTAGCCCAATAAAACAATGTTGGACTCATACACTCAGCGGCTAGTAGGAGTTGGGCCTTGGTTGCCTCGTGTGGAGCTTGCGACCCTGCAGCTCATGTGATGGTGTGTAGCACTACTCTCGGTGCTAGATCCTGGACAGTGTGGATGTCCACTTTCCCGCTTCCTGATCCGGTTCGTGCCCCTGGGCACAAACTCACCATTACCTGCTCCATCTTTTCCCCAGATGGTCTGCTGCCTGTCAGGATGGGCACTGGACTTCTGCGTGACAGTCTGGTTATGAAATATACATCAGAAACCTCCAGTTCCAGTACTTGGTCCTGAAGTTTGAAAACTTCTTCATTTTCATCCCATATACTGAACAAGTATTGTAGTAGCTCTGGCTAAGCTTGTAAACAGGGTGTGAGGAAGAATTTATTAAGTCCACAATTTTTAAGTGCAGTCATGCAGGCCTCATTCTCCATGGCCATTTCATCCTCCTCTCCATGTTCCCTTCCCTTCCATTCGATAACCATTTTTGCCTTTATATCTGCATCAACACAATAAAAAATACATTGTTAGATCTCTGGAACATTTGAAAATCCACATAGATATCTCATATTTTCAAAATTTTGAGCGGAAAATTGCATTGCGCCATTGGCGCGACTATTTTCCTAACAATCGCGCCAGTTGGTGCGACCTCTTTGTGAAGAGATGTCCATTGGCGCGGGTCCGTGCCTGATACCCGCGCCAATGGAGCGAGCCCTAAAAATTCAAAATGGTTTGCCCAGAAGTCTAATACATAATAAAACATATAAAAAATGGATTGAAATGGAGCTTAGGGAAACACCTATTACCTGGAAAAAATAGGGAACTGAATGGTAGCCCGGATCAGTCGTATTCACCGTCAGAAGTTTGCACACAAAATGGACCGCTGTTGCTCTCCAATGAGGTAAATAGTAAAATTAATTTTGTTTTTACCATTTGAGACTTATTTATAACTTTTGAAATCTAATTAGGTTTTAAAAGTCATTTTTTATTAATTTTTTGATATATTTTGTCGAAAATGGATTTTACACTTGCCTTTATGTGCAACAACAGGTTTTCGCCCAACTTAAATGGTGACACGAGTTGTATTTTATACTTTTTCGGACTCGGTAAATACACGAAAAATTCATTTTGGAGTCATATTTCAGCTCTTTTCTGACTCTCTAAACATGAAAAGATTGCTAGGCCCTTGTCATTTCGATCTCGTTAAAGTGGACACGAAACGACATCTACCCAGTATACGTTTACCCCTTTTTCGGGCTGGGATAGATTATTTACGAAAAATGAATACCCTAGCCTATCACGACTAGGAGGTTTCCTCAGACATAGTTTTCTACCTTTTCGAATCTGGGGAACTATTTACGAAAAGGGACTGTTGGAGTTTAATTTTTCGCTGTCTTTTCAGACTCTCTAAACGTGAAAAGACGCCGAGTTCTTCCTTTAACAGACTCGTTAAACCCTGATGACATTGGGTTCAGTCACAATGACGTTATCCGAGTCTCTCCTTCCTAGGGCTCGTTAAATGTACTACATGGATTCGTCCAAAGGATGAAATTATATTAAAAGAATATGCTATCCCCTTCAAGCTTTTTATCAAAATAATTGGGGTACTCGCCAGAAATGGTGGGAGAAAATGGAACCACAATCATTGTCATGTCGGCAGTATGTCGCTCTTGAACATGGCACTTTTCTGCATTCGTGTCGGGTTGGGGACATCTCATCTCATTTTCCACTTGCCTCCATGGGTTTGGGTGATCCTTTTGACCTCTCATCTGCTCTTTTCCTCGTCGCCATGACCTCTGATCCGTTGATGTCAAATGCTGCCAAACTCACTATCGTGCCGTTTATATGTTCAAGAGAAGTTGACCTCTGCAAGTATCAACCTTCCTCTGATTCTCATCTGATCCTGATTCACAAAAACATTATGTTCCTCTGTCTCATGTTGATGATGTGGGAAACAATATGGCCCACCTTCGATCAAGGTCACTTCCTGTCGACTTCAGCTCATTATCCAGGAAGCTGATCTAGAGACTCCCTTCTGGTACCTTAGAGCCTGCATGCCTCAATGGAAGGTTCTTCGCATTCGACGTGAGTTTTCATCATTGGCCTCCGATCGAGTGATTATGAGGGTGTTCGATGTCAGCTCATTGTTCACATGTCGTAGATTGTACCTGTAGTACCGTGAGGACCATTGGCATTAATGGTGGTACCTCTTGCGTCTGTTAACAACTTTCATCATTGGCTGGTAATCAGGCGATGTTCTTGCATGTTCAAATTCAGCTCACATATTCACATGCTTAAACTTGTACTTTGTTTGGGTCGAGATGGAGCGCAAGACCCTGGATTCCTATCTGTTATAATCCAGGCTACGATTTTGTGGATTATTATGATTAGTTACATGACTCGCTGATTGGATGGCTACGACCATACCTGAGTCTATTTACCGATCCTCACTGGATGGCTACATCCATGCCTTGGATCTGGATTATTACATACTCTGTTATGGATGGCTACGCCCATACCATGTATATATCGTGTATTTGAGATATCATTTGTATTTATCTACGCAGGTTTTCCGACGGCAGTGTTTTCAGTTGGACACATTCTCGTAAAGCATTACCTCTCTCTCTCTCTCGGGCCTCATGCTTTAGGGGGCATCTGTTACACAACAATTTGTCACCGTCCCTGCAATTCCCCATCCTGCACAATTGGAGGGCTCATTCCATGACCTGTGATATGTGACATAACTTGAAAACACTTTCATGGCATTCCCCTAAACATGTACTTTAATTGCCCTGAAGACGACTCCTTGTGAAAAACCCTAAAAACACCCCTTTTTGCATTGGTGCGGGTAGCCAGTTCAGTACCCGCGCCAATGGGGGAAATCCTTCAAAGAGGGCGCGCCAATTGGCGCTCTATCCCAGAGTCCCACTCGCACCATCCATTTTAAGGAGTGATTTTTAAAAATAAATGGTGGAAGTTTCGTCCTAACTGATCCAGAAACTGGTATCTAATTTGAGTTGGGCGTTTTGGCTCCGGATCTCCATGTAGAGGAAGTGGTTTTCCACCTCTCATGGAAGCTTCCTTGAGGATAGGGCCAATCCCATGATTATAGGGATCCCAACTCCCCTTCCTCCATCTATAAAAGCTTGCTCATCTCATTTGCAAGCTAGTCTCCAAGTTCCCAAGAGCCATCAGAGCCTTATGCTGCAAGAGCCTTGATTCATTCCCTTAAGGAAAAATCCAAGCAAGGAGGTCATTGTCGATACATCTGAAGAGAGAGGTTTGTCTCATCCCCGACAAGATTTTTCGAGACGTGTTCCACTGGCGACCCTCCGAAGGAGAATTCAGCGTCAAAGCTATGGTTGTATTCTTCTTTGATTGATTAATGATAAGCGACTATTGGTTATGGTTCCACTCTTGTTGTTGATTATGATGTTGAGTTATGTCTTCTCTGACTGACATATAGTTGCATATTCTAGATTTTACGCTTGCATTTGTTTTGTTTATGGCGTGTGCAGGTGTCCGATCATGGAGATCGTGAGGATTGTGATCTGCCGGAGCTAAGGAACGAGAGCGCTACTTTCTCTACAAGCGACAACGTTGGATTCCAGGTAAGCCTTCATCGCTGGTTGGTTTATTTGCAATTAGGAACCTGCACTATAGTGTGAACGATTGTTGCTAGACCCGGTCTGGGCTAGTAGGGACCGCCTCTGTCCGTAGAGGGGATTTACCTCCACAACACACACACACACACACATAGGACACTACAAAGAGAGGAGGGAGAGAGAGAGAGAGAGAGAGAGAGAGAGAGAGAAGGATAGAAGGGGGACACACACACACACACACACACACACACAGAGAGAAGGGACACACACACACACACACACACACACACACACACACACAGAGAGAGAGAGAGAGAGAGAGAGAGAGAGAGAGAGAGAAGGGGGACACACACACACACACACACACATAGAGAGAGAGAGAGAGAGAACTACATATATAGATATGGAGAGAGAGAGAGAGAGAGAGAGAGAGAGAGAGAGTGATCAGATTGGGATCAGGGCCTAAGGATTAGCTAAAATTTAAAAGTGCTAAAAAATTCTTCAAACCAAGACAAGAGCGTAGATATAGTCACCAAGATTCCAATGCAAATAGTGTCATCAAATTTTGAGTTTGTATGATTGATTTATGGCCTGTTGTTCATTTTCCAAAGCAGGTTTAGAATCAGATCGACCAGCAAAGTGGGATCCGAATTGGTGGCTGTCAGGGAGACTAGGTTCATTTCTAGAGATTGAGCATTCAATCCAGAGGTATTTTGGCATTCTAAACCCATTGATATTGTCCAAAAAATCATTGGTGTTGAGCATCAAATTGTAAAATAAATTGACCATCTTTATCCCAAAGAGCCAAGTCCATTGACGGAGGCTTAAGGAGACGTAGTCCAAGTGTTGAGGGTGAAATCCTTTTTTATGTTTGTTTTTATGTGTTGTTGGTTAATTTTCTGCAATTTATCGTTATTGTACATGATTTTAATCAGCTTAAACAAATGTTTAATTTCTCACACATAAAGCCTTAAACCAGTTAAAACACATACACCTAAATCAAAAATTCAATTCCGTACATGCATGTATAGGCAAGATCCTTAATTTTCTTTAATTGAGTGGGTGGTGCTTGTATAGAAAAACAATTCAGCCACCCATATCAGATCGGCACTAGGTTTCTTGCTTGATATAGCACTAGGTCTCTTTCTTGACAGAGCACTAGGTTTCTTGCTTGAAAAAGAACAAGGTTGCTTGCTTGCTTATTTGACTTGAAGGGTGTTTAGTAGTGCAAATAATTTAACTGTTTGAAAATTGACTGATGTTTACAAGTTTGAGTTTGCTATAGGTGAAGGGGAACTACTGCTAGCTAAGTCCATAAGAGGAAAAGAAGGAAGAAGGCTGAAAGCGTCCTCCTTACCCAAAGGACCTCACGGAAACCCTTGAAGCACAAGAGGGATTGTTTGCAAAAGAGGCTTCTTGAAGAAGAGATACAAGATGAAGATAAGAGCTTGAATCTACAACCAAATTGTTTTTTAAGCTTTTTCAATTGTTTTTGAAGCTTTGTGAATTGTTGTTGAAGTTCTTTAATTCATTTACATAGTGATGACAACTTCATCAAGCGATGTTTCTAAATCCTCCTCCTTTGCAAGACTCTTTGATAAAGAGATGATGCAGGAATTTCACATCATGAAAGACATGGTGCAACAGTTGTATGAAGATGCAAGGGAGAGCACTAAAATTCAAGAGAAACTAGTTTCTATGAAGAAAGAAAAGCAAGAAATTCTTCAAAAGATGCATGAGATGGAGATTTAGCTCCATGATGCCAAAGAAGCCTTAGCCAAGCATGTGCTTGAAGAAGAGGTAAATAATTCAAGCTTGTCTTCAATTTCCTCTCAAGATAAAGGTGTAGGTTCTTTTGAAAAAACACACTAGAGGAATAGGGTCCAATTTGATGATGAAAGTGGGCTATGAAGGTCAAGAATTAGGCAAACATGCACAAGGCATATTTGAGCCAATTATGGTTGAGGAAAGGCCTAAGTATTTGGGTCTTGGATATGGACAACTTCATGGAGAATGTTCTAAAGCCATGAAGGCACTTGAAACAGTTCCAAGAAGGACTTTTGTTGCAGGTTCAAACCATCAAACATGAAAAGTTTGCAATCAAGATGAATGCAATTGTTTGAAACCCATGTTGTAGCAAGATGCTTGTAGACATGAAGATTATGGCGAACAAGAGAGTTGTGATAGCTCTAAGGACATGAAAATTGTTTGTGGTCTTCAAAAGAGAGTTGGAGCCTCTTCAAGTTCATCTTCTCAAGAAGGTGAAAAAGATGAACAGTCAAAGAAACATTAAGGTATAATTCTTCCTATAATCATGTTTTCTATGATTATGTTAAGCATGACAAATCTGCATCCATGAATGGGAGGAAAATTTTTGTTCATATTATGGTTTGAAAAACCATCAAGTTTCGAGATGCTGGAAGAGAATGATACCATACAGGAAATAGTTCAAGCAAAGGTGACTTGAACAGAAGATGCAAAATATTTTCACACATTGACAGAAAAAGGAACATCTCATTGCCCAATGTTGGACACTGCATCCAACCACTCATCCCAAGTACATGAAGCAAGAGGATAAAAATACTAGTGAGAATGTGACCAACGATTCCATCATCGATGTTAGTCCAGATGATTCACAAGAAGAAGATGTTCAACAGGAAAAATCGCCATTGATGTGGGTTGGCAAGAAATGGATCAATTTCTTGACCAAGTAAGGCATGCATTTAATTTGTACATAGATGAAAATTCAACCTTATATATGCATGAATTTCTATTGAAACTATGACAAATTTCAGATGACAATCACAACTTATAAGATGAAAGATTGCATGTCAATGTTGTTCAGTTGAAGGAATTTATTTTTGTTGCACAATTTCACCATGGAGGTGTACAAGATGGGTATGTTACTCACTTATATTGCAGCAATATCATTCAGTTCAGCTCTTATAGTCACCCACATGTTTTTGGATTATGTACCTGTTTGTACTTGAAGGGAAGAGTTGAAAGTGTACATATGCATGAGTTTGTATGTGTAAATGGTGAACTTGTAAATAAGTTCATTATACATAGATACATGCACGAGTGTTGTCAATATGTATCATGTTGTATATCGACTTGTGTTGATTCTGTCGCACACATGATTGCCGACTTGTGTCGATTGTGTTTCACACTTTACATATCGTCTTATGTCGATTGCATTGCACATTTGATGTCAACTTGTTGTTCATGTCGCATTTTGCACGAATTATGTTTTAGTCGAGGGTGTTTGTCGATTGTGAGTCGATAATGGATACACCAATGTGGAAGAGGATCTCCATGTATGTGATGTTACAGGAAGGTGATAATCAATGCTTTGAAGAAGCAAAAAGAGGTCGTCTTCATTTCAATTCTTGCATAATATTTTCTCTTCAAGATTGATTTTGTGTTATTGTGACAAGATGTTGCAGGAATTTTTGGTCCATTCAGTGAAGAAGTGCACAAGAGGCGAGGTGTTTTGCAGCCATTGTAGAACAAGATGGTGTTTTTGTTGACAACAAGAGTTCACTCATCTTGCGAGCTTAATTTGGAAAGTGAATTTCCAAGACAGAGCTTGTATGCCATAGTTGCAAGAGGGACTTCATTCTCAGTTGGAAGGCTAATAGTTTTCCAAGCACATAGAGAGAACAGTGGTAAAACATGGTATGCATACGTTTACAACAACCATCAATGTTGAAGTGGGTTAGCAACAACCAGAGTGTAGTGGTCAAGAGACATAGTTGGTTGCAGTACAAGGCAAGTCAGGGTGATTTCCAAAAAGACTTGTCATGAAAAATCAGTTGATATAACTTGAAAGAAACAAAGTGCTGAAGCTCAAGGCAGATGATCATCAGATTTTATGGGTGCAAAATCCCGTCAGTGGGAAGGAGTGATCATATTGGGATCAGGGCCTAAGGATTAGCTAACATTTCAAAGTGCTAAAAATTTCTTCAAACCAAGATGAGAGCGTAGAGCTCATAATAGGATTCCAATGCAACTTGTTTCATAAAATTCCGAGTTCGTATGATTGAGTTATGGCCTACTGTTCGTTTTACAAAATAGGATCAGAACTGGATCAACCAGTAGAGTGGGATCCGAATTGGTGGCTGTCATGTAGTCTTGAACTCTGCGTATAAAATTAGGGATTTCATAGCCATGAAAATTTTGCAGGTATAACGAACGACCATGATAAAATCAATAACAAGGGCGAAATGGCAGTGATTAGATCGCAGAAGCAGCAATGGGAGATCAACGGGAGAGATGTCATCGTAGTTGAGAAACATCGCACATCGCACAAAAAAAGGCTTACGATTAAAGAGTTTCACAAGTTCAATTATATAACTCATGATGCCACAAGGAGGAATATGTGTCGGTGGAGGTCCGAGCGCTATCACACTTCGCAAGTGGTACGATTTAGTCTTTAATAGTAAATGTGTGGGAGGTCGATATGCGATAAGTGGAACTTGCAAGATATGTGATGCGACATTTCCATCACAACTTCACATCGGCAGATATATTGTTAAGCCGTTAAAGTTATTTGTTATACTCTGCGATATGTGATGTACCTGGTATTACGGTTGTGAATTTTTTTGATATTGAAAATTACTGTAAAAGGGATCCTATGTTGATTGCAAATGTATGTATGTTTAATGAAACTCTGATATTATATTCCGCTGTTTCCACTAAAGTATAAGCCACTTAACAGTTGGGGGTGCGCATGTGGCCACCACCCTAACCATAAAGTTTAATGCATGGCTTTATTGGCGGAGTGGATAAGGGCACGCAAAATTTGGCGGTAAGCCCTAATCTAACTCCAATGAACAGGAGTTCTCCACTTTTAATGGAGTTTTCCTAAGAGATACTGGGAAAAAGTGTAGAAGGCTCAATTTTCGACCATTCTGAGTGAAGGAAGAGTCATTATTAAATTATTAAAGCATTCTAGAGCCATTGGTGAGGTTTTCAGAGCCAACTGAGTATTTTTTAGCGTGATTTTTATTCAAAGAAGTTCTAAGGGCCACGAGGGCCACGAGGAGCCAGCAGGAGAATGAGGCCTAACCAGGGCAGCCAGAGGCCATTCTTAGGAAACCAATAGTCATTTATAAATATCTTGAACCTTTTGAATCCAATGATGGATTTTTCATAATCATTTGGAGACTTCTAGACCTGAAGAAGCCACAAGGAAGTTTCAGGGAGCCAAGTGCCACCAGGTGTTGGAGGCATAGAATGGGGAGCCTGAGTTCATTCTGAGCGAATGAATAGCCTATTTTGGATGATTGATATGTTCTTGAGATAGTAGAATAGGTTTCAGGATTAGAAGAGGACTTCTAGGAGAGTTTTTTCCACAAATAAGCTCAGGGAAGCTCAAGGACACCGACCGAAGAGGTCAAGCCCAAGGGAGCCTAGGTCCATTTCTAGAGATTGAGTAGTCAATCCAGGGGTATTTTGGTATTCTAAAACCATTGGTATAGTCCAAAAAACCATTGGAGTTGAGCATCAGCTTGTAAAATAAATTAACTATCTTAATCCCAAAGAGACAGGTCCATTAACGGAGGCTCAAGGAGATGTAACCCAAGTGTTGAGGGTGAAATCCTTTATTATGTTTGTTGTTATGTGTTTTTGGTTAATTTTCTGCAATTTATGGTTGATGTAGATGCTTTTAATCAGCTTAAACAAATGTTTAGTTGCTTACATATAAAGCCTTAAACCAGTTAAAACTCATACACCTGAATCAATAATTCAATTCTGCACATACATGTATAAGAAAGAACCTTTATTTGTTTTAATTGAGTGGGAGGTGCTTGCATATCAAAACAAGTCAGCCACCCGTATCAGATGAGAGAGAGAGAGAGAGAGAGAGAGAGAGAGAGAGAGAGAGAGAGAGAGAGAGAGCGATAGAGAGAGAGAGAGAGAGAGAGAGAGAGAGAGAGAGAGAGAGAGAGAGAGAGATGTCACTACAAAGATAGGAGAGAAGGAGAGATATAGGAAGGGAGATAATCATTTGAGAAATGAAAGCCTTAGTATGTTAAAATAAAAAAAACACATAAAACATGTCGTTGTTAATACCAAATTGAATACTCTTATCATTATGAAAAACACACACATTTTGTATTTTATAACACCCCTATGCTAGAATTATCAATTATATTTCCACTTGCATCATCTAGGGACTTTATTTCCAGTATCTTATATACAAGGCCTAATGGGTGTACATTTTATCAAAATTCTTTCTTATACGAAACATGCCTCAATTATGGTGAAATGGAATTATTCAGAAAGTGCATCCATATAAGTGACGAGTATGAATTGGGGATGAAGGAGGTTAACTTACAAAGCTTAAAATATGCCACAGACGATACCGAGGGATGGAATGAATGGAAAAGGATATAATTGTCCACTTCCAAGGCTAGAGAGGAGTACATAAATAATATATTTTTCATTAAAATTGGAAATTGATGCTAGGATTTAAACATTGTAGAAATTTATATTTGTAACAATCTATTTACATATGTATTTATTTTTGTCCTAACAAGTACAATTATGTGACTTCATAAAGGAATTATATGAAAATATCCAACAAAATTTGCATTATTCCCATGTGGTTTGATGGAAGTAAAATCATTTTGGATTCTGTAGAGATGTTTCCCATTTATCTTATATTATCAATGGTGGATTTTGTAGAGAAATGCACCCTTGAAACAAAAAATAAGATTCAAAGCCAATATTATCACTCATAGTAGGACAATATAATGATTCATATCACATATAGGCATTGGCTAGATACTAGCAAAGACAATAGGGTTATATTGAAGGAGAATCATCTCTATATAAGTGATGATGGGTGTTATACTTAGCTTAAGTACAATGCTACATTCAATGTCCTACAATCACTTGAAGGAGAATAATATACATATGGTTCAACACTGGATTTGGTTGGATGGTTGTGCTATCTAGTTAAAAAATACATGTGTATTTCAGTGGTTGTGTATTTTTCATGAAAAACATAAGGTAGCACATATTTAGAACTATTTTGAGATTGGGCACAGCAAAGGGGATCACGATGAAAGTACATGCACTAAAATTGCATTATGCCAGGAAGAAATTAATTTCAATACTAATTCCATTATTCGAGATGTGAAATCCATTGTTGAATGGTATTATTCAGTTATGGGGGAGGGAAAAAGAATGCAAGAATACCAATCAACCAAAAAATCATAGGTGCATATATTTTTTGGGAGGTAGTCAATGTATATTAAGCACATGTATATGAATGAAACAAAATCCAAGGAACTCATGTATTTCATTCATTTAAAACATCATACAATGTTATAATTTATTTAAGGACAAGAAAACTCTCTTAATTCTCTGCAATTGTGGAAGTAGTGAGTTTGGAAATTTTGAATCCAAAAATTGGGTTAATAGCTAGGATCATGTATCACTCTCCATTGGTCAATGTATAACTACAGAATTATCATATTTGGATGAGAACCAATCAAGTAATTTGGAAGCTTATGATCACATATCATATCTTGTACAACCAAATTTGATGAATATTTTAATCATTTTTATTAAATATCATGATTGTAGTATGCTTTGTTTATTTTGTGGACTCACATGTTGGCACTCCTTTTTTTTCGGGGCACATATACGCAATGGTTGAATCAGAAGGGAATGAGTGGGGTAATACATATTGGTTTTCGTGTTTCATAGAGGGAAAGAAAACCTAGAATGTCGCATTGATAGACTCTGAAGGCATTGATTTTTCAATTTTGTTTATGGTTAACAATGGATAATATTTAACATAAAGTGAAAGGACATGGAAGTGTAGAAAATGGTTTGTATTTAAATATTATATACTAGAAAATTTTGTATACCATTATACAAACTTATTTGTTGGTAGAAACCTTCAACTTTAAACAATGGAAAGAAATAAATCATCAAAGGTATAATACTTCCTACCTGATCATGAACATGGAAATTAATGGAGACCATTAGTATTAGAAGTGATCCTGATGGTATACTTGAATAACCATAGGTAAGTAGTCATGTATGTGGTATGTTTATATTTTTTTTATGTGGAATTTTATATGTTTTTTTTTCAATTAAATTATAAATTAATTGTATTTATTATTGATTAATGCATATAACTATATTGTGCTTTGTTGTTCCTAGGTTAACCAATGAACCATAGGCACATGAAGGATCATAAATAAGAACAATGACGTTTTTAGCACTACCGAATGATTCTTGGAAATATATTCCTAAGATGGATTCAATGTTTTAGTCCTTCTTTCAGAACGATTTGTTTATTACTTCTCATTGGACTCTAGATTTTGTTTAGTTCTTAGGAAACACAAGGTTTTCCACACATAACCATAGACATCAACTGTATCTCTCCACCTTCTCATATTTATGCAAGTACACTCTATTTGTTAGAAAGAGAGGCATCAACCTCTCTTTAGCACTGATATGTGACATCGAATATAATGTATTAAAACTTTTTTGCATTGACTATGTGCCTCAGTTTTAAGATTATCACTTATGTACATTTATTATGAGGCATCACTTAATTATGTCAGTTATGTGTATCACTTATGGGCATATCCTATGGTGTGTTGGGTATAAATGTTTCATACTAGTATAAACAAACATTCCATCAATATAATGTTCCATTAATTCACAACATTCATAATTATAATTAATAACCTATAAGATGCCAAGGAAAGTGCATAAATATAAATCTTACGTTGGCCTTTTAGGAAAAAATGAGGTTATCAACACTTCACCTTAGCCATCATCTAGGATTTCCACACTTAGTATTAACTCCCATAGCTTATTACAATTTGGCACAAATGAATCTCCAAAACCTTGACAAAAAATCTGCCAAACTAAGAAACATTAGCCACCAACTTGGATTTTTAAATTCCATAAAATAGGGTTACCAAATTCCCCATTAATAGGGATTTCAAATTCCACAAAAATATGTTGGAATTATGGCTAATATGTTGTCCTTGATGGGAACCTGCATGTAAAATATGTCCTTGATGTCAACTTGGTTAAAATATAATGTGTTGTCCTTGATGGTTATAAAACTATTGCAGATGACATAAATATTGGTACATGTATTGCTGTTAAGCAGGTAAATCCTCTCTGCGGACAGAGATGATCCCTCTAGCCATAGAGTGGGTCTAGAAACAAAGGGACATGCTAGAGTGTTGTTTCCTAGTTATTGAATGAAAAAAGGACACAGTAGATCAACCTACCTGGAGTCCAACGCTGTCGGTGTTGCTGTAGTAGTGATGGCCTCTTGCTCCTGCCTTGGAAGATCACAATCCTTCTGTCGTTACGCTCGGATACCTACAGATAGAACAAAAAACAAGAACAACATACGACATAATGGTTTCACTCATAACTACTAGCCAGTCAAAGAGGGCTAAGCATTTTGCATTAACCATTTAACATAATACAAAATGGGAACCAAAAAATAGTCATGTATATAGATGAATATAAGGAAGAGTTACAACCAATGCTTTGATGTCGCAGTCTCCTCCAGCAGGGTTTAGTTGAAGCGCGTCTCAGATTCTCATAAGGGAATTCAGATGGGATGAAGACATGGACTCAAGCTCTCTTAGAAGTCAAGGACTCAAGCTTCCTCAATGTAATTTCCTCTTATTATATCTTCTCTAGTAATTCATCTATAATATGTTTAATTCTCCAAGTTCAACTAGCTTGTTCTAAGAGAGATAGCTTCTTTTATAGAGGAAAAGGAGGAGGTTAGGATCCCTACAAAGGTGGGAAGGAGGCCTATCCATTAGGGAGTTCCCATAAGAGGTGGAAACCATAAACCTAAAGGAGGGAGTCTGTGGTTTTTCAGTTCAACCACTCCGAATGACTCATCCTCGAGGTGGTTGGAGTGGAATCTTCACCTCTATTTTTAAAAAACATTCCATAAATATCTTGGCACAGTGGAAAAATAGGATAGAGCGCCAGCTGGCATGGGTCCCAGTGTTAATTTTCCTCTTCGGTGCGAGGGCATAACTGACTATCCGTGTTAAGGAAAAAACAAGGGTTTTTGAGTCTCTGCTCAGGGAATTGTCAACAAAAGGAATATTACTGTCATGTAAAGGGACACAATGATGGTCTTTGCAAGGCATGACACTACTTCTTGATCATGGAAATTACCCTCCAATGTGAGAGTTGGGGATTGCAGGGATAGTGACAAAATGCTATGTAATAGATACCCCCTAAAGTATAAGGTGTGAGAGAGAGGGAGGGGAGAAATGCTTTATGAGAACGCATTCGAACCAAACACTGCTGTTGGAAAACCTGCAATTACAAATACAACTGATATCTCTGGTACATGAATATGTGGCATGGGCATAGCCATCCATAATAGAGTACATAAAAACTGAGATCCAAGGTATAGATGCAACCATCCAGTAGTAAGGATCAACAAATAGACTCAGGTATGGTTTCAGCCATCCAATCAAGAGAGTCATGCAATAAGTCATGATAGTCGACAAAAATCCATAGCCTAAATTTTATCAGAAAAAACCCAGGGTCTTGTGCTCCATCTTGACCTGAACAAGTACAATTTCAAGCATGCGAATATATGAGCTGAAGTCGAACATGCTGGAAAATCGTCTGATTACTAGCCAATGATGAAAGTCGTTAATAGACGCAAGAGAAACCACAAATAATGATGATGGCCCTCAAGGTACAATCTACGGAATGTGAAAAATGATATGACGTTGAACACCCATAGAATCACTCGATCAAAGGCCAATGATGTGAACCTTGCGTCGAATGCGAAAAAACCTGCCATTGAGGCATGCAGGCTTCAAGGTACCAGAAAGGAGTCTCTAGATAAAATTCTTGGACAATGAGATGAAGTCGACAGGAAATGACCTCATCAAAGGTGGGCCATAATGTTTCCCACATCATCAATAAGAGACATAGGAATATGATGATGAACAGGACCAATAGAGAATCAGAGGGAGGTTGAAAACTGCAGAGGAAAACATCTCTTGAACATATCAATAGCACGACATTATATTTCGCAGTATTTCACATCAAAGGATATGAGGTCATGATGATGTGGCAAAGAGCAGATGACAGTCAAAAGAGATTACCCAAACCCATGGAGGCAAAAATGACGAAATGAGATGTCCTCAACTCGACATGAATGCAGAAAAGTGCCATGTTCAAGAGCGACATATTGCCAACATAACTAAAACTTGGTTCCATTTTCCCCCACCATTTCTGGTGAGTACCCCAATTATTTTTTAAAACAATCTTGAAAGGGATAGAATATTCTTGCAATGTAAGTTTGTCCTTCGGATAAATCCATCCTAGTACATTTTACGAGCCCTAAGAAGGAGGAACTCGAGTAATGCCATAGCGACGAAGTCCTAACAAGTTTGACAAGGGGAGAACTCAAAATATTTTCATGTTTAGAGAGTTTGAAAAGAAGGCAGAAAAGAAAACTCTAGTAGTCCCTTTTCGTAGGTAGTCTCATAGATCCAAAAAGGTAGAAAACTATGTTTGACAGAACCTCTTAGTTGTGATAGGCTAAGGTATTATTTTTTTGTAAATAATCTATCCCAGCCCGGAAAGGGGTAAACATATACAAGGTAGATATTGTTTCGCAGCCATTTAACGAGTTCAAAACGACAAGAATCTCAGCAATATTTTCAATTTTAGAGAGTCAGAAAAGAGCTGAAAGATGACTCCAGTAGTGAATTTTTCATGTTTTTACCGAGTCCAAAAGAGTATAAAATATAACTCGTTACTTCATCATTGTCGCATGAAAACCTATCGCTGTACAAGAGACACGTGTAAAACCCATTTCTTGAAAATAATATAATAAAATAATCGAAAAATATGTCTTAAAACATAATTAGGGTAGTGAAAAAGTTATAAAATGCCAAAAATGGTAAAAATAATTACTTTTCACTTTTTTACCTCTTGTGGGGCAATAGTTACCCATTTTACTGTGTAAACTTGCGGCGACGATAACGGTCAATTAAATAGACCGTTCTCAAATCCGTCAGTTCCAGGTAAGAGTCGAGATCTCTCCCTTGATTTTAAGTCATTCCATACTACCTGCAACTTCCAATTTTGAATTATAGGGGAGGAAATGTGAATATCAGGGCACGATAGTTGGCGCGGGTTTTGGGCACGGAGTCACGCCAACCACCCAATTTCTTACACTAGGGCGCGCCCATTGGCGTGACTATTTGGGAAATAGTCGCACCAACAGCCTAAAATTTTTTTTGTGCAAAATGTAACTCAAATACTCCCATTATTCACAAGTCTAAGGTTAAAAAAAAACTAATACCATTCATATGAATGTGTTTGCAGGTAGAAAGTGGCAAAATGGTGATTGAATGGAAAGAATGGGAACATAGTGAAGAGGATGAGCTTGTGATGGGAAATGAGAGATGCATGGAAGCTCTAAGAGATTTTGGACTGAAGAAATTCATCTTGATACCGTGTCTCCAAGCTCAACCGGAGATGCTACAATAATTGATCAGCATATGGGATGAGAATCAGGAAAACTTCATCCTTTGAGATTAGGAACTTGAGATTGATGTTTTTGACGTCTAATTTATCACCGGATTGTCATGGAGGGGAGAAGCACCGATCCTAACTAGTACCCGGCCTTGCATGGAGAGTATGTCCATGGTAATGGACAGAGTATACAGAGGGGCACGAAAGGGAACAAGAAGTGGGAAATTTGATATCCAAACTATCCCAGACTTAGCACTAAAAGTAGTGCTACATACCATCACATGAGCTGTAGGATCACAAGCATGGAACGAAGCAACAAAAACATAATTGCTTCTTGCTGTAGACTGCTTGACACCGACCATCTACAACTAGGTAGAGGTTGTGACAATAAACATGAAATGCCAGCTAACAAAATGTAAGAAGGGAAAATTGAAGTAATTTGGTTATGGGTCTATCCTGGTATTGTTCTTCATGGAACGACTACCAATTTTTCGGCGTCAGGAGGTCATAGTTCCAACACTACCAGTGAGAGAACCACGGATGGCCCGATGGAAAGCTATGATGCCAAGGGCAGGGGGTAGTCAACAAATGTCCTAGAGACCGGATTTTTTTGGCTCAACCGAAAATTGATTGTCGTGGAGGACTGGCCCTACTCTGGTACAAATTTCACTGATGATCCAGAACTCCCACTCTCGGAGGGAGAGGATTGGATGAAGATTTGGGTGAGACTCATTTTTTTAAAATTTTATGAGTATTATGATTTTTTATTTATGCATGTTCTGACATTAAATCCATGTGTTTGTAGATGATGGCCCAGAGATAGAAGCAGGTATGTCACCAATAGCGAGATGAATCCCTCATGATTTTGACCCTCAAGGCGAGGGTGGCGAGAAAGATGAGAATGTACGCAATCTGGAAGGAATCACATGAGGAGTCCCCGACTATGCATGATTTGACGATGTTCCTCATGCCTACCATAGAAATACTGTAGGGGTGCCCAAATGAATTCACCACTTGCTGAGGAGGCTTGTATGGGCAGTGACATGATATCATGAGCATCATACTGATTAGACACCTAGGTTTTATCTGCATATTTTGAGAGACATGATGTCTCAAGATGTAATAGAAACACACATATATTTTTGAAGTTATGATGCACACTTCTACAAACATTCGATATATATATATATATATATGATGATTTTACAAATTATGCAAATGTCTATCTAACATAATGTTAGCGACTGTATCAGTTAATGCATTCATTCGTCTAGGAATATGTTGATATGTAATAAAATAAAAGTGTCTTTCTAGCAAACGAATACGTAAATACAATCTTAGAATGTACGGATTTATAACTGAATAATTACCATTGGGATGAAGAACAACAAGTTTTGAATCTAGGTTAACAAGCAATGCACGTATGCCGAGGTTGATTGCTTTGCTTAATAGCTCAATGAAAGTGCTATATTTGGAGACTTTGTTTGTAGTTTGTTCTAAACAAATACCTTGCAGATCTATCAACTCACTAGTAGGATCATAAATTACCCAAGCTATCGAAGAAAAATTCTTGGTACTATGGGAAGCACCATCCGTGAAACCGACATAAGGGGTAACAGACATCTGCACAATAAGCAAGACCCAATAAGCAAGAAAACACTCACAAAGCACACCAATCCCAAATGTGTACAAAAATGAAAACAACACCTATGTACACCAATTATTCATGAATGACTCACACATAATATTTTTTGAGATACAACCCATTTCAGGGTTGTTCAAGAGGATGACCTTCGTAATCAACAATCTCATAGGCCCCATTCTGTAATACATGTTTAACGATGCAGGGCCCATGCCACATGGGTTGAAATTTACCTGCCCCCAGCTTGTCATGAGCTTGGTCGTACAAGAGGAAAATATCTCCTTCAATGAAAGAATGAGGGGAAACTAACTGGCCAAAATGAGCTTTGACCTGCTTCTTATGTGCTTCGATAACCAGAGTAGCAAAGTGGCGGCTTTCATCCAACCTTTCTAAATAAAGGAGACACCCTTCTTCTGGCGAAGTATTTGGCAGTAATTCAACAACCAACTTGAGCGAAGGTATTTCACATTCAATCGGGAGAGTAGCTTCCAGGCCATAAACCAGCTGGAAAGGAGTGAACCTGGTTGCATTCTTAATTGAGGTTCGGTACACCCAACGAGCCAAAAATAACAATAGATGCCAATTGGATTTGTGGATCCCAATCATACATTGAAGCATGGTCACAAGAACTTTGTTCACAGCTTCAACCTAGCCATTGGCTTGAGGGTAGTATGATGTTGAGCTGTCGTGACGTAGACCCAACTTATAAGTCAACTCCACCACCATATAATGCCGAAAATGGGAACCATGATCGGTAATAATGGCTTGAGGGATGCCAAACCTAGCAATGATGTGATTGAATATAAATTTAGCAGTTTTCTTACCATCGGCAGCAAGTGTAGGCATTGCTTCAACCCATTTGGTGAAGTAGTCCATGAATACAATAATATAGGCATGCCCCCCGGCCGAGTGAGGGTTACACGTCATAAAATCAATGCCCCACTTCAGAAAGGGACCAATGGTAACAACAAGATGAAGAGGGATGGGTGGCGCATGCATCTTGCGTTGATAAATCTGGTAATAATGGCATTTACGAACCGTGACAATGCAGTATTTGAAAATAGAAGGCCAAAAATAACCAACGTGAAGAATTTTTTGTGTAGTAGCATAACTAGACATGTGACTGCCACAGGTGCCACTGTGACAATCATTCAGGGGTTTCTTAGCCTCCTTGAGAGTCAAACATCAACGGAGTATGGAATTGACTCCAATGCGATAGAGTGTATGTCCAACCATACGATAAGGTTGCGACTGATGTCAGATGCATCGGCGGGCATCCTTTGTCCACTCAGATCTAAAAGACGATGTCTGTAGATAGATGATGATATAATTGTAACAAGGATTGGAAGAACAAGTGACCCTGATATGGATGTTCTCAACGATTTCTGGTTTAACGGAAATGTCAATAGGCATCGTCTATGTAATGTTACTCAAGTTACCTTCCGAAACAAATTCATGGATATAAACAGGCATTTGAAGTAGAGGAGAAGGATCCTTAGAAGAAAAATGCTCAAGATAGGCAGACATGGCCTCGAGACTTGGTAGAAATGAGGAATTATGATGACCATTGTCCCACGATAGATCTTCGAGAGACATGGTTTTGACGATGGCCTCATTGGAGGGAAACACTTCTTTCAAAGGATCAGGTGAATCAGAATCACCAAGCCAAGGGGATTAAGAATAAATTTCAAGAGACATGCTCTAAGGATCATAATCAAAGGATAGAGTATCTAAAGCTGCTATGAGTTCACAATAATCAATTTCAATCGGACTCAATGGCATCGAATCCCCGAAGGAATCAATCTGTTCAGGCAAAGGGATAACCCATGGGTCATCGGTTCGAGACAACATGTTGAACTGAATAGTATTTGGAAGTGGAAGGGGAAAAACACCCATGAGAGCGAGATCCTTGAAGAGCAGGAATATTATCCACATACGGAACATTGTTCTCAGAAGAAGAAGTGAAAAAATACAATTGATCAATGGTAATAATCTTACCTTCGTGCGAGAATTTCAAAACACGAAAGAGAGTGGACGAAACACACAGCATGGTGTAATTCCAACTAAAACCAAGGAGAAGATTATAATTGAGCTTAGCATCAACAACTTCAACCTAAACATTGACTGTCTTCCCTTCCAATGTAATCGACAAACTAGCGAGAACAACAAGAGGTTTAAACTCTCTTCCATCAAATGCTTCAAGGGCATTGGGTGAAGAAGTGAGAGCTGGAGAACTAATGGCTTTCCATCAAGTAGATGACATAACACAGGTAGATGAACCCTTGTCCACAACTACTCGATGAATATTCAAACCATTAATACCAACTTGAATGATGAGCGCAATTTGGTGCGGGAGTCGCGGGACAAAATTCTCTAAATCGAAAGCGAGAAGGATAGTGTCGGCAGGATCAACCCCACCTATCGCAGATAAAAAATCCTTCCATTGATACAGACAACTCTGAAGTACTTCCAAAATGGACATTGCAGATGGCGCCTGAGCCATCTTCAATAATACTGTAATGTTGAGCAGCACGAGCGTTAGGCTTGTACGAAGACTTGTGGAGTACACCTTTAGAAGGTGGCCATATAACAGATTTGGCGTTAGGCCGTTCAATCTCAAGAGGGCCAGTAATAGGTGGAGGAGGAGGACCATCAACAATCTCCTTCCTTACTACCTGACGTGAGCTGAAATAATCTTTCGATCGAGTAGAAATAGAAATGGGTGCAGAACTGTTCATCATGAAGACCTGAGAGCCAAATGGGGTAGAGGAATGAGGTTGCTCTACCATATGGGTTTGCTGAGATGGGAAAGGTTCTTTAAGAACGACCAGATCTCCTTGGGTGCCTTTAAAAAATCAACTCACTTCAGACCATTGAGGACAGTCCTTGGTGAAGTGCTCTTCATCACAAATCAAATAAGGAGACTTCAGTTTGCATTGAGAAACATCAGCAGAATGAGGTTTTAGAGAATCTTGTTTCGGGGTATCGGATTTGGCCTTACCTTTACCCTTCTTCTTCCCCTTAGAATTGTTATCCGTAGGATTGGCCTGAACGACATTCACTTCTGTGGGTTTGCCAGAATTCGAGGTTGACTAAGAAGCAACAGTATTGGAAGAAGTAAACTTATGTTTCCCAGAATTGGATGAAGGATACTTATGAGAAGTCTGATATACAGAACCAATAATACCATCGATGGATGGAGTCATTGGTGGTTTAGAAGTTCCAAGTCGAGAAGCATCAGGAAAGGTATCATATAATGCACCGGACTGAGAGTACACAAGATCAAGGTACTGGGCACAAGCAATGGCTTGTTCCTCGGTTACACAAGCCCCCATAGTTATGTATTTTTCAATTTGATTGACAAAGGAGGTAGTGAACCAATGAGTTAGAAGATGATCAGGAATCTCAAATTTGATCATGCGATGACGACACCGCCACTCATGAATATGATCCGAGATATCAGTAGCTCGGTCTTGTTTCAATGAAGTGAGGAGATGTGTCCCGATCTCATAGCGGATCAGTAACTGAAAATATGTAAGGAATTGAAATCTTGAAAAACTCCACGAGATAGCTCAATGTACCACTTTGCAGCGGCACCAGTAAGAGTTCGCTGGAAAAGATGGATTCTAATAGAATTATCAACCCAAGAGTTAGAGGAACACCACAAGTGGTAGGTCATAACATGTGTTTGGGGGTCTTTGCTAGGCTTACCCTCAAATTTAGGACAATCACTAGGAATCTTGGTCGCAGTCGGAGGCCAATACGGGTTATGAAGAATAGGATCATTTATGAATTTTGATACATCAGGTAATTCCAACGTATCAAGAAAGGGTAATTGAGTATTGAAAGTCATTGGAGGTCTTTGGTAAGGGCCTATGTGTACATTCCACCTAGTTCGAGTGGGATTATGTCCCCATACATTCTATCCCAAAGGATTCGGATCACAGGGATTAGAAGCAGGATAATTCGGTTGATACTCGGGTTGAGGACTAGGATACTGAGTCGAAGTAGACCACGAAGGTACTTTCTGAGTAGCATAAGGAGTTTTTTGTGGAATGTAAGAATGGCTTTGAGGTTGATGATATACAGGTTGATTTGGAGGGTAAGGAACCTGGGGCGCAATATATACCAGTTGATATGAAACTTGAGGGTAGTAAGCACCCTGTGGTTGAGCAGGTTGACCTTGCAGAGCAGGTTGAGAAGGTTGCTGAGCAGGTGGACTTGGATGAGTTGGGTAAATAGGTAGAACCGGCTGCGGAACCAAAGGAATCTATTGGTGGGCAGGTTGAAATGGCTGTTGAGTTGGTTGAACCGGCTGTTGAAATGGTTGAACCAACTGCTGAGCTAGTTGAACTAGCTACTAAACCAAATATTGAGGACCACCAGGTTGCCCTTGTGGGAAAGGTTGGCCTAATGCTTGCGATGTACCAGGTTGTCCCTGATAACCAGGTTGACCCGGAGAAGGATCATAGGGTTGTCTTGGTTGCACAAAATTTGGGCCATACTGAACGTGCAGCTATGGTTGAGGTGCAACAGGTTGTCCTTGTGGTGGATAAATTCCCCCCCCAGGACCAATAGATGGTCCTGGTTGATTCAGAGGTTGACCAAACATACCAGAAGGTTATCCTTGTCGAACGAAAGGTTGGCCTCATGGAGGCTGACCTTGTGGACCGGAAGGTTGTCCTTGTGGACCAAAGGGTTGTCCCTGCTAGGCCGAAGGTTGTCCCTGTAAGGGTTGTCCTTGTAAGCCTATGGGTTGTGCCTATAATGAAGGTCCTTGATGAGTAACGACCTGATAATAATCAATAGGAGGAAAATAGAAATGATTACCATGCTTATCATAATGAAGCGAAAATAAATAAGCAGGGGTACCAATTGCATCATAGTGATGAAAAAGAGGATTACCTAGAGCCTGGGGCTGATGGGAACCCTGAGATCTCTACTGCTGAACAACCAATAGATACTCTTCAAAAGTAAGGCCGTCAGGAATCACGGGGGTAGTGGAAACAACACTAGAAGCAGGGTGGTCTCTGTCGAAGGAGCATAATGTCGGTGAACATCCAACATCTGCTCGCCAAACACATAAGTAGAAACCATAGGCATGGTAGAGGTAGACAAAGTTTCCACGACATGGGTTTATGATCTACCCAGGCTGGGATTAACAGACCATGTAGGACTGTGAAAAAGAGACCTGCGAGTTGTTAGGTCTATGTAGTTTGAAAGATTGGAAAATACAAATGCTGCAGAGCCTACATATGAACCACTTTGGGTTTCTAAGATCTAGCCCTCCTGAATCTAGAGAGGGATCTCTCTACAAGTGTGTTTAAAGATATGATCTTTAAGGTTTTTGAATGTTATTTTAGGCTAGTTATGAAGAACAAGGTTTGTTGTTTGTTTGGTTGGGTATGATCTTTAATTGAGTGGAAAGTCCTAAAAATGAAAAGGGTTTCAGAGGGGTAAAGATGTGAATAATCAAAACAAGGTTCAGCTGATAGGATGGATATGAAACAACACTTAATCCATTGGGATATGGAGTCATAAAAGGTTTTAATTTTACAACAGTTATCAAGTGTGGTCCATGGGGCAAGTCATCTATATCAAAAGATCCTTTAGATTAAATGATGGAATGGAACATTAAGAGTGTTGTGAAAGTGAAAAAAGCCAATAATTTCAACAAGGATTTATCAACTTTCCAAACAAGAAAAGCCTTTTTAAGTAACTATTTGAAACCAACCAAAGGACAGGGCTAACCATAGACTTCTTTGGACAAGCTTGTATTAAAGCTAACTTATCAGACAAACAATCTAGTAATCCACATGACTACTTTCAGAAAAGATGAAAACAGATAAGAAAAACAAATTGTAGCTTAAGATCAAGTAAGATATCATTAAAATATAGGCTTTATTTCAGCATACTCTTAGGGAAAATTTCAAACAACCTTTGGAGAAAGAACTAGAAGACAGGGAAAACCATAAACTTTCCTAGTTTAACTCTACTTAGCATGTAATGAAAATATCATTCAAGAACAATATTTAAAGTTTAGACAGTAAGACATGGGCTCACCAACATTCCTTGACTGTTTGGACTGTATTAAATCATTCTTAAATACACAATTGGAGGAAAACATAAAGATAAATCTTATCAGTGAGAGTAGGGTACTTTTAAGAGTAAATCCTAGCTCTATATTTGTTGTTCTTTATCAGAGAAAAATGAACAATTTTGTGGAAAACATAAGAAGGAAAACAAGTACAATGAGAGGCACATCACCAATGGTATATACCAGGATCCCATGAATTAGCTTGTGTATTGTTGTCAATCCAGTTACATAATTCAAGTCCAATGTTTCAGTACAACAACAACTTCTCTTCTCAACCTAACTTCTTTGATTACAAACAGAGCTTCAACAGCCTCTGAAAACTATTTATATACAAAAAGTTCTGAGCAGCAAGTATTACATCAAAGTCCAACAACCAACCAAAAACTTCTCATTTTCTTCAGAAGTATTTATAGAAGAAAAGAGGAGGTGGGATGGAAGAAAATGTATCTATTTCAATTAATACAAGTTAATGCTTCTCTGTCTTTGAGGGGTTCAATAGAGAAGTTTTCTGATATTTCCTCTGTATTAATTGGTTTTCATTAAGTATTAAGCTACTTGGAAAATTTCGTTGACTTTACAATTCTTTAGTCAAGTTGGCAATAACTCTGGCTGTCTTTAAACAAAATATCACTGACTAGGCAATAACTATGCCTTCATTTGACTTATTGAGGTTGTAGGTGGCACTTTGGTAGCTGAAGAGGATATTTTTGGCCTCTGATGTGGCAGTGGAGGCCTCATTACTGATTTTTTCCTTTGTTTAACCTTAAAACACTGTAATCTATTCTTGAGATGTGTTTAGGCTTAATTAAGCCTTGATCTTTGTTTTCGGGTCTTCATTCTTTAACACTGTCTTTATATCTTTATTTGCTGGATTAAAACTCTAATCCTCAATATTTGGCTTTAATCACCTTATCATTAATTTCTTCACACTGATATACTTTTCTGGTTTGTTTATATAGGTGGCCTTCTGCTATTTGGAGGGTTGCTGTTAAACCATGGATCGTGACCCAATTGATTTAAAATCAGATTTGAGAACCCGCAACTCGTTTTCTTCATTGATTTTAAGCCACAAAATCGTCATTCTGGGCCAAAAATGTCACGTGACTGTGACTGTGGAAATACACAAAGCAACCACCATTAAATTCTGCAAAAAAAACAATAAATCGTTAAGAAACCATGCAGATCTGGTAAGGGCTTCTTCAGAGGTTTAATGAAGGTGGAGGAAATGATTTAGGATAGATGAAATGTAGCAGCGGAGGGAGAAATCCTGGAAAAAATAGCTACCTAGGTGCAAATGGAGGTTTGGGCGCGATAATGAATAGATCCGTTGGATTAGGTCAATCAACGGTGGAGATCTTCCGATGAAGTCTCTTGGAAGGATAGATGAAGGCAAACGAATTGGGGTCGCGATACAATGAGAGCCGTTCGATCTCAGAGATCAACGATTGAGATTAAAAGTGAAAATGACATTTGAGGAGGGAAACAGTTTTGGGGAAAACCGGCAACGGTTTTTGCATTGCATTTGGGGGGTAGGCGGTATTTCCTGAAAAAAAATGCGATACCATACATCACTTGACACCTGTCCCTTTCGATACCACCCATTTCGCAACATTTTTTAGCATTAACATTTAGGCGCAAAAAATTTGCGATATGCAGTACAAGCTGTCGAAACATCGAAGGTAGATTGGACGGTGCAGAAAGAACACGACAAGGGACAAGATACGCAGACGAGGGATGGTGGGACCGATGATTGCGTCAGTGCCTTTGTCGCGTTGAGGACGGGTTTATTGGGTTATCGGGTTAAGTCCCAACCATTGGATCTGATGATCGGGCGGTTGAGATGTAATAAAGAGGTGGAGGTTTTGAACGGGGGAAAAGGTAAGTCCTGCATAAGGGTGGAAGGATGAGTGGCTGACAGACGTTGATATACAGAGATCAACGGTCCAGATTCGCTTAGACCACAACATCAGAAAACATAAAATTGAAGGGGAAAAGGGTTTTTTGCATGGGGGTTTGAAACTTTAAGCACCCGATTGCGGGGCTTCGGCCACATGGGGGAAAGGGAAAAAGGAAATAAGCCCTTAGGGGCCTAAGACCTGTATAGTGAAGAAAAGTGATTTTTAGGCCCAAAAATAGTGATTTTTAAGCCAAAATGAAGATTCTGATAGATGAAAGAAGGGAATTTAAAACCAAGTAAAAGGGAGATATAAGGTTTTAAGAGGTGTTTTGATGATTTTAGAGGTTAAATGAAGGGTTTTAGAAGGATTTTTATGAAGGGAATAAGGGTGAAAAATGGAATTATTTGTGAGTGAAAGGAAGAGTGAAATGATGGAAAATGGAATGTTATAAGAAGTTTCTCTCTTAGTAAACAACAGGTACTTTAGGACTAATAGTGAAACAGTAGTGAAGATTATCTCAAAGGGTAATGATCATCATAAGACTTCAAGAACAAAAAATTTGGACATGAAATTATTTCTTGAAGGCTTAAAAAGATTTAGCCATCATTTGGTATGACAATTTTTTATAGGTGACTAACAGTGGCTCCACATGGGGATGGCATCTTCTTGAAGGTGTCAAGAACCTTAGACAATCTTCTCTGGCTTTTCAGTAAACTAGTGCCTTCATCCATTGGGCATCAACTTTCTTTTCCTTTAGCTGACCTTTCTTTAATATGACAAATCTTTGCAGCAATTTAAAACAATGGAATTCTATCAAAACAACATCTATACCTACCCATTCCTAATGATCCTAACATTTTTTCTTCTTTCAGAGTGCATTTGGATTGGCAAACTCTTTTCATTAACATTTTATTCTTTTGAAAAAACATAAAACTAGTCTATGTCTACACTTATTTCTCCATGAACTCAGTTTAAATAGTTGAGTTCATAAATTCTCTACCTAACTACTATCTGTCAGGATTAGACTGTCTGACAGACTTTTATTCTCTAAATTCTAAAAAAGGAAATTAAAAGCAGCCAAGCCAGGATTAGACAGTCTAACTTGCTGCTGATCTATGGCATAAAAACAAGCCGCACATAGATTTTATTTGTAGAAAAGTAAAACAAAATGGTGAAGGCTTAAGATCTGAAAATTAAAACCTCCTTCACTATTTTTTCAGCTCTGACTTGAATTTGTTTGAGCTGTGTTCTCTTTCTTTTTTGGTTCAAGTTTTTAGCATGCTAGAACTAGTTTTTTGTCTATATTTGGCTCAAGATTTAAACTAATTAGAGCCATTCTTCTTTTGAGATTCATAGGTTCATATTTTGAATTTGTTTGAACCTCTGTTTTTCTATCCTAATCTACCTTACTGATAAGCCAAGATTGTGTTGTTTGGCTGATCTAATTCACTAACCTATCAGCAGTAAATTGAAAAGCTAATTAGTCATTATTAGGCAGTATGAATAGCTAGAAATGTGTTTTTAGGAGTGGCATTTGAGCTTGCACACTTTCAAATTTTGTCTCTCTTTTTGGTATGGGATTATACCTTTCTTGTTTTCATTCTGCCCTCTTTTCTCTTTTCTATTGTTTTTGTATTTTTATTTTTCTTTCCAAAAAAAAAAAAAAATACCTAAATGATCAAAGGCTGAGCTTTATTGACATTCCTATCTAACCTAATCTAACTTTAAAATCTCTGCTGCTTTATATGGTACAATAATGCCAATGTAGCCAGTTGAGTAGTGACAAAAAGGAATAGAGAAACTGGCTACTAGTCAGAGGTAACCATAGTACATATTGAATCTTAACCTTTAAAATAAAGGCTGTCATAGGAGGTGACAACGTTTTATGTCTTTGGCTCTTGCAAAGGATCGATGCTTGAGAATTTGAGCCAATTGGGGCCTCCACACACTCTTCCATAGGATCAACAAAGAAAAGATGAGAATTCTCTTCTTTTTGGCCCTCCACAATTGGTAATTTTCTACCTCTAAGATATGAGGTTTGAGGACTGCACCTTTAGCATGTTCCTTGGAAGCATCATCATCCTCAACCTGCGAATCAACAAGAAGTGAAATTTGTTCTTTCTCTAAATCTATGCTTTCTTCTAGTGTGAATTTAGGTTCTTTGGATGACAGATTGATATCAGCAATGGGAAAGGATTTCTCTTGAAAAGATAATATATCCTCAGTAGGATAGTATTGTATTTGTTTTTCTTCCCCAAAGACTTTACAGTACCTTTTATTGTTTGGGATAGCTGGTCTGAATTTTTCTTGAATTTTATATTGTGTGTTTTCCCAAGGTCTCAGACATGTACTAGCAACAAGGGCTAATCCACTGGAAAAACTATATTGGTCTTTAGGAACAAGGGTAAGTTGTAATTCTTTAAAATATTTTAACAAATCCATGGAATCATCCCTATAGGCTCTAAGTCTGGGATGTTTAACCATGCATTCTTCGTTCACTTGCCTAATTACCAATTTTGCATTTCCATGAACTGTTATCCTCTGGGCTCCTAATTTCTTCAATAAGTGCAGCCCTAAAAGAAGTGCCTCATACTCTACTATGTTACCTATGCATTGAAAATTTAATTTATATGAATGGCCTTCAAAATTATTTTTTTCTGTATTATAAAGCCATAATCCTGCACCTGCACTGGTTTTAGTATATGACCCATCAAAGCTCATACTCCAAAGAGGACTAGTTTCAGTTTTATCATTAATTTCCCTATTATCCTCTTTGTCTTGAGTGCCATTGGGTTGTTCTATGGAGTAGGCACTATGTTGATGATTTTCTTGTTCAAATGAAGGTTTGGAGGGTAGCTGCTTGTTCAGTATTTGATCAATTTCTTCTTTTGTCATAGGAGAGATCTGTCTTTTCGCATAGACAGAAGTATAACAAACTTCCTTCTCTTGTGCTAACTAGTTTTGAGGTTGGATATCTTCTTGAGCCTCTTCTAGTGAATCAAGACTTGTGCTTGAATGGAAACCTTGAGGATTTTCTACTATTTCTTCATCTGCTTCTGTTTCAAACAATTCCTCATGATTGTTATGATGATCAATTTGAATACAAGGTTCATGAGTTGTTTCTTCTACATTATCAGGATGCCACTCTCCTCTTAAAATCTGAAATGAGTTATAACATAGAGGGAGAGTTCCCATATGTGTTGGTTTTTCCTCTATTTCAGGTTCGGTTTTTTTCAAATGGCTACTTTTTTCCTCAAAGCATTGCTCACTATTTGTATTTATATTTTGGTTATGAAGTTCCCTTAATAGTGATATACAAGATGGAGGTCTGCTGTCAGGAATTTCTTGATAGCTTTCTTCATTTTTTTCTCTATAATCTTTCTCATCACACATGTCTTGCTCATCATCTAGGTCTTGTAGTGGTTGAGCTTGTGTTTGCTTAGGGAAAAGCATAGGTTGTTCTGGATCACCAATATTTAAATTAACTTCATACCTATCCATTCTCTTTTCAAGCATGTACATCATTTTTTCCATCATAACCATTAGTTTGAATTATAAGTATATATCTAAATCCATTTTTGTAAATCAGAAAAGAGGTCACTGTATCTTGTAAACCAGTTCAGAGTTTTCTACTAGTGGAGTCATTTGGTCCTTTAAGAGTTGTGGAGTCACCAGGTGGGTGATTTAAATTTTTCTGTCCACCAACAATATGATTTGGATTTCTCAATGCATTCCCAATTGGAGTCTACAAATACTGAAGGGGTAATAGGCCTATTGGAGGCCAGTGGAGTCACCAGGTGGAAATTTTTAGCTCTTTTGGAGGTAAAATGTTTTATGGTCCACCACCATTTATTGATTTACATACCAATCTGAAATATTTTTGGGTTTTCTAAGTTTTTTTCAGTCCTATGGGTTATGAGAGTGTCCTAAATCTATTTCAACACTTAGCTATGGTGATGAGACAAATACAATTTACTCTTATGGCTTAGCTAGCTAATTCCTTCAAGGTTTGATAAGGTTCAATGAGAATCTTAAGGGTTACTTAGTTTGTCGCTAATTCAAATAAGTCCTATCATGATCACCATTATGCTTGGTAGTGCTTGAAGAAAGCTACTTATACTGCACTGAATGCTGAGTGCTTTGTTTTAAGGATTTTACTCAGAACGTCCCCAGTGGAGTTGCCAGAATGTTAGGTCTCTGTAGTTTGCAAGATTGGCAAATACAAATGCTGCAGAGCCTACATATGAACCACTTTGGGATTCTAGGATCTAGCCCTCCTGAATCCAGAGAGGGATCTCTCTACAAGTGTGTTTAAAGATATGATCTTTAAGGTTTTTGAATGTTATTTTAGGCTAGTTATGAAGAACAAGGTTTGTTGTTTGTTTGGTTGGGTATGATCTTTAATTGAGTGGAAAGTTATGAAAATGAAAAGGATTTCAGAGGGGTAAAGATGTGAATAATCAAAACAAGGTTCAACTGATAGGATGGATATGAAACAACACTTAATCCATTGGGCCATGGAGTCATAAAAGGTTTTAATTGTACAACAATTATCAAGGGTGGTCCATGGGGCAAGTCATCTATATCAAAAGATACTTTAGATTAAATGATGGAATGGAACATTAAGAGTGTTGTGAAAGTGGAAAAAGCCAATAATTTCAACAAGGATTTATCAACTTTCCAAACAAGAAAAGCCTTTTTAAGTAACTGTTTGAAACCAACCAAAGGACAGGGCTAACCATAGACTTCTCTGTACAATCTTGTATTAAAGCTAACTTATCAGACAAACAATCTAGTAATCCACATGACTACTTTCAGAAAATATGAAAACAGATAAGAAAAACAAAGTGTAGCTTAAGATCAAGTAAGATATCATTAAAATCTAGGCTTTCTTTCAGCATACTCTTAGGGAAACTTTCAAACAACCTTTGGAGAAAGAACTAGAACACAGGGCAAACCATAAACTTTCCTAGTTAAACTCTACTTAGCATGTAATGAAAATATCATTCAAGAACAATGTTTAAATTTTAGACAGTAAGACATGGGCTCACCAACATTCCTTGACTGTTTGGACTGTATTAAATCATTCTTAAATACACATTGGAGGAAAACATAAAGATAAAGCTTATCAGTGAGAGTAGGGTACTTTTAAGAGTAAATCCTAGCTCTATATTTGTTGTTCTTTATCAGAGAAAAATGAGCAATTTTTTGGAAAACATAAGAAGGAAAACAAGTAAAATGAGAGGCACATCACCAATGGTATAGACCAGGATCCCATGAATTAGCTTGTGTATTGATGTCAATCTAGTTACATACTTCAAGTCCAATGTTTCATTACAACAACAACTTCTCTTCTCAGCCTAACTTCTTTGATTACAAATAGAGCTTCAACAAACTCTGAGAACTATTTACATACAGAAAGGTCTGAGCAGCAAGTATTACATCAAAGTCCAACAACCAACCAACAACTTCTCATTTTCTTCAGAAGTATTTATAGAAGAAAAGAGGAGGTGGGATTAAAGAAAAGGTCTCTAGTTCAATTAATACAAGTTAATGCTTCTCTATCTTTGAGGGGTTCAATAGAGAAGTTTTCTGATATTTCCTCTGTATTAATTGGTTTTCATTAAGTATTAAGCTACTTGGCAGATTTCGTTGACTTTACAATTCTTTAGGCAGGATGGCAATAAATTTGGCTATCTTTAAACAAAATATCACTGACTAGGCAATAACTATGCCTTCATTTGATTTATTGAGGCTGTAGGTGGCACTTTGGTAGCTGAAGAGGATATTTTTGGCCTCTGATGTGGCAGTGGAGGCCTCTTTACTGATATTTTCCTTTGTTTAACCTTAAAACACTTTAATATGTTCTTGAGCTGTGTTTAGGCTTAATTAAGCCTTGATCTTTGTTTTCGGGTCTTCATTCTTTAACACTGTCTTTATCTCTTTATTTGCTGGATTAAAACTCTGATCCTCAAGCTTTGGCTTTAATTACCTTATCGTTAATTTCTTCACACTGATACAATTTGCGGCTTTGTTTATACAGGCAACCTTCTGCTATTTAGAGGGTTTCTGTTAAACCCTGGATCGTGACCCAATTGATTTAAACTCGGATTTGAGAACTTGCAGCTCCTTTTCTTCATTGATTTTAGGCCACAGAATCGTCATTCTGGGCCGAAAATGTCACCTGTCTGTGACTGTGGAAATACACAGAGAAACAACAATTAAATCCTACAAAAAACACAACAAATCGTTTAGAAACCCTGCAGATGTGGTAAGGACTACTTCAGAGGCTTAATGAAGGTGGAGGAAATGCTTGAGGATAGATGAAATGCAGTGGCGGAGGGAGAAATCCTAGCAAAAATAGCTACCGAGGTGCAAATGGAGGTTTGGGCACGAGAGCGAATAGGAGCTGTTGGATTAGGTCAATCAACAGTCGAGATCTTCCGATGAAGTCGCTTGGGAGGATAGATGAAGGAAAATGAATTTGGGTCGTGATACAATGAGAGTCGTTCGATCTCAGAGAACGATGGCTGAGATTAAAAGTGAAAATGATGTTTGAGGAGGGAAATGGTTTTGGGGAAAAGTGATAGAATTTTTCGCATTGCATTTGGGGCTAGGAAGTTTTGCCTGAAAAAAATGCGATACCATATATCACTTGAGACCTGTCCCTTTTGATAATACCCATTTCGCAATTTTTTTTAGCTTTAACCGTTAGGCGGAAGAAATTTGCAATATGCAGTACAAGTCGTCGGATCATCGAAGGTAGATCAGACAGTGCAGAAAGCACATGACAAGGGATAAGATATGCGGACAAGGGATGGTGGGACCGACGATTGCATCAATGCCTTTGTTGCATAGCGAACGGATTTATTGGGTTATCGGGTGAAGTCTCGACCATTGGATCTGATGATCGGGCGGTTGAGATGTAATAAAGAGGCGGAGGTTTTGAACGGGGGAAAAGGTAAGGCCTGCATAAGGGCGTAAGGATGAGTGGCCGACGGATGTTGATCTATAGAGATCAACGGTCCAGATTCGCTCGAACCACATCGTCAAAAAATATAAAATTGAAGAGGAAAAGGGTTTTTTTCATGGGGGTTTGAAACTTTAAGCACCCGATTGCGAGGCTTCGGCCACATGGGGGAAAGGGCTAAAGGAAATAAGCCCTCAGGGGCCTAAGACCTGTATAGTGACGAAAAGTGATTTTTAGGCCCAAAAATAGTGATTTTTAAGCCAAAATGAAGATTCTGATAGATGAAAGAAGGGAATTTAAAACCAAATAAAGGGGAGATATAAGGTTTTAAGAGGTGTTTTGATGATTTTGAAGGTTAAATGAAGGGTTTTAGAAGGATTTTTATGAAGGGAATAAGGGTGAAAAATGGAATTATTTGTGAGTGAATGGAAGAGTGAAATGATGGAAAATGGAATGTTATAAGCAGTTTGTCTATTAGTAAACATCAGGTACTTTAGGACTAACAGTGAAACAATAGTGAAGGTTAACTCAAAGGGTAATGATCATCATAAGACTTCAAGAAATAACAATTTAGACACAAAATTGTTTCTTGAAGGCTTAAAAAATATTTAGCCACCATTTGGCATGACAAATTTTTATAGGTGGCTAACACGAGTGTGAAATGATACAAACGACTGAGATGCAACAACTGGTGTAGATGAAGCCACACTGACAGTAGGTTGAACTGGGACAAATGTAGTAGTAACCGATGGATCTGATGCCAAAGGTGACAGTCCCAGAGAAGGGAGGATCGAAATCCGTGGAGGAATTACTGTGTTGGATTTTGCTATGGATGAAACACCAGACATAATCTGACTCAAAGACCTATACCTGGGCAGAAGTGACACCGATGGTGGAGAAGAATGGATAGAGACGTGAGGGAGATATTTAGGAAAGAGTTGATATTCTCCTGTGGAAACAGACATTCCTTCACTGCCAACAGGACTAGAGGAATCCATATCTGATTCTGCCGTAATATATTCTAAATTACTATGGGGACTAGGAGGTATCGCAACATTAATAAATGGGGATCCTGACGTAAGAGGAGGAAATTCTCCTTCTTCCCCAAAACCAGACCAAGCACTTGAAGGAGGCCAATTGAACTTAGCCGTATCGTCAAGCAGAGATCGATTAGCAAGGGGCTGGATAGATGGGAGAATAGGCTGTGAAAACTCGACAGACCTAGTGGACAGAGGGGTTTCAAAAGAAACATCCGGAAAAGAACCACCACTAGGAGGCAGTGAGGACGATGAAACATGAGGTTCCACCACTTTGGCTATATATCAGAACAGGAAGGAAAATAGATAACCAATCGAAGGCTCCAAGATCAAGAACTAAGGAAAAAAAAATAGACCAAGTAACAAAAATTTTAATAGGTGTGTCATCATAGGTGATTAATTCTATGACACCAAAACCAAATTTTATTGTTTCATGTTTTAAGAGTCGAGAAATAGGAAAAAGATGACTCTAGTCACTTTCAATTTGAAACGAGCATGAAAGTACAAGTGCTCAATGATCTCTTCTCTTTTTTAAAGAGTCATGAAAAGATCGAAATGACTACTCAGGTACTCTAAGCAAGAGGGTATACCAGGTTTCTGTGAACTACCATATATACCTTGGTGATCAAATGGAAGAGAAATGACCAAGGACTTAATGTACATGCAGGTAGTCTCCCTGAATGCTGTGTTTGGTGTATCACGGTTACAAGGCAGTAGACTCGGCTTCCTATGGATAAAGGATTGCAACCTAGAGGGGTATCCCTTTATATACTCGATGGTACGGGGAGCACAAGTCCGTACTAGCATTGTCTAAAGCCAAAAGGTGAACGAAAACTACTAGGTTTTAAGACGCCGGAACATATCTCTAGCATAGACCACTAGAAATGTTGTGTTAGGTTTCAATGTTGCCTTAGGTTCATTGAGTAAATTTTAAGGTTGATCTTGGATTATGTTTCAATTTCAAGGCCTTATCGAATTTGGAGCTCAACTTCCTAAATGCAAACTATATGCAAATGAACATCATTTTCAATTTGATGAATGCTAGTTATGAGAAGGATAGAAATATTTCAAATGATAAAAAACAAGGAAAGTATGCGAAGAAAACCTCTAATGCCTCTAATTAAATCAATTGAAAACGAAACTCCTTCCTAGATTAACAAATGCTAGTTATGTAAAGGAACATTTCAATTTCGATACAATGAAAGAATGCAAATTTTTTTTTTTTTGAATTTTTCAATGAAACAAAGCACACAATGTACTAGTTCAATGGAAAACAAAATAAACACTAGCTTGAGTTTTGAGAGTGTAGGGATTAAAATTAATTGACTCAGTTAATGCAAAATAGATACAAAAAGCATTCAGACTAATGCGAATATCTTTCAACCAAAAAGAGAGTTTCCCAAAATGACCCAAAACAAGTAATGTAATCAATGCTCAAAGCAAGAAGGGAAGGATCAATTGAAAATGAAAAGATCATTCAACCAAAGCAAATACTCAAAAGGATCAAGAAAAACTCAGCGCAATTGACCCAAAAACAAGACTGAAAACAATTCAAAGAGACTCATTTTCCAAGTAGAAGGTTCAGTGTACAAAAGCACTTAGAAACCTTAAGGCCTTAAACTACACTGACAGGAAAATGGAAAAACAACTGAGAAAAACATGTCTATAGTAGTCAACACAGTTCCAAGGGCTTAATCACACATAAAAAATATCCTAGAAGCAAGCACAATTGACCAAAAGACTCATTAAGGAGGTAAAAAAAATCCTACAGGGGTCGACGCAACTGTAAGGCTGTAATCCGTGCCATATAGGGGTTGGCGCGACTACAAAAAGAGCAACCTATGCCAATTGGTGTGACTGTTTAGAGAAAAACCGCGCTAAGCAAGATAAATATGGGAAAAAGAGTAAAAACCAAAACCCAATGAGCAGAGGTCAATCTTGACACTCTAGAGCTGAACAGAGGATGGAAAATAAGCAAGCAAACCAGAAAAAGACAGAGAACTAAATCAATAATTAAAACTGACCCAAAAATATGAAATGACAAACTCACACTATTTCCCAGCAGAGTCGCCAATTAGTTAAGCAGGTAAATCCTCTTTGTGGATAGAGATGATCCCTCTAGCCCTAGAGTGGGTCTAGAAACAAAGGGACATGCTAGAGTGTTGTTTCCTAGTTATTGAATGAACAAAGGAAATGGTAGATCGACTTACCTGGAGTCCAACGTTGTCGTTGTTGCTGTAGTAGCGATGGCCTCCCACTCCTGCCTTGGAAAATCACAATCCTTTCGCCGATATTCTCGGATACCTGCACATATAACAAGAAACAAGAACAACATATGACATAATGGTTTCACTCATAACTACTAGCTAGTCAAAGAGAGCTAAGCATGTTTCATTAAGCATTTAACATAATAAAATATGGGAACCAAAAAATAGTCATGTATATAAATTAATAGAAGGAAGAGTTACAACCAATGATTTGACGTCACAGTATCCTCCAGTGGGGTTAAGCAGAAGCGCGTCTCAGATGCTCGTAAGGGAATTCATACAGGATGAAGGCATGGACTCAAGCTTCCTCAACGTAATTCCTTCTTATTCTATCTTCTCTAGTAAATGAACTATAATATTTTTAATTCTCCAAGTTTAGCTAGTTTGTTGTAAGAGAGATAGCTTCTTTTATAGAGGAGAAGGGGGAGGTTAGGATCGCTACAAAGGTGGGAGGGGGGCCTATCCTTTAGGGAGTTCCCATAAGAGGTGGAAACCATAAACCTAAAGGAGGGAGTCTGTGGTTTTTCAGTTCAACCACTCCTAATGACTCATCCTTGAGGTGGTTGGAGTGGAATCTCCAACTCTATTTTTAAAAAACATTCCATAAATAGCTTGGTGCAGGTGGAAAACTGGGACAGAGTGCCAGTTGGCACGAGTCCCAGTGTTAATTTTCCTCTTCGGCGCGAGGGCATAACTGACTACCCGCGCCAAGGAAAAAACAAGGGCTTTTGAGTCTTTACTCAGGGAATTGTCAACAGAAGGAATATTACTCTCATGTAAAGGGAACAATGATGGGATTTTCAGGGTAAGACACTGCTTATTGATCATAGAAATGACCCTCCAATGTGCAAGATGGGGATTGCAAGGACAGTGACAAAATGTTGTGTTACAAATCCATAAATGAGGAAGTGTATTGGTAGCCTTGTCACAAGTTTAATTTTAGAAAAGATTAAAATATGTAGAAATTTGAATAACTGTTAAATTATTCACCAAGATTATCCTGATCACACACTATTTGAGCTTCATGCATAATACATAACCTCTTCTACTATTGATCATTAATTGCGGAAATATAAACAATCGCATGCACACATTAAAACCATAAACAATCACACATATAAACACAATATTTATGGGAAAGCTTAAAGCTAAAAACCCCCAAATATCTGTATATTATAATGATAGAGATCATGTAACAATAATTGTACAAACTCCTCACAAGCTCTCAGTACAATCTCCAATTGTTACACACTACACAAGCTCAGATCTAGCAAAACACATGCTCCAATATGCTCCACCTGTTAGCCTGCCTCTACTGCGCAATCCAAGATGAATAATGGCCCAATCTGAGTTTGAATCCCTCTGGTATGCACTACGCAATCCTCATTGGCATCTCCATCAATGTGTGGTGCAAACTCATGCACCAGTATAGTCACAACTGATAGTCACACTGCTCTTTCACCTACCTCTCCACTGGTCTCCACTGAAACTATCCATGCACTGTAGTTAACTGATGTATTCTTCAGTTGATTAATGAGTTAATAATTAGTGAATTAATTAATAATTAATTCACACCACTCTCACTGGTGTATCAATCAGTTAGACTAGATACAACTAGCTCAACTGTGTCTAACTGAGTTAAACTGAACACAACTCCACCAACTACCTCAATAACTCCACCAAACTCTGTCACATGAGTTCTAACTGAAGTCTCCATGCAATAGATCCACTTAACCCTCAGGAATAGCGTAATTCCTTCTGTCAGCTCCTGTGCCACATCTGTGCACTTAACTGAAGTGCTCCAAGAGAATAAGATAATGTTTATAGTCCAAATATTATTAAGAGTTAATAATATTCGACATATCTATTTTTAGACTGGCAATCTAAAAATAGATTCCGCCCAATATGTCTAAAAATAGAAGTCCATATATTTTTTCCGACTTGACCAACCATCCACAAATAACATCCTACAACTCATAGAACATGATCCATATGTCTAAAAATAGACATAGTCTAAAAATAGACTTTGTGCCAAAAATAGCCTGCGGGCCCACTTAGTGAAGGCAACTTCTTTCCACTAAGCTCATCATCTTGTTGCAATCTCAACACTTCCTCTCAACAAGATATGGATTATCTGCAACCCCTATCCTGCCTCTGTTGTATTCGAATTTGCTCCTAGTGAGCGCCTTCATCAAGATATCAGCATCCTGATCCTCTGTAGGAATGTATGAAAGTAACATGACCTTCCGCTGCACACAATATCTAATATGATGATACCGAATGTCAATGTGTTTAGATCTATCATGAAATACTGGATTAACTAAGAGTTTGATGCAACTTTGATTATCACAATAAATCACAGTAGGATCCAAGTGTGAACCGAACAACCCGACTAGGATCTTCCTCATCCATATAGCCTCACATGCAGCCAAAATCGCTGCCATATACTCGGCCTCTGTTGAACTGAGTGCCACGGATCTCTTCTTCCTGCTGTACCAAGAAAATGCTATCGACCTGATACTGAAAATCCCTCCAGATGTGCTCTTTCTGTCCATTGGGCTTCCTGCCCAATCTGCATCTGTGAAGCCACATAGCTTCACCTCATCCGACTGTCTGTACCAGAATCCATATCCCGATGTGCCTCTGAGATATCTCAATACATGCTTCCCCACCTTCCAAAAGAGCTTGGTAGGCTTAACCATAGCTTGTGAAAGCTGGTTAACAGCATAGCATATGTTGGGTCTTGTATTGAACAGATACATAAGCGACCCCACCAACTGTCGATAAACAGTGGCATCCACTACCTCCACCGAACTAGCATCCTCCTTCCTCCATCCACCAGGAAGAGGAGTATCAACAGGCTTGCAGCCATGCATGTTGAACTTCTCCAGTATCTCCCGGGCATACTTACCCTGAGAAAAAAACAGTCCATCATTGCGCTGCCAAATTTCCAATCCCAGGAAATAATGAAGGAGGCCCAAGTCCTTCATCTCAAACTCCTTTGCAAGATCCTCCTTGCATGAGAGTATCAATAGCTCATCACCTGTCAAAATAAAATCATCTACATAAAGTACAATGATCAACAAATTACCCTCCACCACAATCTGGTATAGGTTAGGATCCGCCTCACTCTTGGAGAATCCATGTCCAGTGAAATAACTGTCTATCCGTGTGTACCAAGCACGAGGTGCTTGTTTCAACCCATACAATGCTCTCTTGAGCCTGCACACATGCGAATTGCTGCTGAAGATCTCAAAACCTTTGGGCTGCTCTATGTACACCTCCTCCTCAATGACTCCGTTGAGGAACACAGTCTTCACATCCATCTGATGAATGTGCCACCCCATCTGCGTTGAGAGAGCAAGAATCGTTCGTATGGAAGAATACCTTGTGACAGGTGCAAAGGTCTCCTCATAACCGATCCCCTCAATCTGTGAAAAGCCTCGGGCAACAAATATTGCCTTGTACTTCTCCACACTCCCGTCAGCTACCTGCTTCACTTTGTAGATCCATCTCGAACCCACCACTGATTTCCCTTCCGGTCTCGGGACAATATCCCATGCACTGTTTCTGACAATCGAATCATACTCTTCCACCATGGCATCTACCCATGCGGGATCCTCCACAGCTTCCTCGAAAGAGGATGGCTCTCTCACGATACACTTGCTCACAAGAGCCATGTATCCAGTATACTGGTCAGGTGACTGTCTCTGTCTGTGTTGTGATGTAGGTGCTCCTACAACCTTCTCTGCATCTTGAGCCAGTCGCTCAGCTTCTGTAGTGCGCTTCCGCCCTCTGATGGTTGGCACTGCATGAGTGGTCTCTTCCACTCCATGAACCTCATCTTGTGGCTAATCCACATCCTGAGACTCATCCTTAGGAACTAATAGCTCCTCCTCTGCATGCAAGTGTGGCTCCCTCTCAAGCGAACACTTCATGGCTTTCTCCTCCTGAAATTTGATATCCCGTCGCACAACAGTCTTGCGACTGTCTGGAAAATACACACGATAGTTGTGGGGCGTATCAGTGTACCCAAAAATATCCCAACCTCCGCAGTCGGCTCCAGCTTCTTCCTGGCATCCTTCGTCACATGAATGTAAACAGGTGAACCAAAAATCCTCAAATGGGAAATATCAGGCCTCTTACCAGAAAACGGCTCCTCGGGTGTACTCATGCCAAGTATCTTGTGAGGAAAATGGTTCTACACGTATACTAACGAGTATTGCATGCCTCGGCCCACAGAAAGTGTATGGGTAAATACTGATCATCTATTGTCCTTAAATTACCTTCGCAATCGTTCTGTTCTTCCGCTCGAGCAACCCAGATTCTGTGGGTTATGAGGTACTATAAAATCTCTTGAAATTCATACAACATTTATAAAAGTCCTTGAATTACGCCGGAAGATGAATTCACCACCATTGTCACTCCTAAGAGCCTTCACAGCCACAATTATTCAACCCCGAGTGCCTTGAACTCACAGACTTTGAGTATGTCTCGCTCTTCTTCTGCATGAAGAAGATCCAGCACTTATGAGAAAAATCATCAACAAATATCACATAATACCTGTGCTTTGCTGTCGAAGCTACTGAGAAAGGTCCACACACGTCTGTGTGAATTATCTCAAGGATCATCGTGGTGTGACTATCCTTCTCGTGAAAGGTGGCTTTCACAAATTTTCCCAAGGTACATCCCTTGCACTAATCTGACTGCGCAAGAGTACCCTTAGGAAGCCCAGTAGAAATCTGATGTAGTATCTTCAAAGCTCCATGGTGAAGGTGGCCCAATCTCGGGTGCCACAACTCGCCATCATCCCGGCTCACCACTCCTTCTGCCTTTCCTGCCATTGCTGCACATCCATCTACCTGCAATTGATAAAGGTTCTTAACTCGAACCCCTATCCTCCGGGTCTCACCAGTTGCCTTACTGCGCAGGAAATCCTTTCCCTCGCTAAAGACAACATCATATCCCTTGTCTTCTAACATCGCCACAGAGATAAGATTCTTCTTCAATCTTGGAACATGCATCACTTCCTTCAATACGAAGGGTTTACCAGACTCCCTCTCAAAGGAAATGGTACCGATACTGGTCGCACTGTATCTACCATCATTTCCCATCTCGATGTGCACTCCAAGATCTTTCTCATCCAGATCAGTAAAAAAATCTCGATCTCCTGTCATGTGAAAAGACGCACCACTGTCCAGAAACCACACTGAACCCATCACACTTGAGACCAAGCATGCGATCAGCGAAAAATGCAGCTCAAACTGTGAGGTTAAGGCCTCTCCAGCTGCAGATCTAGCAGCCTGCTTATTTTTCTTCTTCTGCGGACAATTTGTGGCATTATATCCGTGTTGGTGACAGTGAAAGCACTTCACCTTGGAAATGTCCTGCTTCTTGCCTTTCGCATCGAAATGAGAAGCTTTCTTGCTCTTCCCCTTATTTGATTTTGTAGCCAAACCAAAATTCTCTTCATCAGATTTCTTTGATGAAGATCCGTCCCTGGTACTCTGCCTTATCTTCTCTTGCACAAGATCCGACCAAAGTCGCTCCCATCCTGGCAATTTCTCCCGACCATTGACAGAGTCCTGATAGGAATGCCAACTCTTCGGAAGCCCAAGGAAAGCCAAGCTCACCAAGTCCTCATCATCTACAGTCACCCCCACACTTCCCAGCTCATCCCTGCATTGGGTGAACTTCGTGAGGTACTTGGGCATACTGTCGCCTTTCTCCATCTTTATGTTTCTGAATTTATCCTTGAGCGCCAACTTCCTCTGGTCGCTCTTGCTTTGGAATAAATCTGTCAAGGCTTTCCACATCAAGAATGGAGAAGCCTTACCATGAAGGCTGGACACTATGTGATCCTTCATGCCCTCCAATAGAATCCTTCGACACTTTGTTGTCTTCTTTTGCCATGCGTCAAGTACGACAGCATCACTAGAAGTAGGCTTTGGAATTTCTGCATCTATGAACTCCTTCAACCCATTGTCATCCAGCACCGCCTCCATCCTGTCCTTCCATGCAATATAATTGGAGCTGCCCTCAAGGGCATACTCCAATCGCAATCCGTTGAAAGACATCTCAACTTCGACACCAAGAAAACACTGCTGCAAATTCGAATTCCACCAGCTCAAAACTCAACCGCTTCAATGTTCTACAATTGCTCCAATGATCAATATCGCTCTGATACCATGTAGAAATTTGAATAATAGATAACTTATTCACCGAGATTATCCTGATCACACACTATTTGAGCTTCATGCATAATACATAACCTCTTCTACTATTGATCATCAATTTGCAGAAATATAAACAATCGCATGCGCACATTAAAACCATAAAAAATCACACATATAAACACAGTATTTATGGGAAAGCTTAAAGCTGAAAACCCCCAACTATCTGTATATTATAATGATAGAGATCATGTAACAATCATTGTACAAAATCCTCACAAGCTCTCAGTACAATCTCCAATTTTTACACACTACACAAGCTCAGATCTAACAAAACACATGCTCCAATCTGCTCCACCTGTTAGCCTGCCTCTACTGCGCAATCCAAGATGAATAATGGCCCAATCTGAGTTCGAATCCACCTGGTGTGTACTGCGCAATCCTCATTGGAATCTCCATCAATGTGTGGTGCAAACTCATGCACCAGTATAGTCACAACTGATAGTCACACTGCTCTTTCACCTACCTCTTCACTGGTCTCCACTGAAACTGTCCATGCACTGAAGTTAACTGATGTATTCTTTAGTTGATTAATGAGTTTATAATTAGTGAATTAATTAATAATTAATTCACACCACTCTCACTAGTGTATCAATCGGTTAGACTAGATACAACTAGCTCAACTATGTTTAACTGAGTTAAACTGAATACAACTCCACTAACTTCCTCAATCAACTCCACCAAACTCTGTCACATGAGTTCTAACTGAAGTATCCATGCAATAGCTCCACATAACCCTTAGGAATAGCGTAATTCCTTCTGTCAGCTGCATGTGCCACATTTGTGCACTTAACTGAAGTGCTCCAAGAGAATAAGATAATGTTTAGAGTCTAAATATTATTAAGAGCTAATAATATTCGACATATCTATTTTTAGACTGGCAATCTAAAAATAGATTCCGCCCAGTATGTCTAAAAATAGAAGTCCATCTATTTTTTCCGACTTGACCAACCATCCAAAAATAGCATCCTGTAACTCATAGAACATGATCCATATGTCTAAAAATAGACATAGTCTAAAAATAGACTTTGTGCCAAAAATAGCCTGCGGGCCCACTTAGTGAAGGTGACTTCTTTCCACTAAGCTCATCATCTTGTTGCAATCTCAACAAAATATGATGTTGAAAAATTATATGAAAACACTTTGAAGAAAATTCACATACATACACCGTTCCATGAAAAAAATTCACGTACAGGACCCTACGCATGGAAAATAGAAACCATGTGCTTTTCCCATGGTAATCTCCCACGTTTTTGTGATGGAAATGAATATTTTATCTCGTCATATAATTAATAGCAACAAACCCAATTGATTTTCCTGTGGTATTTACTATTGGAAAGGAAAAAGGATATAAAAGGAGAAGTATATCAAGTAGTGAATGTGTGCATTTTATGGATTATTCATGTGTGATATGATTTGGAAAAAGTGTGCATAAGGGAGCAAGGAGAAGGCTAAAATCTAAAAGTGTATTGGGAAGCTAATGGATATGATTGATTGATTTTCTTGTTGCATATGTAATTATGGGAAAATGATTAAGATCTATGGTTATAATAGAGATATTATATGTTCTGTGATTCTGACAGAGTTTGTATGCAGAAAAAATATTGTGCTTGTAGAGATGGTTTTATGTGTTTATTAATTAATATGTTGATATATGTATGTGTGTTGTGTTCTTGAATTTCACGTACATATGTGGACATGATTCAGAATAATCACATGTACTATCTGAAGTAATACATGTTGATTAAATTAGCTACTCATCATTGGTTATAATTGATTGTTGTCAGTGTGATGTATGAGAGTGTTTAAATGACAATTATTTTGTTATTGATGGATGAGTATATTGATGGTTGATGAGAGTTTGTTGGCTTGGAATTTTGGCATATTGATAAGCTTGTTTTATAGAGGGTTCTAATGGCTTTAGAATCTTGATGAAAAATGTATTGTATTCAAAAGTTGTGTTTGAGAAAGAGTATGGCTTGGTCAAAATAATGTTTTGAGATATGTACGTAGGTGTTATGCATGAGAAGCGCATATAAACATTGATCCCCTTAATGAAAATCATGCATGTATTTTTACTTGAGTATGGACATAATGGTACTCATTGGTTATGAAAGTGAATGAGCCTTACATTGTTTACTAGCATTCATCAATAATGTTTATTGTAGTATTGATGAGAAAAAAAATCGATTTAGATTTGGGTTGGTATATCAATGATCTAATTGCATAATCATGTTTGGTATCTTAGTATTCAATGATAATATTTCTTTTATTTGTATGGTTGCAAAGGTGTAACTAGTATTCAGTGATTTGGTGTTTGGTTTTAGGGAGGTATCCAATATTTGAGAATATTGTTGGGTGTGGGTCCAATTTGTAAATATGATGAAAGGTGGCTTACAGGTTATGGTTTGAGATAAGTTTATCTAGTATGAAATATTATGAAACATGACCCACGAAGCTGCTTAGAGTCGTGGCCTTCAGTGAGGGAGTAGGAGCTTCCTTCGGTAGGAGTCGATAAAATTTATCATGGGGTAGTAGCACCCTTCCAGTAGGAGTTGGAGAATTAGTGGAACATTAGGGGAATTTTGAGGTATAAAATGGGCCTCCTAAGGATATTATAAAATAATAGTGGAAATAATAAAATAATATTTGATTACATCATCAAATTTTAGAGGGAAAAAAGAAAACTATTTTTCAACTTGTATTTTCAACTTATCTCCCTATGATTTTACTTAAATTTCAAGCAAAAACACTCGTTAGATGCAAAATTTGATTCCTCATCCAAGGAGTACCCATTTTTCATACTTTCTATGGAACCTGCTACATGAAAAATGTATGATGAGGTATGAGATAGGTAATCTAGTGACAAAGGAAGATCTCTCATAAGGTAAAATGATAGGTAATATTTCTTTTGAGAAATTAAATGAACCTAAAGGAAATTGTGGTTTGTCAAAAGATAAGTGATCACAAAAAAACCTTTTGAATTACTGATTCAGAAGAAGATAGGTTAGAGGAAATACTAAATCTTAGTGTTATCAACCTATTTTTCTCCCTAGGGTTAGTAATTATGAGTTGTTATGCTGATTGACCATTTTTCGAGCCTTAGCCACTCGTTTTACTATTTTATTACACAACTGCATGGATACCAACTTGTGCGTGTGGTTGGAATCTTCCAACTTCATGAAAGACACCTTGTGCATGTGGTTATAGCCTAAAATTAATTGTTTTTTCTGTGCGGTTGGGAGACTTGTTCTAGAGATTTGTGGTTCCTAGGAGATTAGTTTGACTCATCACCTTATGCTATCTATTTGAGCTGGCTAGGACTCATTATTTAGAAGCTTCTCTAACTTCTATTCATCTTGAGCATCTATATTCAATCTCCTAGGAGTCCTCTTCTTCCCTATTATAATAGGCCATCTTAGAGGGTGACACTAGTTTTGAAACCTCAAAGTTTTGGAGAGTGAGCTTCAGGGATTCTATGTTTCAATTGTGATTCATATTTGAGGGCTTCATTATAGTGGGGAGACTCTTCCAAGATAAGGAGAGGAGAACCAAATTTTGAGGTATGTTGAAATAATTTCATTTATATGTTTGATAAAATCTATGTTCTTCCCCCTTGTATCAATATTTACAGCAAATTATATGTATAATTTCTAGATGTTTTGAGTTGACAATATTTTGCAAAATATATGTTTCCCTCTCATTTTGTTTCTATTTGTGTGCAAAGTTTGGATCAGAAGTGGATGAAATGGATTGCTTGATTATAGGGTAAATATTTTGCATGAGACCCAAAACCCTTCACCGACCTGTGAAGAGGCAAGGTACTTGCTTATCCTTTATAGCATTAGAAATTACATAGAAGGTGCATGCATGGCCATATCATTTGGGTATTTTTACTGGATTGTATTAGAAATTATATTTTTTTTTGGTGATCTCAGTCAGGCATGATATCACGAAGCAATAACTCATATGTATAATTTACAACAACAAAACTAGTGCTTTCAATGAGAGAATTATTTTCCTCTTCCTACTTCGCTTTGGGATTTCTTTGATTTTCTCTTGTTCTGGCTTTCGGGGCTCTCCTGAATTTTTCTAATCATTTGTGGTTATTTTTTGGGTTTATTTTTCTGAATATTAGTCTTTTATTTCCACTTGTGTGTATGTTTTTTGGAAAATTCCCCAACTACATGAAAAAATCGGTATCCATGCGATTGTGAGGCTTCAACCACTACCTTTCTGTTTTAAATGTGTGTATGTAACCACACATAGCATGGATCATCTGTGTGGTTGTATATTTATCCCTGAAATTTTAAAATTTTCCCTCTGAAAATTCTGGCCTCTGATCTATGCATGTTTTAGCTTTCTATTTGTAGCCTAGGTCTATTGCATATCTGTTTCTTTTGACTAGTTTACTTGGATTGGTCTTTCATTATTAGGATCTCTTGTTGTGTCTTGGATTTCCATTATTCATTTTTTTCCCAATCTATCGAGATCTCTTGGATTGTTGATTTTTGTTGTTGATAACTACTGATATGTCTCTGGTTTGAAGCTATATTTATTGGTTTGATTGACTTATTTTACTTTTGCGTTCCTTCAAGGCCTTCATTGAGGAATTTTTGTGCTCGGTTGAGGCTAGTGTCCTCATATTAGGATCTCTTCTTTTCAGATCTATTTGGCTACTTGAGCGACTAGTTAAATCTATTTTCCATTTTGGATCTACATCTTTGTTTCCTTTCTTTGGCCATTATCACTTGTGTTTGAGTGATTTTTTCTTGTATTTTCTTGTTTGTATCAAAATTGGTGGTGTTGTGTTTGGTTTTGCAGTTTTCATCTAGAAAATTTTATTTGGGTGTGTCTTGATTATCTGTTATCACTCACATTTAATCTTGTTTAGTCCTTCCTACCTATAGGGTCTAGTTATGACCTTTGTAGAACATTGGATTTTGTTGAGCCATTGTGCTACAACCTTATCTTGTTGACATTGCCTTCCTTTCTCACTTTTAGCTTTCTTATTGATTTATTGAGTGAATTTTGTTTCTTTGGCTTTGTTTTCCTAGATTTGACACTTTTGAAGTGCTTCATGTTCTAGTTTTAGGAATTTTTTTTGGCCTCTTTTCGATTGATTTTACTTTTGGTGTTTTTTGGGTTAATTTTTTTATAAATTTGGGGATTTTCATTTAAGAATTTAGTGAGAGTTGCATTATAATATGCATTGGTGTGTTGTGAAAAACTCTTACCCTCCTATTGTTAGCATTCATTGAAGAGAAAAGAACAATTTACATATAACTTAATCTGGTTATTAACAAGAGTCATTCACTCCATTTGAGTTTCATGTTGCATCCCAACTATGTAACCAACATCCACTTAAATTTAACGTGATAATAAAAAAAACTAGACTCTTCTTTTATTTTTGTTGGAAATACACCAACATTTGCTTAGGCTAGGGTCTTGGAGATAGATGTGTGATTCAAATTATCCAAGACTAAAAAAAAAACTTAGCAAGCTTGATTTAAGGAGTCAAATTCCTCCATCATCCCACTACAAATACAAAGTGCGTCAGAAACCCAGTTCATAGCAGGTTAGGCTAGGTCACAGTGCGAGTCGTTCTCCTCGGATCCACCCACCTCATGGTAGGGAATTCGGTATTGTGGTTGACCACTAAGAAGCTCAAGGTTCATGCAACCCTGTGGGAAGGAGGTACCATAGTGGCCATTCCTAGGAAAAATACCCTATAGGTGGTGGTTTTGGGAGACAACCATACCTCTTCCTTACCTTTCTCTAAAAATCTCTGCTTGAGGAATTCAAATCCTGCAACTAAGGAGTCTCTTGGAAGGCCATATGAAACATATAATAATATTTGTTTGTGTGTGTGTTTACCTTATAGGAATTTTATAGTATGCATTGTTTGGTTTGCATTAATAGTCTTGGCCTTAAAGTTTTTTCACTAACCTAATTGTGTTAATTTATATTTTTTCACCCTAACTAAATATAGTTTCCATTAGTCGCATTGTATTCATGGCTTGTCTCGTAAACAAGGTGGGATTTATAGTCCTATATGAAGAATGCATATTAGTTCTTAATACCATGACCAAACCATAGTTTTGGAGTCTATACCCAGTCCTTTTGGTAGCTATTTTATTTCCATTGAAACATTGGTAGACAACTCAACTTCTCTTGCTAATCCATATTTGACCGATTCTCTAGGACTTAAGTTATTGCAGCTGAACTATGACGGTTCCACACCAACCTATGTTCATGTTCCCTTTTTAGTATTCTATCATATGGAAGAATATGAGTCATACTTACCTTCTGCATTGGCATTTTCAACTTCCATGTTATCATTTCCACCACTTAGTGTGGTTGTACCTACTCCTTTATCTATGCCTCTCACATCTTCTTGGCGCATTCCACCAGTCGCATATCTACCTCCCATAGATTTCCATATTATCTCCATGCCCACTCCATCATCTACACCAACCATGGTAGTTAATCCTATTCAACCAATGGGGTCAAGAATCTTTTCTCCTCATGTTTCTCAACCTACGATTCCTGTCCCTCAGTTAAGTGTGGTTACTTCTGGAAATGTGTTTGGGGGGGGGGGGTGGTCAAAAGTTGCTTCTAATTGTTCTGGGGAAAACCTAATGCTGATACTATCACTACTATGAGTTACCCTCCTTATGTCGATTCTTCTGCCCAAGCCAGTCCATCCTTTCCCACTAGGTACAACCCTGTTAGTAGTCATGCTCTCGGGGGTCCATTTTTCTTTGGGGGCACTTACCTTGGGGAGAAAAATTCTTTCACTAGTCATCTTGACCCACATCGTTCATATGTCGGAGTGAACCCTTACTAGAGCCAAAAAAATCATACATAATCCTTATATGGGGGGACCTTAACGTTGGTTGGGTAATTCTCCTCCCTATGACTGATTTAGTTAACTTCAAAATCCATTTTTCTCTTGATTTACTAGATTTGGCTAAGTTGAACAAGGGTCCAATTAGACATGACCCATGGTGGCCAACTATTCCCACAAAATTACCCTTTGATATCCCCAAATTTAAAGGAAATCCCAGAGAAAATCCATGCACTCATATCACCATGTATCATTTGTAGTGTTCATTCAACTCTTTAGTGGGAAATTATGTAGAAATTTATTAATACTGATAGTATTACTGGATTCTCCTGATCTAAAAAATTAATCTTATGTTAATTACATAATCCTTCCACTTAATTCTTTGCATAAATTAAATTTCCAATCGCAAACACATGAACAAAACCAATTTCAAATAAACACAATTGTTTAGTGGGAAAGCTTAAAGATAAAAAACCAAACTATCATTTATTATGTATATCAATGGAATCATGTAAAAATATCATACAAAGCTTAGTACATCAAGCTCTCAGTAAAATATAGAATCATCACACAATGTTATGAAAAAATTTTCATATCTATGCACCAATTTATTGTCTCCTGACAACCTGCCACCACTCCGCAATCCCTGCTGAAGAAGACCGCTGAATGAATTAAAATTGGCCTTGAATTGACTGTGCAATCCTCATTGGCATCTCCAATGTGTGTCAGATGCATTGAATGCATCACTATAGTCACAAGAGATAGTTCATCTCACCCTTTCACCTATCTATCCATTGGGTCTCCACTGAAACTGACATGCAAGTAGTTAACTTTTATATATATTTAGTTGCAAGTGAGTTATTAGTTGTGAATTAATTAAATAATTAATTCACTAAACTCTCACTAGTGTATCTTTAGTTAGAACTAGATACAAATAGAAAAAATGAGTTTAACTCACTTAATTGAGTTAAAATAAATAAAAAATCCCATAACTACTCTTCCAACTTTGTCACAACTCTGCCACTTGAGTTCTAATTGAGTCCTCCATGCATGAGTCACCAAACACCCTAGGAATTTCGTAATTCCTTCAGCCCACTGATTTTCCAAATATGTTCACTGAAATAAAGTGTTCCAAGAGAATAAGTAGATATTTATTGTCAGATTATTATTAAGGGCTAATAATAATCGACATGCATCTATTTTTAGATTAGCGATCTATAAATAGACTTCTCCCAATCTTCTAAAAATATAATTTTATCTATTTTTCCAACTTGATCAGCCATCTAAAAATAACATCTTGCACATTATAGAATATGCTTACCATGTCTGAAAATAGACATACACCTAAAAGTAGCCTGCGGGCCCCACTTAGTGAAGGTGCTTAATTTTCACTAAGCTCATCATCTTGTTGAATCTCAACAATCCCTCTCAACAAGATAGGTATTATCCTTCACCCCGATCCTGCCTCTATGGTAGTCGAATTTTCTCCTCTTGAGTGCCTTTGTCAAAATATCTGCATCCTGATATTCCATAGGAATGTACTAAAGCAACATTATCTTTCGTTGCACACAATCTCTTATATGATGATACCGGATATCTATATGCTTATATCTATCATGAAACACAAGATTAATCGAGAGTTTAATGCAACTCTTATTATCACAATGTATCACTGTAGGATATAAATGAGAACCGAACAAACTGACCATGATCTTCCTCATCCAGATAGCCTCACATGCAGCTTGACTTGCTACCATGTATTCTACTTCCACTGAACTGAGTGCCACGGATCTTTGTTTCCTGCTGTACCAATAAACTACTGTAGATCTGATACTAAAAAAACCTCCTAATTTTCTCTTTGTTTCCGTTGGGCTGCCTGCCCAATCTACATCTGTGAAGCCATGCAACTTCACCTCATCCATCTATCTATACCATAAGCCATACTCAGATGTACCCCTAAGATACCTCAGGACGTGCTTTCATGCCTTCAAAAAGAGCTTGGTAGGCTTAACCATTGCTATACTAAGTTGGTTCACCGCATGTATAGTATTGTATTAAATAAATACATGAGCGAACCCACCAACTGTCGATAAATAGTGGCATCCACTACCTCTGTCGATGTAGCATCCTCTTTCCTCCAGTTTCCTAGAATTGGAGTATCCATGGGCTTGCAGTCCTCCATGTGAAACTTTTTAAGTATCTCCTGAGCATACTTGCCTTGAGACACAAACATTTCACCTTTTCACTGCCATATTTCAAATCCAAGGAAATAATGAAGGAGGCCCAAATCCTTCATCTCAAACTCCTTTGAAAAATCTGCCTTGCATGAGTGTATCAACTACTCATCACCTGTCAGTATTAATTCACAAACATAAATAAAAATGATTAAAATCTTACCCTCCACCACAATTTGGTACAGTTTTGCATCTGCCTCACTCTTGATGAAGCCAGGTCCAGTGAAATAACTGTCGATCCAAGTGTACCAAGCACGTGGTGCTTTCTTCAGCCCATACAATGCTCTTTTGAGTCTGCACACATACGAATCACTGCTGAAGATCTCAAATCCTTCAGGCTGCTCAATGTACACTTCATCCTCAATGATCCCATTAAGGAATGCAGTATTCACATCCATCTAATGAATGTGCCAACCCATTTGCACTAAGAGAGCAAGGAAGGTCCTTATGGAATAACACCGTGCGATAGGTGCAAAGGTTTCTTCATAATCAATCCCCTCGATCTGTGAGAATCCCCGGGAAACAAATCTTGCCTTATAATTTTTGATGCTCCCATCAGCAACTTGTTTTAACTTGTAGATCCATCTTGAACCTACCACTGATTTACCGACTAGCCTTGGAACAATCTCCCAAGCACTGTTTCTGAAAATGGAGTCATACTCCTCCACCATGGAATCTACCCATGTGGGCTCCTACGATGATTTTTCAAAATAATATGGCTCTATCATGATACACTTGATCATAAGAGCCATGTATATAGCAAATTAGTTAGGTGATTGTCTCTGTCTGCACTATGATGTAGGGACTCCCACATTTTGTGCCGCATCAAGCTTCAGTCTCTCATCTTGTGTGGTATGATTTATGCTTGTTCTAATGTTTGTTTCTGCATGAGTGGACTCCTCCACTCCATGAATCTCCTCCTGTGGTTGATCCACATCTAGAGGCTCATCTTTGGGAGCAAGTAGCTCCTCCTCTACATGAAAGTGTAGCTCCCTCTCAAGCGACAACTTCATGGCCTTCACTCATTGAATTTTATATCCTGTTGCACCACAATAATCTGATTTTTTGGAAGATATAGACGATAATTATGGGGTGTTTCCGTGTACCCTACAAATATCCCAACTTCTGCAGTCAGCTCCAGCTTCTTCCTAGCGTCCTTTGTCACATGAATGTAAACAGATGAGCCAAAAATCTTCAAATGAGAAATATTAGGCTTCTTACCAGTAAAGGCTTCTTCAGGTGTACTCATGCCAAGTAATCTATGAGGACAATGGTTTTTCACATAAGCCGCAATGTTGCATGCTTCTGCCCATAAGTGCATCGATAGGCCCTGGTCATCCAGCATAGCTCGTGCAATGCCCATGATAATTCTATTCTTCCTCTCCGTGACCCCATTCTACTGTGGGTTATGAGGTGCTATGAGTTCTCTTATAATTCCTTCTTTTCTACAGAATTATTTGAATTAATTCAATATATATTCACCACCATTATCGCTTTGCAGATCCTTCACTTGCTTCCCCGACTCCTCCACCAATGCTTTAAACTCACAAAACTTTGAGAATGTTTCACTCTTCTTATGCATGAAGAAGATCCATCATCTATGAGAATATTCATAAAAAAATATAACATAATACCTGTGTTTTGTTGTTGAAGCAACTGAGAAAGGTTCACACACATCTGTGTGAATTCTCTCTAGGATCACAGAGGCACGATTCTCCTTCTCATGAAAGTTGGTCTTTACAAACCTACCAATATTACATCCCTTGCACTGATATTACTGTGCAAGAGTACCCTTGGGAAGTCTAGTATAAATCTGCTGCAAAATCTTCAAGGCACCATGGTGAAGATGGCCCAATATCCTGTGCCATAATTCGCCCTCATCCCGGCTCACCACTTCTTCTTCTTTTCCCATCATTGCAGCGCAACCATCTACCTCTAGCTTGTAGAGATTCTTAACTTGAATCGCTATCCTCTTTGTTTTACCCATTGTTTTATGTCACAGGAAAGATTTTCCCTTGCTAAAAACAACTTCATAACCTCTGTCCTCCAACATAGTGACCGAGACCAAGTTCTTTTTCAGACCTGGAACATGCATAAAATTTTTCAACATAAATCGTTTACCCGACTCCCTCTAAAAGGTAATGGTTCCAATGCCGGTCGCACTATATCTACCATCATCTCCCATATCTATATGCATTTGGAGATCCTTCTCCTCCAAGTCACTAAACAACTCCTTGTCTTCCGTCATATGGAAGGAAACACCACTATCAAGATACCACACCGGTCCCATTGCGCTTGAAACCAGGCATGCGATCAAAGAGAAATCAAGTTAAAATTGCGAGGCTAAGGCCTCACCCATTTCAGCTCCAATAACCTTCTTTTTCTTCTTTTTCTGTAGGCAGTTAGTGGCGAGATGCCCATGTTCGTGACAATGAAAACACTTCACCTTGGACAAATCCAGCTTCTTGCCTTTAGCCTCGGATTTTGGATGGGATTTCTTCCCCTTCAACTTCATTTCTTTGGTAGCCAAAGTGAAATTCTCTACATCATCATTATTTGATGAAGAGGCATCCTTGGTATTCCACCTTATCTCCTCCTGCACAAGGTCCGACCAAAGTCGCTCCCAATCCAGCAGTTCCTCCTATCCATTGACAGAGTCTTCGTAGCTATTCCAACTCTTCAGAAGGACAAGGAGAGCCAAGCTCACCAATTCATCATCCACAACTGTAATTCCCACACTCCCCAACTCATCCCTACATTGGAAAAACTTCGTGAAATATTTTGGAATACTATCGCCCTTCTCCATTTTGATTTTTCTAGGCTTATATTTAAGTGCCAAGTTCCTATGGTGAATGTTTCTTTGGAAAAGATCTGTCAAAGCCTTCCACATTGCAAATGGAGTGGCTTTCCCATGAAGGCTTGACACAATATGTTATTTCACACCTTCCAAAATAATTCTTCTTGTCTTCGCTACCTTCTTTTGCCATGCGCAGAGTAATGCAACATCGCTAGAAGTAGGCTTAGAAACATTGCTATCGATGAACTCCTTCAGTCCATTATCTTCAAGCACTGCCTCCATCCTGTCCTTCCAGGCTATGTAGTTTGGGCTACCCTCAAGGGCATACTCCAACTGCAAACCGTTGAAAGCCATTTCAATGAATACTCAACTGTTGCACCAAGAAATTTCTGAAGCAAATTCGAATTGTCCACCAACACCAAACTCAGCACCACTTCACTATTGCAATCTCCAATTATTAACACTACTCTGATACCATGTAGAAATTTATTAATACTGATAGTATTACTAGATTATCCTGATCTAAAAAATTAATATTATGTTAAATACAAAATCCCTCCACTTAATTCTTTGCAGAAATTAAATTGCTAATTGCAAAAACATGAAGAAAATCAATCACACATAAACACAATTGTTTAACGAGAAATCTTAAAGCTAAAAACCCCAATTATCATATATTATGTATATAAATGGAAACATGTAACAATATCATACAAATATTAGTATATCAAGCTCTCAGTAAAATATAGAATCATCCACACTGTTATGGAGAAATTTTCATATCTATGCACCAATTTCTTGCCTCCTAACAACCTGCCTCCACTGCACAATCCCTGCTCAAGAATACCCCTGAATGAATTCGAATTGGCCTTGCCTTGACTGCGCAATCCTCATTGGCATCTACAATGTGTGTTACATGCATTGAATGCATCACTATAGTCACAACAGATAGTCCATCTCACCCTTTCACCTATCTCTCCACTCGGTCTCTACTGGAACTGACATGCAAGTAGTTAACTACTGTATTTGTTCAGTTACAAGTGTATCTTCATTTATAACTAGATACAACTAACACAACTGAGTTTAACTGACTTAACTGAGTTAAACTAAATAAAAACTCCTGTAACTACTCTTCCAACTCTGTCACAACTCTGCCACTTCAGTTCTAACTGAGTCCTCCATGCATGAGGCACCAACCACCCTAAGAATTGTGTAATTACTTCAGCCCACTGATTTTCCAAATTTGTTCAATGAAATAAAGTGCTCCAAGAGAATAAGTTGATATTTATTGTCGGATTATTATTAAGGGCTAATAATAATCGACATGCATCAATTTTTAGATTAGTGATCTATAAATAGACTTCGCCCAATCTTCTAAAAATAGAATTTCATCTTTTTTCCAGCTTGATCAACCATCTACAAATAGCATCCTGCAACTTATAGAGTATGCTCACCATGTCTAAAAATATACATACACCTAAAAATAGCCCCGGGACCCCACTTAGTGAAGGTGCCTAATTTTCACTAAGCTCATCATCTTGTTGAATCTCAACAAATTCAATTAAAATACACTTGTTATAAAAATATTTAACTGGTGATGTGGCTAAATGGTACATTTAATTGGTCACAACATTCTTGATAAAATTTTCATCTTTCTCTCAAAACTTTTTCACACACTTTCAATTGCCTACGAGGCATGATATCGATTCCAACCTCTTCTCCAACTTCAAATAGGATGATTCCACCTTGACTTATAATCATATTCATGAGTGGAGTCATCAAAAAAGGTTGGTTAGAAGCAAGCTTCCTAATGATATATTGCATAAATAGTTCATTCGATCCTTAAGGCCTCAAATTTCCAAAGATGTATCCATGTTTAGAGCTGTCATTGAGGAGAAAGCTATTTTAGCCATCTGAAAAATGAATTTGATTTATTCACAATAGGGTACGCTTTCTAAAGTACTACCAAATGCTCTTAGGTCTTCCATTGACCCACCAAAACATACTCTTGGCCCACTCTGTGATGGTGTGATTGAGTCTATTTTTGTTTCTGTGAGCCAACTTGTTGCCCAACTTGGGAAATTGATCGTTTCATCACAAGCCCTAGAAAGTGTCTCTTGTTCTACAAAATCACTTCCTTATGAGAAATCCATCAATGTTCTTATAGTAAATTCCACAAGATCTAAACGAAACCATAAAAATAGTGGTAAAAAGAACAAGAAAAATAAATAAATAAATCAAACTTCTTAGGAATCTCAACCAAACTCGCAAAATTAGGGAGGGAGCATGACTTAATGTCGTCGAAATATTAAGTTCCCTTGTAAATTTTTTCAAGGTGAAAATTTAACCCATGAGTGCCCTCGAATGGATGAAGTTCATAGGCTTATTGTACCACTAGTATCTACCCAACAAGTTCTTGTTTTAACTGATCCATTCCCTGGAAAACTGCAATAACAAATGATTGCACATCCTCCTCCACCTCTGCAAGGGGGCAATGAAGGGCCATATTTCAATCTTGGAAATACCTCATACATCGTTATGTGTCAAGAGAGCATCAATGTGATGATGCGAGTTAAATTGTGTGATGTTCCTAAGTCAAGTTCTTATCATAATGACTCACCCTCTCCACCTTCTTCCATTGGAACTCTTACGTTAGATAAGCCTTTGGAACCTGTTTATATCCCCCATAAGGGTGTCATTCGTAATAAAACACACAGCCACTTTTCCTGGGCCTCTCAACACTATAATATTGTTGAAGATATTTCCCAGGCTCCCTATGTGATGTCTACCTTAGATGTTTTGTAAATTTTTCCTCAGCAACACAAGGCCTTGTTGTCTGCAATTGGTGGATTAGACCCCTCTGAATCAAACCTCATCATGTTTAATGTTGAAAAAGATGCCATTTGAATTTACCACAAAATCACATTTTAGATTACCATATGTGTTTTTCACAAAAAGTTCCATCGCACTTTGGTGGATGAAGGCTCTTCCACTTGCGTTATGTCAACATCATGCCGGAAGGATCTTGGTTCTCCAATGATTTATATATCCAAAACCACTCTATAAGAATTTGATGTAAATAAATTTTTACGTAAGGGTTTTATTTCCAATTTTTCCATTGAGTTAGGAGGGGAAAATATCTATGTCGATGTTGAAGTTGTCGATGCTACATTGTATTACAACTGGCCCCTTGGCTGTAGTTGGTTCTATGCCATGAATGCCATTTTTTTGTCTATATTCTGTATACTTTTCTTCCCTCATGAGGAAAATATTGTTATTACCGATCAACTTGACTACTGCATGCCATCGGCCCAAATTTCCATTATGTGGAAGTTAGTCCCACTTGTGGGCGATAACCCTAGTCAGTATCGAAGTGTTGGCATTGGAATATTCAATAGCTCATCCCTTATAGGTCTTTTTCCTCAATTACCACCGCCTAGAACTCCTTCTATTTCTATTGTTTCTCATATACATATGATGTCTTCATGTACTTGTGGATCCCAACTTATTTATGATCCTTGCGTGCTTCCATCTAAATATGATATTGATCAATATCATGATCATATGCTTTTAAGTCCAGCAAAAATTTCTTATCAAACTATCTTGCTAGCTTATTAATCCAATGAGTTTGGTGATGCCATTTTGGTGCCACTTGAAGATTACCATATGCATTCTTGGGCCTTTGACTTTCCTCTCTCTTGTGACTTCCTCTAATTATTGCTACCATCAGACGAATCTATTCAAGAAGTCATGTCAGTTATTGAGTGTCTTTTGGGATATCCTCTACATCATCACTCTTCTTTTCTTCCCCAGGTAGAGAATTTGTTGTGAAACCAGCTCCAAAAATATAAGAAAAGAGATATCGACGCCTTAGAAATAAGCCACTTCGAGGGGGCAACCTCCAATACATTACATGAATGAACAATTCTTGGATGATACAAAATAAAAAACCTCCTTTCTATATATCCATGGGGCCACAATGTAATCCTAGTGGGGCCCAATGTAATCGTAGACAACCTAACAATAATAATTTAAGGGCACAATAATAACAATATAGGGCTTACATGGGTACAATAATAAAAATAATGAGGTTACAATAACAACAATAAGGGACTATACTAGTAATATAGGGACCTAACATGCCCATCTCCTTCGAAAAAGTGTTGTCCTCAATGCTTGAGTAGCTATGGGTTATTCTGCATAAAATTCTCATCCTCACGTGTAGAATATTCAGTGGGTAAGTTCTTCCACTTGACGAGATACTCTGAAATTGATCGATTCTGTAGCTGTCGAGTTCTTGTTTCCGTGACCGCTTCAGGTTCCAATATGATTTTTCCTTCCTCATCAAGTTTTGGCAATATTGTTTGAACTGGGAGATTTTCACCTATAACCTTCTTTAAGCTTGAAACATGGAAAACTGGATGCACTCGTGAAGAAGCATGAAGCTCTAATTTGTATGCCATAGTACCAATCTTTTGCAACACCTTGTAAGGACCATAGTAATTTGGCGATAATTTATTATCCTTCTTAGCTTGCTTGAGGGACATTTGTTTGTATGGTTGTAGCCATAAAAATACCCAGTCTCCTACATCAAAACTTCTCTCGCTGCAATGTTGATATGCATGTCGTTTCATTCGATTTTGTGCCAAATTCAGGTTATCCTTTAAGAGTTGGAGAACTTCTTGTTGATGCTTGATGTGATCTTCGACTGCTTGAACCTTCGAATTTTCTCTTAAAGATGATGTGATGGATGGTGGATGATATCCATAAAGTGCCATAAATGGGGTCATTTTTGTTGTAGTATAGAAGGAAGTGTTATACCACCATTCAGCAAGAGGTAACCACTTGACCCATTGTGTTTTTTTATCAGATACAAAACAACAAAAATATCCTTCCAAAAATTTATTTACTATCTCAGTTTGACCATCAGATTGACGATGATAAGATGAGCTATGAGCTAATTGAGTGCCCAAACAAGAAAATAACTCTGTCAAAAAATTTCCAATAAAAATGGGATCTCTATCGCTCACAATAACCCTTGGGTTCCCATGTAGCTTTTGAATTGCGTCCATAAATGTAGTAGCAACTGTACTTGCTTTAAATGGATGAGATAATGCACAAAAGTGTGCACACTTGGTAAGTCTATCAACTACCACCACGATGACACTCTTTCCTTCGGACTTAGGTAAACCTGTGATAAAATCCATTGAAATCTCCTCCCAACGTTGACTTGGAATGGATAAAGGTTGTAGAAGACCTAGGGTCTTAATTGTCTCAACTTTATTCTGCTAGAAAACCAAACATTCCATCACAAGCTTTTGAATATAAAATTTAAGGCCATCCCAAAAAAATTCTTTCTTCATCCTGTGGTAAGTTTTTAAAAAACCTGAGTGTCCTCCTAAAGGAAAAGTGTGCAATTCCAAAAGAATAGTTTGTTTTAGTTGGGAATTATTTCAAAGATATAAGTGATATTTGTACCATAAGGAATAATTTTTCCAGCTAAATGTATCAGATTTACTAGGATCTTGCTGAAACTTTTGAATGAGTGTCCACACTTCTTCATCCTTCTTTCATTCATCTCTTGCTTCGGTTATCCAATCTGGTTGGATAATAGAAATGGTACAAAACAATGCTTCCACCTCTTCATTCTTTATTGAGAGTGCATCTGCAACAAAATTTAGCTTCCCTTTTTTGTAGATTATTTCAAAGTCATAACCCAACATCTTTGTGACTCATTTTTGCTGCTCTTCTGAATATATTCTTTGTTCCAAAAAGTGCTTAAGACTATCATGATCAGTTTTTACCTTGAAGTGTCTTCCCATTAGGTAAGTTTTCCATTTCTTTAGTGCATGCAGTATCGCTAACATTTCCTTCTCATAAATAGGTTTCTGTATATACTTTCCTTTGATTGGACGACTTTCAAAAGCAATGGGTCTTCCTTCTTGCATTAAAACAACACCAATTCCATTTCTTGAGGCATCACATTCCAAAATAAAGGTTTTTGTGAAGTCTGGCATAGCTAAGACTGGTGCTAGGCACATTTCCTCTTTAAGATGTTCAAAGGCCTTAGTTGCTTCAGGAGTCCATGAAAATGCATCTTTCTTAAATAATGTTGTTAGAGGTGCTGCTATTCTCCCATAATTCTTAACAAACTTGCGATAATACCCTGTTAACCCGAGAAATCCTTGCAACTGCTTTATGGTTGTGGGGACTTTCCATTCCTTAATGGATTTCATTTTGTTAGGGTCTACTTTAACACCCTCGTGAGATACAATATGACCCAGATATTCCACCTCTTGTACTCCAAAGAAACATTTGGATGTTTTTGCATATAATTGTTTCTCCTGCAATAGTTTGAGCACCCTGTCAACATGTTGAACATGATCCTTCCAAGACATGCTGCAGATTAGTATATCATCAAAAAATACTAGCACAAATTTTCTAAGGAAGGGTTTGAAAATGGAATTCATCAACCCTTGAAATGTAGAAGGTGCATTGGTAAGGCCAAAAGGCATGACCAAAAATTCATAATGACCCTCATGAGTTCGAAATGTTGTTTTCGGAATATCTTCAGTCTTCATTCTAATTTGATGATATCCCGAATGAAGATCCAACTTGGTAAAATAAATTGCTCCATGTAATTCATCCAATAATTCATCAATCACAAGAATGGGAAATTGGTCTTTAATGGTGAGCTTATTGAGCTCCCTATAATCCGGACACATGCGCCATGATCTATCCTTCTTGTGTACCAATACTACGAGAGAAGAGAAATAACTTTGACTAGGTTGAATTATACCTGCCTCTAACATTTCTGCAACCATACATTCAATTTCGCTCTTTTGGACACAAGGATATGTATAAGGCCTGAAGTTTGGAGGAACACTTCCTGGAATCAAATGAATATCATGACCATGATCACGAATAGGTGGGAGCCCTTTGGGAGTTTCAAACACCTTGGAATGATTATCCAAGACATTTTGGAGATCTGCAGAAATAGATGATTTTAATGTTGGAACTTCTAGTGAGCATAATTGTGCAATTACGCCTCGTTATTATTTCTTTAGAAGATTTTTCATGACATTAGAGCTTATTATCTTTCATGGATTCCTTGCAATACCCCATAATTTGACTTCATTTCCTTCTGAAAAAAAAAATTCAAAAAAAGTTCTTGAAAATTAAAAGCTACCGTCCCCAAAGATTGTAACAATTGTACTCCTAGTACAACATTAACACCTCCCATAGGAATGGAAAGCATTGGATTAATCAATACATATTCCACCATGGTTAGCTTGATATTATGGCATTTTCCAGAGAAATTTATAGTTCCTCCATTTGCAACCATCACTTGACATTCTGGTGCTGGGGATAGGAAAAAGTTCAATTCCTTGGCTACCTTACAATGAATAAAATTATGGGTGCTACCTGAATCAATCAACACTATTACCTTTTTCTTCTTGATATTTCCTTCTATCTTGAGAGTTTGAGGAGTGGTAATTCCTGCCAATGCATTACACGATATGGTCGGACTCATTTCTTCCTCTTCTAGGGCTGGTTCTTGGTGTATATCCTCTTCTTGTTCATTTTCTTCTTTCTCTTCACAATCTATGTAAAATAATTTCTTCTCAGCACATTTATGACCTTTAGTGTATTTTCTATCACAACTGTAGCAAATCCATTTTTCTCTCTTTTCTTCCAATTTTTGTGGTGTCAACCTTGTGGGTTGTGGAAATCCTGGAGTAGCAAAACTTCCATATTTATAGAAGTGAGTGGCAGGCTTCCTTGTCGCCATAATTTTACATTCAATTTTTCCTGCCAACCTGAATGCCTTCTCCAATGAATCAGGTTCCAAAATGAGAACTTCATGTTGGATGTTATCCTTTAAAGTACCTATGAAGAGATCAATCCTATGTTCCTTTGAAATATTAGTTACCCTTATATTCAATTTTTGGAAGTCCTCAATGTGTTCCCCCACTGAACACTTTTGTTTGAGATTTATCAATTGGCTAAATAAAGTGTTTCTCTTTGTATCCTCATAATGTGCTATCATTTCCTCCGTAAAAATTGACCAAGTGACAATTTGTTTATGGGAGAAAATCCATTGATACCATACAAATGTATTTTTTTCTAAATGTAAAGTTTCAATGCATACCTTTTGTGTGTTTTGCACATTATTGAGATCAAAATATTTCTCCATCTGTAGTATCCATGTTACAGGATCCTTTCCATCAAAATTTCTCATATCCATTTTTGGAATATGGTGGTTCTTCCCTCCAACATTAGAGTTTATGAAATCACGATTAACATTTATTTTGTTCTCATCATGAGTTTCCTCTACTATCTTTTCACCATTAGGAAACATTTCTTGTATCGACTTTGTCAAACCTTCCATGTTGCTTTTAGATCATTCTTCATGTTTTCCATCTTAGCTTCCATGTCATCCATCTTAGATTCCATGCCAACTTCCATACCATCCATATTAGCTTCCATGCCATTCTTCAAATCATCCATCTTAGATTCCACGCCTTTCTTCAAACCATCCATCTTAGTTTCCACGCCTTTCTTCAAAACTTCCATGTCATTTTTTTTTCTCTTTGCAAAGAGAGAAATTTGTTGCAATTGCTCTTGTAATTTTGATATGTCATGTTGCCATTATTTATCTTCATGAGTCATAGTAGAGCCTTCTAAAGGCTTAATGGGTGTTGAATTATTTTTAGGGGCCATTTGAGAATCCAATTATGATATCTTTTCTATAATATGCCCTTGGAATCAATTCAACTTGATTCTTCAAACAAGACTTATGCAATTCGGAAAAACAAATACACACATTTTATTTTCTTTTGAGGAGATCGATATTGAAATTGACTTATCTATATACTTGCAAATCCTAAATATCTTAAATTTGGGCCTGTAGTAGTCCTTTGAAGCTTCTTTCAAATGCCATAGGTCTAACTTGATTTGGATTCTTCAAGGCAAAGTTATGTCCAATCTCCCACAATGACCTAATTATGGACTGGTTCAATAGAGAAAACTTGTACGACTTGCCACATGTCACTTTCTTCTCCTTTGGCTCTGAAATTTATAGAAAATAAACTACAGTCCATGTACTTCCAATCATTTTTTACAGAATTCCAATCTGATGCTCAGAGAGAGAGAGTTATGAAGCTTTTCCCACAATCACCTCTTTGATATGAAATTCAGGAGCCTGAAAAAGACCTAATTTCCACAGATCATATCTCCAAAAATATTTTGAACCAAGATCTAAAATTCTTGAAGATGTTCCTCAGGATTTCAGCTTCGTGCTCTAAATATTCCAGCTTCTGAACCTTCGTAGAAAAAAATTTAGAGCTCAAATTCCGTGATGACATTTTTAAGTAAAATTCATGAGCCTGTAAAAATACCTAACTTCCACATATTATATCTCCATAAATAATGCGAACCAAGCTTTGAAAAGTTGCGAAAATATTCCTCACGCTTTTGGCTTCACACTCTAAAAATTTTGACTTCTGCACCTTCGTAGGAAAAAAGTTATAGCGAAAATGCCACAATAACCTGTTTGGAGAAATGAAACCCTAGAATCCAAAGCCCTAATACCAAATGTTGTGAAACCAGCTCCAAAAATAGAAGAAAAGAGATATCAACACCTTATAAATAAGCCACTTTGAGGGGGGAACCTCCAACACATTACAAGAATTGTTGATGATACAAATTACAAAACCCCATTTTTATATATTAGAGTCCATGGGGCCACAATGTAATCCTAGTGGGGTCCAATGTCATCCTAGCCGACCTAAGAATAATAATTTAAGATCACAATAATAAAAATATGGGGGTTACAGGGGTACAATAATAACAATAAGTGGGTTACAATAACAACAGTAAGGGACTATACTAGTAATATAGGGACCTGACAGAATTTGCATGATTCTTATCAAATCGTGGTTTCCTTTGGAAATGAAAATGTTTCCCAAAACCCCAATTGGATTTTTCATTGTTTATTATGAAGGAAACTTGGCTAATATATCTGCTACCATTCCTATTAATATTTCCATGAATCCCGGTGTCCTGGAAAATATTTTGATTGGGGAAGATTGTACTCTTTCTGAGATTGGCATTTACACTGGTTTTCTCAAATAATTTCGTGATGTTTTTTCATGGTCTTACAAAAAATTTCCTGGTATTGATCCATGAATTGTAGAGCATGGGATTAAGAATTATCCCGGAGCTAAGCATGTTCAGCAAACACCCTGGCTAGTAAACCCATGAAAGGTAGCTACTAGCAAAGTTGAAGTCAAAAAATTTCTAGATGTTGGTTTTATTTATCTTATACCTTTGATGGAGTGGGTCTCTAATCTCGTTCTGATTGATAAGAAACAAGGAACTATTAGAATTTTTGTTGATTATCGTGGCTTGAACCTAGCTTGTCCTAAAGATAATTATCCTACACCTTTTATTGACTAGATTCTAGACGTGTATGCTGGTAATGTTATATTTTGTTTTATGGATGTATTTTTTGGATATAAATAGATTGAAATCAAACCCAAAGACAAGCAAAAAAATTATTTTATCTTCCCTTAGGGAACTTTTTTCTATCGTAAACTGCATTTTGGTCTTAAAATGATTGTGCTACTTGTTACAAAATCAGAAAGGCAGAAATATTTTCTCTTATTGATAATTAATTATGATTTATTTGTATTCTTATTAACTTTCTTATGTTCTTTCTTTATCGTAGTTTCTCAAGAAATTAACAAAACTGAAACACGAAGATCAAGGACACCAGATGTAGGCACTTAGCCAGGGCTAAAACCCTCATATAGGGGAAAACCTAGTAAAAAAATCTTCCTTTAGTAATTTAAATGAGATAAACAAAGACCGTAGAACAAAAAAACTTCCTCCTCCACCAAGTCAGCCCTTAAAATTTTATTTGAAACCTTCAAATATCAACTACAATGATACTGCATCAAGGAAATATTTTCAACCCTACCACCTTAGAATTTCGACCCGTCTTCAAGACTGCAATTTTGACCCTCAAACAGCGTCAGTTCCTTTGTATATGTGGGATAGGGGAGGGATAATTTTGACTTCCTTAGAAACATGACAACCTATGTATCCTTTGTTATCCATTTCCTTCTTCCTTCTTTAATTTCACACTTTTACTGCTTCCAACTACTGCAATTCGAACTTCTGTGATATCTCCTTCAAATGAGTTGAGTTTCTACTTATATATAGTCCTTCCAACTAATCAAATTATTCCCTTGAGGCCGAATTTTCCTTTCATGAGGCCAAATTGGTGGAGGAGACCTAATTGACCTAATTTACATTAAAATAATTTTTTTTCGTGACAAATATTCCCAATAAGTGTTCTTTACATTGTGACATGGACTAGGACACTTGGCATAAAGCCTAGAAGTCTTCAATGGAGGCTTTTGCCTAGAAACAATTAACCCAAGCATGAAACCCATGACTTAATAAGTCAATTTATTTAATAACAAAATTTATTTTTCTTTCTTTTGACATGAATATTTCATTATAACTCAAATACAATTATGAAGACCGACAATAGTTACATTCTTCAACACTCCCTCTTAACTAGGGAGGTATTCATAATTACCTATATTTTTAGAGGTACATGATGGAAGATCTCCAAAATTAACTACAAATCATTCTATAATACTTAGTGTTGTGGACTAGATACCTGACCAAGGTAATCTATCCGGGTGTGACTAATATGGACACAAGCTTTTATCCAGTCTAGGTGCCATCAGGATTATTGACTAACCATCAACAAGGATCTAGGTGCGTATCCAAGGTCAGATCACTAAGACCAATATCACCCTCCCTCTACGAGATGTAGACATCAACACATAGGTTAGACATATGTCCTCCCAAGTATCCACCATTATATTTTTCATCTCTCCCTAATAAACTAGACTTATCAATTTTTCCAAGCATGATTCCCAAGTGTTCTTCTTTCTTTTATGGAGATATTTACCTATTCAAACACAAACCCAAATAAACAATAACTTTCAAATATACATATATAAGTAAAAAAAACCTTCAAGGTCCTAAAGCATGTTGATGCCACTTATTCATATACAAATATTTGAAAAAAATTCTTCTTTCATTTCTTTAGTAGCACCGAGACATCGTCAATACATTGAGGATCTATTCATTATCCGATTTATTCTATAAGGTATCTGTCATGACTATCATAATATTCCATCCATGCCAACTAGGGAGATGTACTATTTTCTTCTAACCATTCTCCCTCTTAACTTATGGATATCAACATTTTCTTCCTCTATAACATCGTATAAGCTTCAACCTTTCATGAGTTCGTCAAGGTCATCTTGATCATCATCATCCTTGATTATGATTATTAATATCATACAATCTCCTTTATCATATTGAATATTATGTACCTACAAAAACTTAAATAGAAAGTACAACCAAAATACATATACATAATCATGAAGTTAACTATACCCAAAATTATGTCAATACAATGGAAGCATCAAAACATTCAAACTTTTGACATCAAATACTTAAACCTAGTTAGGTTCACGAGACATGTATGCTAGACATAAAATTATTACTAGGGTCTTGTCATAAACCCTAGACTTCAGCATCAATACTTCGAGCAACACAATCAAGACATCAGTCTCATTATATCTAGGACCTCATATTACTTTCAGAGATATATGACAGAATCTTCTATGATATATTGCAAACCCTAGAATACATCTTCAAGACATAAAGCCTTAGATATCATAAATTAAATGCAATTTTACAATGCAACTAACAGTTAAACAATTTTCATAAACTATATATTAGACTCCATTAAGTTTTGTTGCAAAACCTATATTTTATCATCGTATCGGAAGAATATCAATCTTCTACTAGGATTTGTTACAAACCCTATAATTCAAAAACTATGAGAATCAACAATTAGGTTAGCATACTCATATATATCTATATATAGATATATATCTAGGATTCCATCCATTAACATTTCTCATCAATAAACCCAATAAAATAAAATAAAATTTAGAAATACAATGAATTTTCTCTAAGTTAGGGTTTCGATCAAACATACGAACATACCCCTTGGGTTTCATTCCTAGGATCTTACTATAGATATTATAATGGTTTCGCTCATAAAACCTAATTCATCAAACCCTAAAGATATAGGGTTTCAATACATACCTTATATATTAATAGAAAACCCTAAAGGACTAGGGTTTATGTTATAACAATACCAAAACCCTAAGCACAAAAATAATGGGATTTCTAGACTTCATCAGTAACCCTAAGTAGACTAGGGTTTCATAAATATTGAAATACCCTTAGGTTAGGGTTTTACAGTGAACCCTTTTAGGTTTCCAAAATAATGATAATATAATTTGGGTAGATTCAATCAATGATCAATCACCCTAAGAAGAATATTTCTGATTCAAAACCCTAGATATGACAATTTAAGTAATGTAGAAATGTTTTTAAAAGGATAATGATCATACCTTTTACATGAAGAGATATTTATAATAATGTTTAAGACATACCTTGAGTTTTTCCTTACAAACCTTATATGACATCAATTTTTGAAGGGCTTCCTTTGCAACTAAAAGTCTATACTTTGAAATCTCATCCATAACCTTAAAGTATTTAGCATTCTTTCCTAACCAAGGAAAATACAAAGGTTATTAGCACTAAAAATCTTGATGTGAGGAGGAAACCAAATATGTTAATATGAAAAACAGAGAAAGAAATACTTGTATTTTTTGTAAATTGATGGAGGCTTCGTATTAATCCAAACATCAGGGATACATACAACTTTATCAAAATAAATAAAGATTATTATATCATGACATGTTAGTCCTACAAACTCTATAAATCAAAACATAAAGGAAAATAATTCAATACTTAAAAATAGAAGACTAAGAGAGATATAAGAGAGGGGAATTAGTAGTATAAATCCTTGAATTTCGATTCTTGAGTCTTGTGCTTCTTAGGTGGAGTTTCATTAGCAATATTCACATGTTCTCTTTCTCTCGTCCCATTCAATGGATTATATGGACATTGATTTTTGTAATGACCCATCTTATGAAAATTGTAGCATTCAATATTTTATACTTCTACTTTCTTCTTTGGTCCCTTGTACTTATTTAAGTTTCCCTTCTTCGTTTGATGAGTGGGATATGAATTTGAGATGTTCTCTTCTTAATCCTCCTTCTTGTTCCTTACTAATGATATTATGACTTCTTCTTGACTCCATGCATTCCACATTCATTAAAATTTTGGAGTATCCTTCCAATTGTTGATTCCTAATGCAAAAGCACTCCAATATTTGGTAGACCTATAAGGGCAGTAATTTTGAGCTCCTTTTCTAGTACAATTTCATTTATTTCTTGAAGTTAATATATAATTCTAGATATAATTATAAATAAGGATGCCACGATATCATCCTTTGTCATAATAATTATTAATTCATTCTTGAGGCTTACAATTTGACCAATGTTCTTGATTGTAAATAGTTTGGATAGAACCTCATACACTTCTTGAGAAGAATCTATGTTGGATATATATGGAATGAGATTTTCCTTTACTCCATACATTATTAATTTCATGGCCAAGATTTTAGTTTCTCTAAAATTTTCTTTATTTTCTTAATCTGTAGGCTTCTTGACTTTTCCTAGAACTAGATCAAAAACTTTGTTCTTCTCGATGATGAGATCTATCCTATTTTTCCAGGATCTATAGTTGGAGGCTCATTCTAATTTGTTTTCTCCATTCATTGAGTTTGAAATAGTACATGTGGATAGTATATTTATCTTATTATGTAGTCTTTTTTATCAATGACCTTCTTTCAATATCCTTTTCTTCAATAAATCTTCAAACAAAATTTTCCCTTCTTCTTCACCTTAGCTCTGAAACCATGTTATAAAATTAGAAAGAGAGAAATATTTTCTCTTGTTGGTAATTACTTGTGATTTATTTGTATTCTTATTAGCTTTATTATGTCCTTTCTTTATATTAGTTCATCAAGTAATTACAAAAACAAAAACATGAAGATCAAGAACACTAGATGTAGGCACTAGACTAGGGATAGAATCCCTATATAGGGGAAAACCAAATCAAGCCCTCCTACTTTAGTAAATCAAATGAGATATACCAAGAAACTAGACCAACAAGCCTTTATCCTCCACCAAGTCATTTCTTAAACTGTTGACACCTCATCCTAAGGGATTGGGTGAGATCGTATATTATTGTAAATTACTAAAAAAGGAAGGCCAAGAGACATTGGGAAGTGAATCCCAATAGTCTCACCTCCATGTATAAGCACACACACAATATCCATCGAATACATCTTGATTTTTGCGGAGTTACCACCCGGCCTAACATGGTATCAGAGCTAGTCCCTTTTTTGGCGTTCCTGCCCTTGGTGTAACTCCCTCATGTCTATGTTCTCCATATTTTCATGTTGGAAATGTTGTCATTGATGGAAAAGGAGATGGAAAAGGAGGAACACCTGAAACAAAAACAAGGCGAAAAGAAGCAAACAAGAAGCAGAGGCAACAGAGAGAGCATAAGACAAGTAGAGCATAGAAGGAACAAAGGCAGGAGGAGTCAGATGAGGTGCTGCAAAGTAGTGAGGACAGTAGAAGAGGGCCATTTAATAGCAGAACTGGAGAGACAGAGTAATGAGGAATAATTATTCAAGTGGGAAGACTGTGAAGCACTGTTGGGAAGAATACATCACAATTCATTCTGCAGAATTAAATCAAGATGAGGAACAGAACTCTGGTAACGTAGCGGAGTTAGAAGTTGAGGAAAAGAACTGTTGAATTGAAGGCGTAGAAGATCGAAGCCTCATGGGATTTGCTACAAGTATAACAGGTGGAGTGGATTCTATATACGCAACAGAGAAAGGAGCACAAAGAAACTAAGGCAGCAGATATAGTAGAAAGGAAGAGACAAAGAAGTAGCAGAGGCAGAAAAGAAGCGAAGGAAGGAAGAAAAAGAGACGTTATATCATAGGCAGAGGCAAAGGTAGAGCCATTATCACAGCAGGTTATCAGAGGAAGAGGCAGAGGCAGAGTCAGAGTCGTTATCACAAGCAGAGGCAGAGCAGAAAATTCTGAGAATCGCTACCCCAGCTGGAGGATACATAAACCCAATTCTGGGAATCGCTTACCCCAAGAGGAAAGTCTATATATATATATATACAAAAAAATTCTGAGAATCGTTACCCTCACTGGAAGATTCACTAAAGACCGAATCAGAAGCAAGCTTATATATATGCGCAGTGAGATACATATGATGTGCCACATATATATGTAAAGGTCCATAGCATATACTTTTATATATAGCGCAAGATCTAAATAACCAAAGGTTCTATAAAAAAGAAAAGGCTTATAAGGTGGGACCCTTTCCAATCGCATCGGAGAAAGGATTGGCAGCAGAACATATCGACAAGAGTTCCGATTGAGAGCCCGGACCCGATGGGCTTATAAACCATGAGTAACAAGTATTTGAAGTCCGGCATGATCGCATCGAAAAAATCTAATTCAATCGGAGAATATAAAGGGATCGGAATGTCCATACAGGAACTTGTGATTGCGATTAAGTTCCAGACCTGATGGGTTTATAAAACATAATGAAGAGACCGGAACCCTGCGTAGAAGAGTGGAACCATGACCAGATGAACAGTGACTGCAGTTTATGGTTTTCATCACACCACCTTTACACGTTGGGCATTATTTGAGGATTTGGGAGCGATTCCATAGATCATTCGACACGTGGCGAGGTGGAGCCATGGAAAACTGCCTCCCACTGCGCGCCATTGCACGTTAACCATTGACCAAAGACGCGGTGCGATATTGATACATACCGTTGATTTGGGAAGATGCCATAGGACGGTGGCTGTGTTCGGAAGGTGTGAAAAGGATAACCCAAGTATGGCGCGCCATTGCGTGTTATTTCTTGTGCAAGTTCCCCAAGTGCTATCCGTCAGATCGGATGTTGCAACCCGATGGAACGTGAGTCTTCTGATCGGGTCAATTGTTAGCGCTGGGCCCCAATTTAATTTATATTGCTCGTTGTTAAGGTTTGTGGGTTTAACAAAGGTATGACATTTATAAGTGGCGGACAGTATTTTATGGATGTCGGGTTGTTTGTATTAGCGAATGTGCATATATATATGTATCTAGATATTACAGTGTGCATGTAAAGAGATGGTATTATTGCGATTGTGAACATAAAACAATTGTGGTGTATGTATGTTCCACTTGCGGAACATTCCACATCAACAAGACACTTGCTAAGTAAAAAAGCGTTAGAAAATGCCTGATTTACAGTCAGCTGGTATAAAAAGCTCAGTTACATGTATGCAGTAGTTGCACCACAACAGAGGACAGAAAAGAAAACAAAGCTGAAAAGAGATAAAGAACAGTCACAGAAAAGACAAATGTGCAACGAGCCAAAAGACTAAATGAGTTGAGCTAGAATTCTCATTGTAATTTGAATGTAAATGCTTTTAATTGATTTTTTTATTGTTTGTGATGCATTGGCAAGTCTCCTGAGGAAAACAAAGCTCCCATTGTAATATTGAAATTAATGCATGTTGTTATATTTTCTGAATGAGCGGATAAAAGAGATCAGAAGGCAGAAGGCAAAGAGACATGGCTGTCCATTTCGAATTCCCAGTAGAATACAAACAGCCATGAAGCTAGTTTGTATAAAATAGGATAATATCCAAGGGGGAGAGAGTTGACGAAAAAGAGTGAGAGAAGAAGAGAGTGTGCAGCAGTATTAAAGAAAGTTGAAGAAAATAAGAAAGCTGCAAGAGGTTAGAGAGTGTGAGGTTGGAGAATACAGAATTGAGGCAGAAAAGATAAGAAGAAGGAGGATCAGACCGAGATGCAGAGAATTTAGAGAATGAAAAATAAAGCAGTGAAGAGGAGAAGAAGAAGGAGTAGAGAAAAGAAGAAGATGGAGCTGATATAGAATCCAAGAAGATGCAGATATGATATAAGGCATATATGAAGACTGATGCACAGTAGTGAATATGATACAGAACAGAGCTGATATCCAAGGTAAATCAGAAAGTGTTTTCCTTTTGAAAGAGTAAGGAAGTTGGAGCTTCCCTATCAAGTTGTAGCTTGATAGATGTCAGTTGTAGCTGACTGAGGTTGGAGCCTCCTATAGGTTGGTGCCTGTAGAAAATAGATGGGAGTTGGTGCTTCCACATCAAGTTGTAGCTTGATAAAATGTCAGTTGTAGCTAACTGAGGTTGGAGCCTCCTGTAGGTTGGTTCCTGCAGAAAATTGATGGGAGTTGGAGCTTCCTTGCAATTTGTAGCTTGCAGAATTGAGGTAGGAGCCTCCTATAGGTTGGTGCCTATAGAAAATCAATGGTGAGAGGGAGTTGGAGCTTGCCTTTGCATCACAACAATAATAAGATGTGGGTTTCTCCCTTTATGGGTTTCCACTTATATCTAGTGTTCCTGTGCATGATGTCTATGTGTTGATTTGTTTATCTAATCTGCTTAATACATGTTGCTTACATATTAAGATTGCTGTTACATAAACAAATCTTCTTGATACTTGCTGCTCACAAATTAAGATTGCTCACATATTAAGTTGATCATGAAATAAAGGTGTAAATAAGTTTTAAGGGAAAAGTTTTAAAATTCCATGTATGTGTTAAACTGATTCACCCCCCCCCCCCTCTCAGTTTAACTAAGGGTTTAAAATTGCAGACTGTCACTGTGCATTCATATTTTTTATTGCTCCTACTGCATTCAATTTTTTTGTTGCATTTTGTTCATTTCTGGCAATCAAAATTTTTGTTGCATTCCAGTTTTTCTTGGTAGAACTGCACCTTCTACAATTCTAAAAATTCTTCATTCTTCTCTCACAACATACATATTTTTTTTTTAAAAATCTGCTATAATTTTTTTTGCACACAACTATGAAAATTTTGTTGTCTCACTTCCCTCACGTTGTCTCTCTGACAATCACAAACTCCCTCACTCCATTCCCTCACTCTCCCGCAACTCTATCTCTTTCCCCTTGCCTCCTTGGTCCACTCATTCCCTCTCCCTGCACACTCGCACTCCTTTGCCTGCACCACCCCTCCCCCTCCCTTTTTGTTCTCCCCAACCCCTCTCCCTTCCCATCACTCTCCCCATCCCCCTCCCCTCACGTCCCTCCCCCTCCTCTCCCATCCCACGCAGACCCTGCACCATCACCTTCTCATTATCCCCAACCCCTCTCCCTTCTTGTCACTCTCCCCATCTCCATCCCCCTCCCTTACGGTTGTTTTCCGCTCCCCCTCCCCTCACGTCCCCCTCTCCTCCCCTCCAACATAAAGCCCCCACCCTCACACTCACGTTTCTCTACCCAAGAATGCTCCCTCATGCTCGTTTCCTCCTCCCCTCCCCTCCCACGTAGACCCCCTACCACTCCCCTCCGACGCAGACTTCCTCTCTGCATTTTTTACAGTTTGGCCTTCCCCCGAAAACTACATTTTTTATAGTTTGGCCTCCCCCTAGAACATGTTTTTTTTTATAGTTCGACATCCCCCCAAAACTCCTCCCCCAGTGAATACCTACCCCAGTAAATACCTTCCCCAAATAAACCCTCGCTCATATAATACCTTTGTTTTTTTTTTCCTAATTTTTTTTTTTTACAATTTTTTTTTGAAGTGCAGAATTTAAACCAGAATTGAGTTTTTTTTACCGTGGCAGAAAAGTGATTTTTTTCCAAAAGAATGCATTCTCTCATATCTATTATGGGATTTTTTCTCTCCGGAAAGTATAAATATCTTGAATGGTCTCAGAAAATCAAGCACACTCTCATTTTTAATGAGTTGTGGAGAGGAATTTGTGAAGGATAAAGAGACCATCCACTAGAAAAGCCCACTTTAGACAAGGAGATCCCCATTTGGGAAAACAAGAATGGAAAGGCCTATGCCTTGATTGCAAATTCCATAAATGAAGAGGTGAGTCGCCATATTACACCGTTTTCAAATGCCTATGAAGCCTTGAGAAAACTAATAGAACTCTATGACTCACATTCAGAACGTGAAACTGTTCAATTAATGATTAAGATGTTCAACCTTGAATTGAAAAATGATGACCGTCTTGCTTTAGCTTCAAAAGTAAGATCTATCATGCATGGCATTGAGAATATTGGTGTAGAAGTTGACATACCTCTCATAGCATATGTTAAATCATTGTATCTGACTTACTGACATTACCTTGATTCATTGCAAGAAAGTGGAAACCTCATGAAAATCACCTTTGATTCCCTTGAGAAAACATTTGCAGAAATAGAGAAGGATTTTGGAAATATGAAAACCCCTGTCTTCTGAAGAGGTTGTATGTTTTGCACATAGAGAAAAGAGTCATGGTCAAGATTCTTCCAAAGGAAGAGGTGGCTGAAGAGGAAGAGGAAGAATAAAATTCAAAGAAAGGGGGGGAAGACAAACTCAAATTGAAAAATCTGATCTTCATTGCATATGCTGCAATAAAGACTAGCATGATCCATCTACATGTAAGTTTCCTTGGGATAAAATTGAGCAGCAAATAAATCAAGAAAAAGGTAAAACTCATGACATAGACAAAGTTAAATCACATGAATCCACTCATTATGTTGTAGCACATTATAACAATGGAGTAATTGAAGACTTGTTTGATGTTCCGTTTACTTCTCTGAGAAATGATTGGTTGCTAGATTCAGGAGCAACATGTCACATGAAATTTAGAAAATATTTTTTTGAAGAATTTACTGAAAAAGTTGATGGAGTAGTATACTTCACAGATAAATCCAAACTCAAGCCATCAAGGCTTGGCATGATCAGGCTTAAGTTTTCTGGTCTTCCATATCATCTTCTACATGAGGTTCTATACCCCCCTAAGTTGAGGAGAAACTTGTTGTCCTTAGTCCACATCCACCTGCAAGGACACTCCATTCACATGTTTGATGGTAAGGTTGAGGTCAGAGAATCATCATTTCGCTCACTTGTCATGGAGGGAATAGAAGAAGGAAGACTACTCAAGCTGCAAGGTTCCTCTGCTCATACAAAAAAAATTGCATTCACTTCACATCATGATGAAGGTACATTCCCATCAAGTCTTTTATGGAATGCTATATTTGGACACTTAAAATATGACAGTCTTCGATTTTTGAAGAAAAATGGCGTTACAGGATTGCCTACAATTCCTAGGAAACTTAAGCAATGTGATGCTTGCATTATAGGAAAGCATAGTAAACAACTATTTCATGATTCACAATCCAGAGCACATAGAAAAATTGAGTTTATTCATTTAGATTTATGTGGCCCCATGCCTATGGCTTCTGAAAATGGAAATAAATATATGATGACATTCATTGATGATTACACCAGAATGTGTTGGGTTTACTTATTAAAGAACAAATCTGATTCTTTTCAAACATTCAAGAATTTTCATGCATGGATTGAAAATGATGCAAAAAATCATATTGGCTCTTTGTGCAATGATAATGGAAAAGAATACCCTTCAAATGAATTTGAAAACTATCTTCGTCAACATGGGATCAAACATCAAACAACTGTGCCCTATAATCCCCAATAGAACGGTGTAGCTGAAAGAATGAACATGAAAATTTTAAATATGGTTCGCTCCATGATGTTTTTTAAGAATGTAAAGTTGATGTTTTGGGTTGATGAAGTTCTACGTGATGTATACATAAATAATGTAATATTCCAAAAATTTATCTTTCAGCTAAATGGAATATTATATATTATTTTGTCACTAGGTAGGTGAATAAGTGGGTAGGGAGGCCCATAAATCTCCTTAGCAAGAATAATAACACTTTAAATGTGAATGGAGACCCTCTAAGCAGCTAAATAAAGCACCTTTGAGTGTGAACAGGGAATGGAACATGTTGAATAGGTCAAATTTGACCAAATCAACAACGCTGTTATGGAGGAGTGGACATTTAATGAGGAATAACGTAGTTTTGGAGGGAGATTGATTGCATAGAGGCAGTGACCTAATTGAGTGGGGCCAAGGGTAAGGAAGCTCATAACTTATATTAGGAAGAGGATAGCAGAAATATGGGAGGAGGTATTGGATTATTATTTTGTGTGTGGTCTGTTTAGACTTCTTGCATTCTTCAGTTGTTTAGTTGAGATTGCAGTGATATTTAGCACAAGGTATTCCCGAGCAGAAATCCCATATCTTTCCTTGAGAGGCCTCTTGGAGGAGAATTGCACTACATTTCCACACTCAGGCTTAAGGCCAAGCTAAAAATTTCTTCACCAGCGTATTTTCTGCAGAATATTGTGTTGTGTTGCAGGGTGCAGTAGTGGAGAATTATATTGGGTGTCTTTAGAGCTAGTTTTGTAGTGGAGGAAGGTTTCCATCCGTTGGAAGGCCTGTAAATAAGCCCCTTGGAATTTATTGATATATTTGGCTTCAAGCCAAGGAGTATTTATCCCCTACAGCATAGTTTCAGTCCAGATCTGTGTTATTTTAGGGATGAGTTGCAGGGGTGGTTGTAGTGGTTGTTTTGGAGGTGATTTCTTCAGTGGAGGATCCATTCTTTGATCCGGAAGATCTATTGGAGAAGGGCTGTAGGTTTCTACATCATCTTCACCCATATCTTCTCATTTCTTTTGTTCCAGCATATCTTTAGCCTAGGGCTGCAAATTACATTGGCACATTGTGTGCATTTCCCAGAAACCCTCTTGGGTTGTCTTGGAAATTTGATCTAGTGCCCAGATTTGTATGTATAGAATATATTGGGGCCTATATCAGTATTTTTATATCATTGTATCATCTCCAGATGTAGTTATGCTTAGTATGATTGCACTGCAGTTACTCTCCGACATTTTGTATTATAATATCATCGCATATTTGGGAGTGATTTCTTATGGGAGGCTTGTTTCCTCATTGCATATGATTTATGCCTTATTTATTTTCTGTTTTTATACATAATGTTATGAATCCATAATATTCTCCAATGTTGATGTGTTGATTTACACTGCTATTTATAGTTTTGAGTTTATATATTATTATTTCCCCATTTGGGAATATTATAGTGGTATCAGAGCATAATCTTGGCTCAACCTGTGCATTCAGACAATATGTCACCATAAGGAGAATCTTCTCACAAGGAGAGAAGAGGTATAGAAGTGACAAATACAAGACTCCAGTATTTGGAGGAAGAGAGGAAGAGGAGCTCTCAAAGCTTCTTTTTCAAACTATGCCGAGCATCAAGGAAGATATCAAGAAGATGAGAAGGGAGATGTGTAGGAAATATCCAAGGGGGTTTGAATACAAAGAAAGCGCTAGAATTTTACATGATGAGCGTGAGAATTCAGCCACACAAGCTGATCCACAATGCAGTTTTATGCCCAGATTCATAGCAAGAGAGATGGAGGAAGAAGATGCACCAGAGGAGAATACTTTGAGTGACTATCTTCAAGAGTATGAAGCTCAATCTTGGAGATTCAAGGAACACTTGAACTTCCAAGGGGTTTTCCAACTCAAGGAGGATAGAAGGCCCAAAAAACACAATAGAAGAGGTAGATTCTTTCTACCAAATTTCGATGGGTCATCAAAATTCACAACCAAGGATTGGATAGAGTAGCTAGACTCATACTTACAGCTATCTCAAGTTTCAGAAGAGGAAGCCCTTAGGGTAGCAGCACTGCATATTAAAGGTAAGGCTTATACTTGGTGGTTTCATGAATATTCTTCATTTAATCATGAAAATATAGCTACTTATGTAGGATTCGCTAAGAGATTAGTGAACAGATTTGATGGAAAAAATTTTGAAACATCTTTGATTGAGCTAGCGAAACCAGAAAATTCAAAAAATTTGCATGGGTTGGAAATATCTATTATACCAAATCCACTCCAAATTTCTATTGAGGGGGATAGAGACTTGTATGATACCTTGCTAAGGGAAAGATCCCCATTGTAGGAAGAGATTTCTTCTCAGAAGAAAGACATGGAGATTCCTCCTTCAAGGGAAGACCAAGATATAGGGTCTATCATTGTTGATGAGGTATTCTCAAATATTAATGAGGAGGAAGAGAAGAAAGGAAGTAACAATGCTGTCACTTTAGGAGGAGAACCATCACCACATGCCGGTGGACATAAAGCTATTGCTTCAAATAGAGGAGCCTTTTCATCTTTGAAAAAAGTTCCCAAGGAGCAGCATGTGACAATAGAGATGGGTAGTAAGACCTTGACCAAAGGAGGATAAGAAAAGGTGGATCAGCATCAAAGGATGGGGAGCATGAACCCTTGTTTATTTCAAGGGTTTATACACAGAAGAAGGAGACCAGTTTTCACAGTGAAAGGAGGGACAAATCAGTCCACTCAGCTATACAGTCTACTTTATACTTTGATGTCTCATTACATGGAGGCATTCCACATGGGAGGCCACCAGATCAGGAGATGAGAGACACCTCACCACTCATTGATCCAGGAGAGGTGAGAAACTTGGGAGGATTTGGCACAACACAGAGAGTCTTGGGTAGGCTCAAGGAGGGGGGAGAAATTCTCCCAATATCATCATTACCCACTCTCATCAGATATTCTTCATTGGGAGAAGATGTTTCTGGGATGGAGGATGGCACCATCATGGTGTAAGGAGACCACCCCATGGCATTGAAGGACAGGAGGATATTTCCACATAGGAAGGAATCTTCCATATTTTGTAGATGAGGGTGGTCACTTTTGCATGCATTGGCCAGACTTAGGAGGCTTTGGATGGGTGATATCTTCCTATGGAAGACTAAGCCCCAAAAGCTTCAACTTTCACTTGAGCATAAGCATCTATAGGAAGATCAGCAGGAACATTTTAGTAGCATACCAGTGCTTGAATTTGGCATAGGAGATGTCAAGGAAGAAGGCAACCACATGGTAGGGGCTACAAAGTATAGATCAGAAGTGCTTTCATTAGAGAGTTTAGATCCTTATTGGAGATCCTAGCTATTGGTGGAATACTCCAAGGATATCTTTACATGCAGGATAATTGATGACTAGTTTTTAGATGAAGGATATACAATGAGACATGGGTTCATCTTTTATCAAGGTATGATCTTCTTAGATAGAGCCTCAAAGCTCAAGGATGAAATACTACATGTAGCCTATGAGATCTTGATTTCCAATCCCACTGGTTTCATTAGAGGATACCATACTATCATGGAGGGATTCATGTGGGAAGACTTCAAAGATGAGATGCATTGTCGTATGAGGAAGTGCATAGTTTGTTTGGAGGTTGAGGGGAGACAAAGCTCTTGGGAAGAGTTATCATCACCGCCTCCTTACTCATTCGGTGTGAGAGGGAGCTCATCCATGAGCTACCTCACTAGCTTGACCAAGTGTATGGTAAGGATTGTATTTTTGAGCATCATTATATATTTACTATATACTTGCATTTTCTTACCACTCATGTGTAGGGCATTGCTCCAAGAGGGGGCACTCTTTCTTATTGGCTTCATGGGCTACTTGGGGCCATGAGAAATGATGATGTTGGCCATTACCTAGAAGATTTTGGGGAGATGATTTATTCTTCATGGTGTTTTTCATTGACACCAAACATCATACACCTTCTCCAAGCATGAAAGAAGAATGGGGTAGCAAACAAGTGGTGGTGGAAACACTTGTTATATCATATTCTATGGAAGTTAGGAGCAAAAATGCGTTGGTTGCACATGAGGGACCATTGTCCTTCTCCTTTACTACACATGGAAGCTAGCATGACTTTGATTATGACTCCATATGCTTATGATGTTCTTATCTTTGTAGGTAACATGATTGGAGGGAAGGCACATTGGTTGGATGTGTCCATGGCGAATGGAATTTCCCATACCTTTTGTGCTTCATGCTTCAAGGGGAGTATGGGAGATGATATGGCCACTAGAGTAGATCACTTTTTTATTTATGAGGTGAGCCATATGATTGTTTGGAGTGCTTGGGATATGCCTCTCATTAAAATTTGGGAGGAAGTTTTTTATGAATTACCATGTTGGAAGGTGATTCATTTCATTTGGATGATAGCACGGAGTTTGGAGCCCCTCATTGGGAATGAGATCCCATATGCTTGTCATCACTCCTACCTTGAAGAGGTCATTGTATAGAAAGGATATTTCCATATAGACCTTCCATTTTCTCATGATGAGAGCCATTTGGTTTATCCACGAAAGGCAAATTTGCACATTTGGGAGGAACCATTGGGAGACAGAATTGTTGTAAAACATCTAAAATAGTGATGGATACTATTGGATGAGGAGGCCACAAGAGGAGGAGGGGAGAATTTTTCTCAACCCGTACAGTTTCTTGAGGACAAGCAACATTTTGGAGGGGAGGACTGTAATATTCCAAAAATTTACCTTTCAACTAAATGGAATATTATAGATTATTTTGTCACTAGGTAGGTGAATAAGTAGGTAGGGAGGCCCATAAATCTCCTTAGAAATAATAAAAACACTTCAAGTGTGAAAGAAGACACTCTATGTAGCTAAATAAAGAACCTTTGAGTGTGAACAAGTGATGGAACATGTTGAATAGGTCAACTTTGACCAAATCAACAATGATGTTATGGAGGAGTGGGCATTTAATGAGGAATAACGCAGTTTTTGAGGGAGATTGATTGCATGGAGGTAGTGACCTAATTGAGTGGGGCCAAGGGTAAGGAAGCTCATAACTTATATAAGGAAGAGGATGGCAGACCTATGGGAGGAGGTATTGGATTATTATTTTGTATGTGGTCTGTTTAGACTTGTTGCATTCTTGAGTTGTTTATTTGAGCTTGCAGTGTTGTTTAGCACAAGGTGTTCCCGAGTGGGAATCCCATCTATTTCCTTGAGAGTCCTCTTGGAGGAGAATTGCACTACATTTCCACACTCAAGCTTAAGGCCAAGCTACATCTTTCTTCACCAGCGTAGTTTTTGCAGAATATTGTGCTGTGTTGCAGGGTGCAACAATGGAGAATTATATTGGGTGTCTTCAGAGCTAGTTTTGCAGTGGAGGAAGGTTTCCATCCATTAAAAGCCATGTAAAGAAGCCCCTTAGGCTTTATTGATATATTTGGAATTAGGCCAAGGATCATTTATCCCCTACAACACATTTTTAGTCCAGATCTGCGTTATTTTAGGGAGTTGTAGGGGTAGTTGCAGTGGTTATTTTGGGAGGTGATTTCTTCAGTGGAGGAGCCATTCTTTCATCCGGAGGATCAATTGGAGAAGAGTTGTAGGTTTCTACATCAGCTTCAACCATATATTCTCATTTATATTTTTGTACCATCTCTTCATCCCTAGGGATGAAGCTTACATTGCACATTGTGTGCATTTTCTGGAAACCCTCTTGGGTTGTCTTGGAAAGCTGATATAGTGCCCAGATCTGTATGTATAGAATCTATTGGGGCCTATATCAGTATTTTTATATCATTATATCATCTCCAGCTGTAGTTACTCTTGGTTGACTGTGCTGTAGTTTCTCTCTAGAATTTTGTATTGTAACAACAACTCATATTTGGGAGTGATTGCTTATGGAAGGCTTGTTTCCTCGTTGCATATGATCTATGCCTCACTGTTATGTATTGATTTTCTGTTCTTATACATAATGTTATGACTCCATAATATTATCCAATATTGATGTGTTGATTTACACTGCTATTTCCAGTTTTGTGTTCATATATTGCTGCTTCCCCATTTGGGAATATTACAAATAATAGGTGTCCTTAAAATTCAATCAGAAACAAAAATCCTTATGAAATGTGGAATGACCACATTCCTTTGGTAAAGCATTTCAGGGTCTTTGGTTCCCCCTATTATGCTTTGATACCTTAGGTACAAAGGAGTAAACTTGGTGCTAGAAGTCGAAAATGTATCTTCTTGGGGTATTCCAATACCTCCAAAGGATATTGTCCCTACGATGAAGTCAATAAGAAGTTTGTAGTAGAAAGAGATGTCATATTCCTTGAATCTTCCAAGACTGACAAGGTTGTTGAGTGGAAACTTGATCGTCTAGATAACTTCACACATGCAAAGTATTTTGAAGAATTTAATAATGAGATTCCACATCTTGAAGGGGGGATTCCTATACTGAATAAATCTATGGAATCATATTCCAAAGCACTCTCTCCCCCACATGAAGAACCAACCATAGATGACACCTTGAATGATGTGATTAACATAATTGAGATATTGAATCTTGATTCAATTACAACTCAGTCAAATGAGGATCCTGGGCCATCTCAGAAAGTTCCTCCAAAATGGCTGACAAATACACTAGAAAATGTTCATCCTGATGAGGTTGGAAAGACAGGAACAAGAAGTTCCACCAAAAAAAATGGAGTTGACATAGATAATTCTGATTCACCTTTTTGATATGGATATTGCTTATAACTGTGAATTGAATTTTTCTACAGGTCATGAACCAAATTCCTTCAAAGAAGTCGCTTCTCATGTTGAATGGAATGAAGTGATGCAAAAGGAGTATGATGCCTTGATAAAGAATGACGCGTGGAAGCTGGATGATCCTCCTTTGGGAACCAAACCAATTGGCTACAAGTGGGTCTACAAGAACAAGGACAAAGCTTATGGCTCACTTGAAAATCACAGGGCTAGGCCTATGGCAAAACGTTTTGCACAAAATTAAGGGGTCAATTATGAAGAAATGTTTCCCCCATAACAAAATGGGCCACCATCGGGACACTCTTTTCCCAAGCAGCTCAGAAGGGATGGAAAGTTCATCAGATGGATGTAAAACCGCCTTTTTAATGGAGATCTAAAGGAGAAAGTTTTTATGTCCCAGCTAGAAGGATTTATTGTGAAGGGTCAAGTAAAAAAAGTATGCAAACATATAAAATCCTTGTATGGCCTCAAGCAAGCACCACGAGCCCGGTATGAGAATTTAACTGAGCATCTTCTGAAAATTGAATTCAAACATTTTGATCTTGATGATGCAGCGTTGTTTGTTAAGAAATTTGGAAAAACAATTGTATATCTTGTGGTGCATGTAGATGATATTTTGATGACAGGGAACAATGAGAGTTGTATTTCATCCATAAAGAAATAATTGAAGAAAGGTTTCGAAATGACTGATTTAGGCAATATTCACTACTATATGGGTATTGAAGTAAATCAACATCATAAATTTATATTCCTTTATCAAAATAAGCACATTGGAGATATTTTGAACAATTTTGGCATGGATGAATGCAATCCCTTAACCACTCCAATGGAATAGAACTTAAAGCTCACTTCCATTGAAGAGAAGGAATTCAAGGATAAAATGAAGTATAGACAACTTGTAGGAAGTCTTATCTACTTGACTACTACCAAACCATACATCTCATTTTATTTTGGAATCCTCTCTAGGTTTATGCAAAAACCTTGTGAAGGACATTGGTCTGTTGCAAAAAGAGTTCTAAATTACTTGAAGGGGACTCAAGACTTTGAGCTCAAATATACACAGGTAGGTGACTTCAGCTTGATTGGATACTCTGATTCAAACTTTGATGGGGACAAACAAACAAGGGTATCTACTTCAGCTTATACCATGAGTCTTGGATCAGAAGATGTCTCATGGATATCATGCAAATAGTCAGTTCTAGCAGATTCCTCAACCGAGGCAGAATATGTGGCAGTAGCTGAAGAAAGAAAGGAAATTGTATGACTCAGAAAAATCCTAGAAGATTTTCAAATGAAAAAAATGCATCCAACGCCACTCATGATCAACAACACTTCTGCAATAAATTTGGCCAAGAACCCACAGTTTCATGATCGAACAAATCACATAAATACAAAATACCATATGATTTGACATCATGTTCAGGCCAAAACTATCCATCTACGTCATTGTTCCACAAATTAGCAGACTGCAGACATCTTCACCAAAGCGCTTGGAAGAGAAAAGTTTGAAAAGTTCAGAACGATGCTTGGAGTCACCAACATTCCTTCAGATTAAAGGGGGGAATGTTGAAACCTAATCCTAAGGGATTGGGTGATATTGTATATTGTTGTAAATTAGTAAATAATGAAGGCCAAGAGACATTGGGAAGTGAATCCCAATAGTCTCACCTCCATGTATAAGTACACACACAATCTCCATCTAATTCATCTTCAGTTTTGTGGAGTTACCTCCTAGACTAAAATAAACTATTATTAAGTATGAGGGGTTTCCGCAGTGCATTATATCTAATATAATGCACTGAGGAAACCCCTCATACTTAAAAATACAAAGAGTAAATGGATCTCTACTTTAATGTTTGATGAGGCACAATATTTGTTAAGGTTTTGCAAATGGGGTAGCAAGCTAAGTGGGCTTGATTATGGGGAAAACTCGAAAGATAAGCGTGCTAGAGCCAGAGGAGTTCTAGTATGGGTGACCTCCCGGGAAGTCCTGGTTAGTGGGTGTAAGCCCCGAAAGTGATGATTAAGGCTATGTGATTCATTTCACTAGCTTCAATCCCACTTCTTCACCCCTGTGAGCATCCCCTGATGCAATGAGTGCTAAGTGGACTATTCAAAAATCATGAGAGATTAGTCAGTTAAAACTACCTCTCATGAAATGGTCATAGATTAATGAATTACTTAACACAATTGAATCCAAAAAACTATATATAATATAAAATATTATTTTAAACCTTCAAATATCAACTGCAATGATACTGCATCAACCCAACCCCAATACTACATCAAGGACATAATTTAAACCTTACTACATCAAAATGTTGGCCCTGTTTCAAGACTACAATTTTGACCCTCCAACAACTTCAATTCCTTCACAGGTGTTAGACAAGAGAGGGATAGTTTTGACTTCCTTAGAAAAATAACGACCTCCTTCTCCTTCGCTAGCCCTTTCCTTCTTCCTTATTGAATTTCACACTTTTACTGGATCCAACTATTGTAATTTCAACTTGTGTGAGATACCCTTCAAATGAGTCGAGTTGTTGCTTATATATAGTCCTTATAGCTAATAAAATTTTTCCCTTGAGAATGGCTTGGTGGAGGAGGCCTAATTGACCTAATTAACATTAAAATAATTTTCTTTCTTGATAAATAATTCCGAAGAAGGGTTATTTACATTGTGACATGGGTAAGGACACCTGACATAAACCCTAGAAGTATTCTATGGAGACTTTGAACTAAAACCAATTGATCAAAGCATGAAACCCATGCTTTAATAAGCCCAATTTCTTTAATAATTAAATTTCTTTTTTCTTTCTTTTGACAAGTATATTTCATTATAACACAAATAAAATTATGAGGACTGACACTTGTTACATTCTTCAACACTAATTTCTAGTAGGCTATTTCTTAAGCATTCCACAATATCAAACACATCATTGAATTCTATCTTAATGACCTTACTTACCGTTATTTTCTTTGTGAGGATCATCTTGCCCACCTTTAAGATTTTTTTCTCCAACGTCGTTATTATAAATTATGGCTTAATATGAACAAGTGTGTTTTTTGTGTGCAAAATTGATAATCTCTAGGCTTCATTGTTTCTCAACAAGGGATTCATTTTCATCCCTCGAAGGTTAATCCTACTGTCAATTTTCCTCCTCGTTGGACTCCTCACCAACTTCAAAAAATTCATGGAAAAGCATATTTCCTATGACAATTAATTTCCAATTATGCTCACATTACCAAAGGCTTCATGCACATGTTGAATAAAGGAGTACCTTTTATTTTTTATGACCAAGCCCAACGTTATTTTTTATTCCCTTAAGAAGGCTTTGTTGTTTCCATTTTTATTGAGTCCTCCTAATTTCAACTGAGATTTTGTGTTATATCTCACAATCTGGGAGTCTTCCTTAGGTATGGACCTTGTCCAAGAAGATGATATGAAAAATGAAACTCCTATTTGCTATCATAGAAAATGCCTCCTTATACTAAGCTTCATTATTCTCAGGTTGAGAAGTTGGCCCTAACAGATATGATTGTTGTGAAACGATTGAGGAATTATAAATTATTGTGAAAGACTATCATCATTTATGACTCTAGCCCCATGAAGCATATTCTTAGGAATCAGATCATTGGGGCCAAATACACCAGGTGGATTATTATCTTTCAAGATTTCGATCTATAGTTCACCAATGCTAAGCCTAAAAAATCCTTATCTTTCATTGGGCTTCTTGCTGAATTGCCTCAGGTTGATGAGGAAGTCCTCCCCATGGATCCTTTACTTGATGAATCTATGTTCCTAATTAGTAATTCCAACCATTGGTATGGATAAGTCCTTTTGTATCTCCAAACCCAATTTTTTCAACCTGAACCGTCTCGTAATGACCATCAATAAATATACACCATTATTATCAACATTATCTTGTTATCGATGACACTCTATACTAGCGCAATGTTGAAACTATGTTACATTGATGCCTTACTCATGAAGAATTTGAACATGTCTTGAGTGATTTCCATGCTCGGGCATGTGGTGGTCATCTATTTAGGCTTGCCACCACTCAGAACATTTTTCATGTAGGGTAATGTTTTCCTTCACTTTTTAAACATTGTATCTTAGCAGTCGAAAAATGCTATCCATGTAATATGTTTTCTCATAAAATGCACACTTATATTGCCCCATTACACCCACTAGTTTCCATTAGACCATTTGTGTAGTGGGGTATTGAATTTATGCAATGAAACCCATCCTCAGCCTAGGGTCATCACTACATTATTGTGGTTGTTGGCTATTTTACCAAATGGTTTGAGGCTATGCCTAAATGATTAAATGGCATTTTTGCTGCCACCTTAATCCTTTTAAACCATGTTATCGATATTTTTGGTGTGCTTAAACACATCATGATTTATCTTGGTAAACATTTTTAAAACCATATCATGCAAGAACTAACTACCAAGTTGGGGATGAAAAATCCATGCCCTATTATCCTTATGCCAATGGAAAAGTTGAGATTGTCAATCAAAATTTGAAAACCATGTTGAAATGGATGGTAGGGAACCGTAAGTATAATTAGCATCTTATGCTATTTTACGCCCTATGGGCATATCAAACCTTGGTGACATATTCCACTAAATTTACTATTTTCCAATTGGTTTATAGAATGGAATTAGTTCTTCCTATCTAGTGTGAAATATCTTCCCTTAAAGTAGATATCAAATTAATCCCTTACTCTTTGAACGAGGAATAATGCCTCTTACAAATTTCCTATCTCAATGAAAAACACATTCTCAACCTGTTCAATAAATAAACTCATAAGAAACAAGTTAACACCTAATGACCGGTTTGTTCGACCTCACGTTTTTTCTAGAGGAGATCTCATTTTGCTTTATAACCAATACCATGACAAATGTTGTTCCCTAGAGATAGTTCATGGCTGTGGGGGACCAGTGCCCAGGATATCTGAAGATATATGAAAGGCTATTAAAATCAGTGGCTTCAAGGACATGCCATGAGGGATTGCAATGAAAATTCTAATTCTGAAACCCTATCTTTGAAAACAGAATGTCCAGGAAACTCTAAGGATTATAGGGCCTTTGAATTAAAGGGGAGGTTTGAGGAGAAATAAATAAGACAAATTTTATATCAAGGAAATTAAGAATTTGAGTATAACTTCTACACGAATAATAATGAAAGGGAGATAATAATGGGTGAATTTCCATCATTGTGGAGCACCCTTTAAGGCTTATTTAAATAATATTTGCAGGTAATCTCTGCTAAGGACACAAAATTAGTAAATCTACTGATGAAAATAATCTAGTAGCTTCATTACACTCATGCTGATAGAGTAAAAACATCAACGGAGAAATGAAAACACAAGAAAGGAAACATGGCTGCAATTACCCAAAGCTCAAATCAAACTGCAATGCATTTTTTAATTTCAGAGAGAAATTATGATTACAATACTAGTCATCGTTGCTAGACTCTGAACCCTCACCATGACTAATTTTTGGTCTTTTATTTTTGGTTCTTGTACCTAACTATATAATCAGTTATAAAACTGACTTTTAAAACAATTATGAAACTATTTCTCTTTAAAAAAAATCAAATTACAAGGATACATACATACATACATACATATATAGAGCTCTTGAAAACAAATAGTTCATTTAACAAAATGAAACACCCACCCATTTATAAGAGCTCATAATATGATTTGAATTTTTGACTTAAAAACAAAATATTTGCATATATGATCACTCGATATTAGAAGGAGATGTGTTCAATCCATAGATGAAGTGGCATCCACCTCAGAGGTGAAACAACAACACATTCTTGCAGATAATAAGGAAAGTTGTATGTGGGTCTCGACCTTATCATCATGCATATGTTATTGACCAAAACCATAAACCATTTACGGGAGCACCTTTGGTGGTTTAGGAAATTCAAGGAGGGTGATGTTGGGACAAATGATATTTGTTGATATTTTGATGAGCAATTTTAGAAAAGCTTCTTCCTAGGAGCTTGACGTGGCATAAACTCCATGCATATTTTTTTTGTGGGGGTTTCATGGATCTCTTCTAACACTTACAAGCGATATAACATTGGTTTATGCCCAAGAATATCAAAATAAAAACATTCATTCCATTAAACCCTGATTTTATATATTTTCAACTTTTCCTTCAGTAACCAACCACTTGTTGAACAAACAAACCTTTGATAGTTCTGGAGAATTGGAAATATTCACCACCGATATTATCCTCTTGCACAAAACTATTCGAAATACTTTATAAAATTTAAGATGCAGTCACTTCTAATACCTCTAAATGTGTCATATTACTGATTTTTTCTATTATATTCAAAGAATGGACTAATGCAAATGAAAGATCATGGGGAAATCAATTGTTGGATGTCCTCCATCACCACATATTTGACATAAACATCAATATTAAATGTTGAACTATATTTTGAACAAGAAACTTGTCTCTAGCTTGGCTCATCACACCACCTAAAGTATTCACCATCTCTTATCATGCCATTAGTGTAAATAGCTCCCTCATCTGTACTTGTTTGTGCTATGACCGAACCTTCTTCTGGGATCCTTTCCCTCTGATGATTATACTTGCATTTGTTTCTTTCTCCATTCTCTTCTGATTGTTTCTGTGGGGTCCAATAATAATCCCAATAATGTTATAGCGAGGATATTACTTTATGTAAAGTTTCTTGTAAAGCTTGGGAGGCCTATAATATGCAGGAGGCTTACAAGTAAGATTTTTCTTAATCAATTGGGGAAACAATTTCTTTCGTTTCTCTGCTTAGCTTCTCACGGGCCTTGCTCGAAGAGCATTCTCTATGGTTAAATAAAGAGTATAAATTCAATGTCTATCCCCCCTTGATTCGTGAATCAACTTCCCTTGAAAATTTTCCCAAACTTTAATTTTGTAGTCCCACGAATTGGAATAAATCATCTCATACCTCCCTATTTCACACTAATCACTGCAAGTGTATGGCTAGTTAGGGAAATCACACATGGTGTCCTTGAGAGTGATCACATTATCATAATTCTCTCATTAAAATTCAATCATTTTTTCCTTGGATAACAAAAGAATATAAACCCTCGACACATCCCTTTCGTTTCATGAGATTTCTTACTCACAGAGGTTGATTTACTTGTGGATGTGAAAAACTAATGTAGAGAATCACATAATATGATAGAGGCATGAAAAATGAATAACAAAGTAGCTCTGGAAATAGTACCACAGTCTTAATTATGAGGGAGAGATGAGAATTTTATAAACAATGAAATCATTCTCCTTATTTTTTATTTTGTAATTACAAAAGATATTTTCATAAAATCAAATGCATTATTAGATAAAGAAAATACATTGAGATGTTTCCTTCTTTCCTATATTTTTATATGTTTCCCTATTTTATCCTCTTAGATGTTTCCAAGGAAAGAGTGTGATTTTTCTTGGTTTCCCAATCAGTGAGAGGTTTGTGATTTTTGTTTCCTTCTTGGTTGCCCAATTCTTCCCTATTTGGAGTAGGAAGCGTCTCGACTTCCTCTACCAAATGAGGGAAAGTGCATTGCAATGTTCCCGTAGCCATCCATTTTTCCTATGCTGGTTTTGGTCCCTTACGACCAACCAGATATGGGAAGTATGGTTGTTTGCATGTATTTTGTTTCTTAGAGTCTAGAATTGTATCTTTGAGAAGAGGAGGCTGAAAATCTGGAACATTATCGACCAAATGACGAATTGTAACAGATTCCTCGAGGAGAGGTGGTTAAAATAGTTTGAGATGATTGACATTAAGCACATCATGGATGCCAAACTGGGAAGGAAAGTCCAATCGATATGTAGTTTCTCTAATGCGCTCCAAAACAGGATACGAGCCATATCGCATAGGGTGAAATTTATGATGCTGGACCTTGAAGCATTGCTTGTCCAAAAATATCCACACACGATTTCTAGGTTGAAAATACAAGGGTGTTCATTGCTTTTCATGCCTCTGTTTGGAGGGATCTTGGTTGCTTACAAAGAAACAGTTACTTGAGCTTAGCATTCGAAAATGAAATATATAAAATGATGAGATGATTTTTGTTCCTATTGTTGTTGTGCAGACCCAGAAGGGGTGATCATCAATGGCATCTCAGATGGTGCACTTGGCTGAAACCCAAAGCAAACCTAAAAATGTGAGAAACCAGTTGAGGAGTGTGTTTCCTGATTGTAACTATTTTGAGTGATATGAAAATATGTATCCCACTATTTTTTCTTAGAAAAATAGCTACAAGGTGAGTGAACCAAAGTACTCTTGACAAATTTGGTTTTTCCATCTGTTTGTGGGTGGAAGGAAGTGGAGAAAGGAAGTTGGAAACCCAACAAAGACAAAAGAGTATGCCAAAATTTACTAAGAAAACAATAGTCATGATCAGAAAGAATGCTACTCAGCAAACCAAAGTCTGGCCACACGTGCTAGAAGAAGAGATCCGTGGTCCGAGGAGCAGAGGTAGTCTTATGACAAGGAAGAAATTTATCCATATTGGAGAAAGGACATACCACTACCTAGATAGCGTCACGTTTTCAGAAAGTAGTAGGAAGGCCACTTAAAAATTCCATGGAATTGGATTCCCAAGGACAAGAGGGAATTGGTAATGGATGATACAGGCCATGCTTATGGTTTGAGGGCTTGGTTTGTGAACAAAGAGAACATGCACGAATGAATTTTTCCACTTGATTGGGTAAGACATGCCAATAGAAGTGGCGTTGAAGATTGAGAATGGTCTTGGCTATGCCAAAATTCCCTTTGCATGAAAATGCGTGTTCTTCATGGATGAGAAGGAGGAAATCATCAGATTTTGGCACACATAGTTGGTTAAGTTTATACAACCAACCATCACGAATGGTATAATCAAGAAATGGAGTTTATTTTATGATTATAGGCTACTGCAGAGCTTCCCATATCTCACCAAAGAGCAGATATGTTGCATAAATATCTTTCCAAGCATCATATGCAACACAATGCACCTCTAGAATGTGTAGGACCTGAGTAGGTGGTTGACTTAACAAATCAACCATTTTATTACTTGTCCCCTTCTTATATTTAATCAGGAGATGGAAATGTTGAATGTAAGCAACCCACTTTAAATGGAATTTATCTTGATGAAGATTAGTGGATGATGATCTGTATAGAGAATTGTCTATTTGCCAAGAATGTAATGTCGTCACTGCTTCAAATTGTAATATTCCAAAATTTTCACATGATACTTGGAATATCAGAGTTCTTAATAAACTTAATTAATTCAGTAAATAAAAGGGTGGAGGGACACATAATCCTCAAAGATAAATAAAATCCACGTTTTATGTGTGTATGTGGATATTCTAGCTATAGATCTAAAATCATGGATTAGTGGAGTAGCTCCATTAATGGAGATCACGTTTCATTTACGATATAGATTATGGAGGATGAAAAAATCAAATAAGATCATGGATCTTAAATGAAAAACCATGAGGATATTTGATAAGGTCAATTTAGATCATAGTGCATTCAAAGAAGATCATAAAGCACTTACGATAAGATAGTGGAGGAAGTGATGCATTTAATGCACACATCATGGAGAGGGTAATCACCCCATGTGAACATGATGGAGGACATGGATCAACAATGCAGTCAACCATGGAGAATTTTTTCCACATGTACAACACAGTTTTGGAGTGGGCCTAAGCTATCGAAGGATCATATCTATATAATGAAGGTGAAGGCAAATTGGAGGGAATGATTTGGATTATGGATTTCTTGATCTATTTAGATCTAGATTTGTCTAAGGACATTTCTATGTAGGCTTGGGCTATTTAGCAGAGTTTAAAATGTTGTTTAGTACAAGGTGTTCCCGAGTGGTAATCTCACCTCTTTCTTTGAGTGATCTCTTAGGAAGATGATTGTACTTCATTCCTTATCAGGAATTGGTGGCATCTTCAGGAGGTTCTTTTTAGCATTTAGCTAGGAAACCAGTGGAGGATTCATCCTATCACTTTTTTCTTCACATTTAGTCTTCCAGGAGTATCAGATCTATATTCAACATTCAGGCCATTAGGTTTTACCTCCTTGCAGTAGAAGTCCCTTCAAGGATTGCGCAATATAGTCTTGTAGATCTAATGGAGGAAGGAAGTTTCTAGTATTTTAGCTGGAAATCCTGTGAGGGATCACCTCCGCACATTAGATCTATTGTTTTCATCATATAGGATTTGATATGATACATATAGTAGTAGGCTATTGAGCCTCCCTCTCTGACATCACAATTTTCTGAAGTTGTTGTTCACACAACAACTATTTTCAGTGGAGGAGATTGGAGGAGCTAGATCTTGAGCTTTTAGCCCAAGGATCTAGTGAAGGGATCATCCCTTCTTGCATAGATCTGATTGTGCATCATTGCAGCCATCATATCATCAGATCTATCTTCAGATCTGCATTCCCAATAGCATATATGTGAAGCCCTAAGAAGGTTTTTTTCTTAGATTGACATATCTGAGAAAACCTTTCTGGGTTATCTTGGGAATACATCACTGAGACCTGATCTACATTTTCACTATCATCGGAGCTCCCATTATTCCTAGATCCGAATTTATATATTCAGGCAGTTGCAGTCCCAATAGTTGTAGTAGGGACAACATAGTTTACCTTCCAGCAGTTCAGCAGTTACGCAATCCCTCTTGTGGGATCATTGCAGGGTCATTCCAGGGCATTCCTTTGGCTTGAGTGTCTCATATTTTGAGCACTATTGTACTTTATTTTTCAGTATTACTGTAGTATCCCTTTTCGGATATTACACAAATCCTGCACTAAATTGTATAATTCCTTGTCATACGTGTTGTACATGAGCTTAGAATCTGCAAGTGCATTAAAATGGTATTCCATAGGGTGGCCTCCCTGTTTAAGAACAACTACAATGGTGAATTGAGAGGCATCAATTTCCATCTAAATGTTGGAATATGTTGTCCTTGATGGAAACCTGCTTGATGAAGTTGATGGTAACCTCTTGATGAAATAAGATTGTTGGCAATGTGATACAATGTGTTGACTTTGATGGAACCTGCTTAATGAAGTTGTTCTTGATGGAAACTGACTTGATGAGTTGTTAATGATGTAAATCTGATGTATCTACAGATCAGTTCAGAAGTAGCAGAAGAAAGGAATTCAGAAAGTGCCAGAATAATGATAAATAAGTTATGCTACAAAGCCTACGCGGGTTTGTTAAGGTGAAGTAGCGTATGCACCCAGAAAAGTACGTGCCAAGTCGCGTATGCCAATTTGCGCTCTATTTTTATAAAACCAGGGGGCATTACCATGGTATTGACCCATTGTATTGAGCACTGGATTATCTATTTGATCCCGTCCAGGAATACCATCAGACGCGGTGTGGTTTTGACTCATGGTATTGACAAAGGCTAATTCTAATTAAGGAGAAGGAAATCATAGTGCAAGCGTGTGCAAGGGTTGGGATTTAATGAATACTTCACTCTGAAGTATATCTGCATGGTTGAACTCTATTCTTAATTGATCTGAATCTATGATGCACCTATGAATATGATGAAGGTTCAAGATCTCTAGATCTAGAAATGGTGAATCTCTAGGATGATCTGAAAAGAAATGATAAAGACCTGGCGCAAATCTGATGAAGAAATTGAAAAATATGGGTAAGTTCATAGACCTGATCTGTTCTGCAAAGTTTATCTTTTATAGATATATAAGCAGGTTTGTTTCATGAAAAGCGCGTGTATACACGGATCTGATGAAATAAAAGTGCGTATGGGAAGTTAGGGTTTTCTAATAAATGCACAGATGTATACGCGGGTTCGTTTCATGAAAAGCGCGTGTATACGCGGGTCTGATTAACTAAAAGCGCGTATGGTATCTGAACTTATGATTGCTCAAGGTTGAATGTGTTTCTGCATATCTATTCTGAAGTCTGGGTTATCTCTGATATTCTGGTTATAGTGGTTTCACTGTTCTGTTTGAAGCATTGGGGGAAGTATATTTGTTGATATGTGAAGGGTTGTGTTGAAGCTGTTTGATCCAGTTTGAAAATTGATGAAACGTGGTCTGCAGTGGTGTTGAGGGTCGAAGCCTTCAGTGAGGGGGTATTAGCTCCCTTCCAGTGGTAGCTGGTAAACGAGAGCAGGGGGTAGTAGCTCCCTTCCAGGAGAGGCTGGTAAATGAGAGCAGGGGGTTGTAGCTCCCTTCCAGGAGTGGCTAGTAAACGAGAGAAGGTTGTAGCCTTCTACAGGTGGGTGCCTGTGTGCTGGTATGAGTCTGCACCAGTACATGATTGTAAAATTTTTTCTTTATATAATAAATATTGAAGACTGAGACGATGGCAACGGTGGTTTTCTCCCGAATTTGGTTTCCACCTTAAATCCTGGTGTTCATGTGTGTTTCTTATGTGTGGTGATTTATTCTGTTCTTACTGCACCTGTTTAATTCTTACTAAACATCCGATGAATGAATGATGCAATGATCTAAGTTAAGAATTAAATGCATATTTAGATCTCTGAGCATACGCAAGTTTACTTTGGGAGATCCGCGTGTATACGCGAGTTGTGTTCATTAAAGTAGCGTATGGGTTTAAAAGCTAGAAAAAGTTAAAAAAATTTCAGTCAGCACTAAATACTGATTCACCCCCCCCTCTCAGTATTTTTCCCAAAAATTGGTATCAGAGCAAGTCCTTCTGAAAAAGCTTAGCTGCTAGAAGGAAGATCAAGCAAGATGAGCAGTAAAGATGGAACAACATCTATCAAGCCTCCGCTCTTTAATGGAAGCAATTTAATCTTCTGGAAAACAAGGATGAGATCCTATCTTCAGTCTATGGGAACAGATGTATGGGCCATTGTTCAACAAGGATATCAATATCCAGCTACAATACCAACAGATCCGACTAAAAATAAGAATTATGAATCAAATGCAAAGGCGGTCAATGATATAACGGGAAGTCTAACAAAATTTGAATTTGTCAAATTTATGCAGCTAAATACCGCGAAGGAAATGTGGGACAAAATCATTCTAAGTTATGAAGGTGATGTAAAGGTAAAAAGTGCAAAACTCCAAACTCTCAGAATTGAATATGAAAATTTAAAGATGCATAGTTATGAGAGTATTGCTAGTTTCTTTTTATGTGTTGATGATGTTGTCAATCGTATGAGAAATCTGGGAGAAACAATAACCGAATCTACTTTGGTTGAGAAAATTTTAAGATCGCTAACAGAAAAATTTGAGTCAAAAGTTTCTGCTCTTGAAGAAAAATAGGATCTTCAAAATCTTACTGTGGTACAACTTCATGGCATACTAACCGCATATGAAATGAGAAGAGGAGGACCATCTGAAGTCAAAGAGGCTGTCTTCGGAGCTTCTACTAAAGGGAAAGAAGTACAAGAAGTAGAAGGATTAGGATATATCTCAGAAGAAGATGAGGCAAATTTTGTAAAGAAACTTCAACTTGGCACAGGACGGGTCAGAGGTAAGCTTCCTTTCAAATGTTTCGAGTGTGGAAGAATTGGTCATTATGCTGCTAAGTGTCCTCATAAAGAAACACCTGCAAAAGGGAAGGAAGTATCAAGAAGGAATAAGAATCGGTTTAACACTAGAAAAAGTTACTATACTCATGAAGACAGTGATGGGTTATCTGATAGTGAGGAAGAATGTGAACAAGATCTTAGACTTCTCATGGTATTTTAATCTAGAAAAGAAAATGATACTTTTGTGGATGCTCTAGAGGACAATGACTTTCTTGAAGAAAAAAATCAACTCAAAATACACTTAGAAGAAAGTAAAATACTCTTAGAAGAAAGGAAAAAAACCATAGAGACTCTGGAAAAGTAGGTTGAAGGAGCAAAGAAACACATTGAGAAATTAGAATGTGAAGTGGTAAGTCTAAGAAAAGATTTTGAGAAAGTAAAGACTCTGAATCTTAGATTTGCTAAAGGATATGAAACCTTAGATGAGATTATCAAGTTACAACATTCTCCTCTTATAAAGACAGGTCTTGGATATACCGGAGAGCCTTCTCAGGCTTTAGCACCAAATTATCTAAAATCAGCTACAGCTGGTTTACAAAATTCTGCCACTCAGCAAGGGAATAAAGAATCATTACAGGTAAAGCATGATCATATCAATTCAAAGAACACTAATAGGAATATCTCTCAAAGAAACACCAATCAACAGGTAAATCCAAGTAGAAGATTTCATGATCGCAAAAATTTCTTCTTCAATGGAAAATGTGTCTCATGTCACAATTTTGGTCATAAAGCTGTTCAATGTGTTGCATATAAAACCATCATGACCAGAGAAGCAATAAATAAAAGGATCGAATTTGAGAAGAATAACTATAAAAACTTTTATCCTCTTCTAAATGAAGTTGAATGTGCTTATTGCAATAACTTTGGGCATGAAGAATCTGAATGCAGGAGCAAAGTTTAGCCAAAAGAGCATTTTCCTTCAAGTTCCAAAGTATGGAAAAAGAAGGAATTACAGGTTGAAAATTGTGGCATAGCATTATTTGCAGAAGGTGAAGAAAATCAATGGTACATTGATAGTGGATGCTCAAGACACATGACAGGTGACAAAAAAAAACTTCTTGCATATAGTGCTCTAGAAAAGGAAAAGAAAGTTACATTTGGAAATGATACTCCTGCTGTAATTAAAGGAAAAGGGTCTGTGTTTCTAAAAGAAAATTTGAAGGCTAATGATGTCATGTATGTGGATGGTTTAAGTCATAACCTGTTAAGTGTAAGTCAAATGTGTGATCAAGGAACTGAAGTTGTATTTAGTTCAAAAGAATGTGTGGTTCATGATCTTGATATAGGTAAAACAACTATAAAAGGAAAAAGAACTCCAAGCAACCTGTATGTATTGAAGAACTACAAAGAACAATGTTACTTGAGCAAATCTTCAGAAAACTGGCTATGGCATAGAAGGTTGGGGCATCTAAGTTTCTCTCAAATCAACAAATCAAGCAGACTTAATGCTGTTCGTGGTCTTCCCAATATTACTCTACCTGGAATTATCATATGCAAATCTTGCCAATTCAGCAAGCAGACCAGAGTGCAATTTAATGCCACGGAGGGATCATCAAGTAGACCTCTTGAACTCATTCATACTGACATATGTGAACCTATGAGGAAAAAGTCACCTCGTGGTGAAAAATACTATATCTTATTTATTGATGATTTCTCTAGAATGTGTTGGATTGGGTTGCTTAAACACAAAGATGAAGCATTTGATAAATTTCAGATCTTCAAGGCTCTGGTTGAAAATGAATTAGATCTAAAACTCAAATGTCTTAGATCTGATCGAGGAGGAGAATATACTTCAGATGAATTCCTTGAATTTTGTGAGCAACATGGCATAAACAGACAGTTCTCTGTAGCTGGCACTCCACAACAAAATGGCGTAGCAGAAAGAATGAATAGAACAATTCAAAAAATGGCTAGAGCTATGCTTGATGATTCTGGAACACCTGACACATTTTGGGGAGAAGCAGCACATACAGTGGTAAAAATTCTCAACAAGGCACATGTTCGTGTAAATAGTGACAAAACTCCATATGAACTATGGTATGGTAATTCTCCCTCTGTGAAGCATTTTAGAGTTTTTGGAAGTAAATTCTTTATCAAAAATAATGATGAAAAACTTGGCAAGTTTGAACCTAGAGCAGATGAAGGAATACTTCTTGGTTACTCCTCTACGAGTAGAGCTTATAAATGTTACAATAAAAGACTTCAGAAGATTGTTGAATGTATTGATGTTGTTATTGATGAGTCTCCTGCAACCCCAAAAGAAGAAACACAAACAACAAATGAAGACGATGGTGACTTATGTCCTTTTACATCAAATAGCAATGATATAGACAGTGAACCCAATGAAAAACCTAAAGATGATTTATCTGAAAAAGCTCCATCCAGATATGTTCAAAAGAATCATCCAGAATCTCAAATTTTTGGAGATAAGGGATTAGGTGTACAAAAAAGAAGGACTCTTGTGGGATCTTCTAGCTATCTGGCATTTCTATCCACTATTGAACCACACAATGTCAATCAAGCTAGCAAAGATGCATGTTGGGTTCAAGCCATGAATGAAGAGCTTGATTAGATTGAAAAGAATCACACTTGGGAATTAGTGCCAAGACCTCATAACAAAAATGTCATTGGAACTAAATGGATATTCAAAAACAAGTTAAATGAGAATGGGGATGTTGTAAGAAATAAAGCTAGACTTGTTTGCAAGGGGTATACTGAACAAGAAGGTATAGACTTTGAAGAAAATTTTGTTCCTGTAGCTAGACTTGAAGCCATAAGAATGTTTGTTTCTTTTTCAAGTTTTCAACAAATCAAAGTTTATCAAATGGATTTTAAATCTGCATTTCTCAATGGTGATCTAGAAGAAGAAGTTTATATAGAAAAACCAGAAGGCTTCATTTTTGGAATTGATGAAAATCTTGTTTGTAGACTTAAAAAGGCTCTATATGGTACCAAACAAGCTCCAAGGGCATGGTATTATCGTCTTGACAAATATCTTCATCAACAAGGATTTTCAAAGGGATCTGCTGATAGCAACTTGTACACAAAAATTGAAAATGAAAAACTATTGATTGTGGTTGTATATGTTGATGATATCATTTTTGGAAGTAATGAAGAATCTATGAGTCAGAAATTTTCTTCTGTTATGCAACAAGAATTTGAAATGTCTTTACTTGGGGAACTAACATTCTTTCTTGGCTTACAAGTGCATCAAAATACAGATGGCATATTCTTATCACAGGCAAAATACCTTAAGCAAATTCTGAAGAAGTATGGCATGGAAGAGTGAAAACCTATAAGTACACCAATGATAACCGGATGCAATCTCAGTTCTCATGATGATTCTCCTACAGTAAATCAACCAGAATATAGATCTATGATAGGAATTCTACTTTATCTCATTGGGACTAGACCAGACATTATGCATGCAGTTGGGATTGTTGGACGATTCCAAGCTAATCCAAAAGAGTCTCACCTTCAGGCTGTCAAAAGAATATTCAAATATCTACAAGGAACTCAAGACTTTGGACTATGGTATCCAAAAAATGCTGATCTTACTCTTCATGCTTACACTGATGCAGATTGGGCTGGAAATGTTGATGATCAAAAAAGCACTAGTGGTGGTGCATTCTATATGGGGCCCCGGTTAGTATCCTGGTTCAGCAAGAAGCAAAAATCTATTGCCTTATCTACAACAAAAGAAGAATATGTGGCTGCCACATCATGTTGCACTCAACTTCTTTGGATGATGCAAACCTTACAAGACTTTCAAATCAAATGTTCACCTCCTATCTCCATTATGTGTGATAATACAAGTGCCATCAGTATCTCAAAGAATCCTGTTATGCGCTCCAAGACCGAGCACATTCCCATCAAGTATCACTTCTTACGAGAACAAGTGCTTGAACAAAAGGTGAAGTTGGAGTATGTTCCCTCCAAAGAAAAAGTTGCTGATATACTGACCAAACCTCTGGCCAGGGAAGCATTCGAATATCTCAGACAAAAGCTGGGAGTAGTCTCTGCCATGCAGAAAATCAGAACTGCTTAAATTCAGAAGATTAAATTGGATACGCGGGTTTCCTGAAATACAATCGCGTATATACGCAAGTTTATACAAAGAAAACCACGTATGGTTAGTTGTTGACAAATTTTACTTGGGGTCAGCATTCTTCAGCACAGCTGCAGTGTTGTTTGGTATCTCTGATGATGTTTCAACTCTTATATTTCTGTTTCATTCTATGATTTTGGGTAAAGATGCCTTGATTATTGGCTGTTAAAAGTGTTCAGGTTGCACAAGCTAAGGAGGAGTTTTGGTCATATGGAAAGGATGCATTGGATGCACAGTTTCAGGGGGAGCATTAGCCTTGCTGAATGTAATGCATTGTTGGAATTATGATGATTATGAATTTTGATCTCTCTTGAGGTCTTTTTGATATTGGTTATAAAAATTTATATGTGTAATTTTATGAAAAGGCTGTGACCTATGATCTAAATTGTAATATTCAGTCATGTAACGGACTTGTTGAAATTTGTAAACCCACTTGGTTGGGTAGTTGAGTCAAAATGTGTCAATCCACTTGGTTGGATCTTTGCTGTAAGTATGAGTCCTTGGTGATAGGAAATGTCATAGAGTCATGTACTTCATTGAATAATATGTTTGAAGAATCAGCATGAACTTAGGGGGAGGAAGGTAACTTCAGTGCACATAAGATCTACAGAGCTCTTCTTTATACATGAGGAGAAAAACCTTGTTTTGGCTTTCATCCACCCTTTTCCCTTGATGTCAAAGGGGGAGAGTAACATGGTGTTTGAATAAGGGGAGAGAATCATGGTGTTTGCATAATGGTTATATTCAATGTATCTATCTGTTGTGATGATCAAACACCATCATGGTTTCCATCAAGTCCAAAGGGGAGATTGTTGGCATATGTTGTCCTTGATGGCAACCTACTTGATGAAGTTGATGGTAACCTCTTGATAAAATAAGATTGTTGGCAATGTGATACAATGTGTTGACTTTGATGGAACCTACTTAATGAAGTTTTTCTTGATGGAAACTGACTTGATGATTTGTTAATAATGTAAATCTGATGTATCTACAGATCAGTTCAGAAGTAGCAGAAGAAAGGAATTCAGAAAGTGCCAGAATAATGATAAATAAGTTATGCTACAAAGCATACGCGGGTTTGTTAAGGTGAAGTAGCGTATGCACGCGGAAAAGTATGTGCCAAGTCGCGTATGCCAATTTGCGCTCTATTTTTATAAAACCAGGGGGCATTACCATGGTATTGACCCATTGTATTGAGCGCTGGATTATCTATTTAATCCCGTCCAGGAATACCATCGGAAGCGGTGTGGTTTTGACTCATGGTATTGACAAAGGCTAATTCTATTTAAGGAGAAGGAAATCATAGTGCAAGCGTGTGCAAGGGTCTGGGCTTTAATGAATACTTCACTCTGAAGTATATCTGCATGGTTGAACTCTGTTCTTAATTGATCTGAATCTATGATGCACCTATGAATATGATGAAGGTTCAAGATCTCTAGATCTAGAAATGGTGAATCTCTAGGATGATCTGAAAAGAAGTGATAAAGACCTGGCACAAATCTGATGAAGAAATTGAAAAATCTGGGTAAGTTCATAGACCTGATCTTTTCTGCAAAGTTTATCTTTTATAGATATATATGTAGGTTCGTTTCATTAAAAGTGCGTGTATACGCGGATCTGATGAAATAAAAGCGCGTATGGGAAGTTAGGGTTTTCTGAGAAATGCACAGATGTATACGTTGGTTTGTTTCATGAAAAGCGTGTGTATACGTGGGTCTGATTAAATAAAAGTGCGTATGGTATCTAAACTTATGATTGCTCAAGGTTGAATGTGTTTTTTCATATCTATTATGAAGTCTGGGTTATCTCTGATATTCTGGTTACAGTGGTTTCACTGTTCTGTTTGAAGCATTGGGGGAAGTATATTTGTTGATATGTGAAGGGTTGTGTTGAAGCTATTTGATCCAGTTTGAAAATTGATGAAACGTGCTCTACAGTGGTGCTGAGGGTCGAAGCCTTCAGTGAGGGGGTAGTAGCTCCCTTCCAATGGTAGCTAGTAAACGAGAGCAGGGGGTAGTAGCTCCCTTCCAAGAGAGGCTGGTAAATGAGAGCAGGGGGTTGTAGCTCCCTTCTAGGAGTGGTTAGTAAACGAGAGAAGGTTGTAGCCTTCTGCAGGTGGCTGTCTGCGTGCTGGTATGAGTTTGCGCTAGTACATGATTATAAGAAGTTCTCTTCATATAATAAATATTGAAGACTGAGACGATGGCAGCGGTGGTTTTCTCCCGAATTGGGTTTCCACCTTAAATCCTGGTGTTCATGTGTGTTGCTTATGTGTGGTGATTTATTCTGTTCTTACTGCACCTGTTTATTGCTTACTAAACATCTGATGAGTGAATGATACAATGATCTAAGCTAAGAATTAAATGCATATTTAGATCTCTGAGCATACGCGAGTTTACTTAAGGAGATCCACGTGTATATGCGAGTTGTGTTCATTAAAGTAGCGTATGGGTTTGAAAGATAGAAAAAGTTAAAAAAAATTTCAGTTAGCACTAAATACTGATTCACCCCCCCCCGTCTCAGTATTTTTCCCAACACTAAAATGGTTGATTCATATATGGAAAATGAAGAACAGGGGTAGAGCATAAGGAATTCTATATTTGAGCAAACTTTCGCTCAGATTCAACATCCCAAATAAACTTTTCTTGATGAGAAAACATGTGAAAAGTGTGAGCCAACTGTTAGAAATGAGAGAATTTTTTTTTGTAGAAATTAATACCTCCAATGAAGCTCTTGAGGTCATGTGCATTGGAAGGGGTTGGACATTGCACCAAAGCTTGTACACGAGAGGGATCTGGGCGAACCCCTGTGGTGTCATGAATAAATCCAAAATATTGAACTAATGTTTGTCCAAAATAGGATTTATTTTATTTGACCTGAAGGTGATGTGGTCAAAATAAATCAAGTATGGTGTGAAGATGTTGAAGATGGTCTTCCTAAGACTTAATGAATACTAAAATTTCATCAAGGTAGATGACCAAAAACTTACCCAAATGTGCCCTAAAAACATCATTAATGAATCTCATAAAGGTTGTCGGTGCATTGGTCAGTCCAAATGGCATGACCAACCATTCAAATAGCCCAAAATTTTTTTAAAAGAAGTTTTCCATGTGTTAGCTACATGCATGCGAATGCGAACTTGATGGTAGCCTACATTTAAATCCATCTTTTTGAAGAAACAAGCCCCTTGTAAGTGGTCCAACAAATACTGAATGAGGGGAAGGGGGTAGAGGTTTTTAACAATGGCTTTATTAAGGGCATGGTAGTATGTCATGAGGCACCATCTCGAAGTATCCTTTATGGAATAGGAAAATCTGGAGATGCACATGGTGACGATGAAGTCTGAATATGACTGTATGTCAACAATTCTTCAATTTGGCGTTCTATCTAAGCTGCCTCTCGAGGAGAAAGGCGATACTATGGGGTATTGGGTAAGGAAGCGCCATGAATAGGATCTATGTGGTGTTAAACAGAGCATGCTGGAGGTAGCCCCGTGGGTTGGGTGAAGACATCTACACATTCGTGGAGTAGAGGAGCCATTATAGGAGGGACTGGATTGGTGAGGTTGTCTGGCTTGACAAGGTGAACCAATCACAAAGAAACATCTTGGTTTAAATTGACTCTCATAATGGGAGATTTTCCATAGAAGGTTGGGTTGATGTGCTAGCTAAATCTCTGAGCACATAGGTGTGCCCATCGTGCTGCAAGTGGTATTGGTGATCTATAGCATGATAAAGATCATGTCAAGCCTCTTGGTATGGAATGGCTAGCAATGAATCAACACAATTGAGAGGAGAAAAATCACATACCATAGTATCACAGAAAGGTCCAATAGAAAAGGTGACAAAACAACATTGGGAGATGGTAAGACGAGGACCATAATTTTGGACCCAACAGAGATGATACAAGTGTCGGTGAGGATTGGTGGGAAGGCAAAGGAATTCAACCAAGTCCTATGAAACAAGATTCTTTTGACTCCCATTGTCAAGAGTAAGCGTGGAAAACTCATGTTTGATTTGAAAATTATGTGTAAACAAAGGCGTTACAGAGGTGTTTGTTGAATCAGTAGTCATGAAGATGAGATAGGGGTCCACTTCTATAGGATTTTCAAGAGAAACAACTAGAAGTGGGGTAGTGGAATTTGTTTGTTTGGCCTCTGTAAAAAGAGAATTGTGAGGGTGTATATTTGCAGTACTTAACAATCTACAGAAGCATGTGAGTTGGACTTATGAAATGTACACAAAGGGGTATTGTGAGGTGTGGGGGATGAGGCAAAGGCGAAATTAGAAGAGCTAGAGTGATATGGACCATTCCTGGATTGAGGAGATCAGATTCGAGTACCCACTTTGCGTTCCACGGCTAGGGCCCAAGTAAAGGCCTTGTCTTATGAAGCACTACCAAACAACTCAACTTTGCATTGAAAAAGAATTAACAAACTAGAATTAAATTTTATAATTAGTACCTATTTTGGATCAGATATATGAAGTTGCATGCACAACTTGCAGAAGACATCAATGTAATCTTGAACTTATTGATTAGGTAGTTGTCGAATTTGCAACGATTTGAAAAGGAAGTTTTGTATATATCTAGGAGGATAGAAGTGTTCTCATAAAGCCTGGCGAAAGAGATTCCAAGATGTGATAGGTGTTGATATGGTCTTGGCTAGTTCTCCAAGTTCGACAACCAAGGACATATTATCAAGATAGTTATCACACCATGTTTGTGCTATTCCTTCCAATTGTAGACTGCCAATATGAAGTTTTATCTGCTTTTCTATTTTTCGACAGGTTCTGAAATAGTTGGAGAGACTTCGGAGCCAAGAATCAACAACTTCACCATACATTTGACCGGAGAATTTGGGTAGTTGAAAGCGTGTATCAAGCTGCATTATCCTTGTAGGACATCATTGTTGTTGTAGAGTAATTAGCTCTTGAAGAGACCTAGCTAAATCATTTGCTGGCAAGTCTGCAATGGAGCTCTTGACAGGGCAACATGATTTTCATCCACCGAATGGATTGAAATGTATGACCCTAAATTTTTTTTTTTCGAACAGGTGGATGGCTTCCAAGATCTTATGCTTTGATACCAATTTATCTACCTACTGATCTGAAAAACTAATGCAGAGAATCACATAGCAGGTTAGAGGCACGAAAAAGGAATAACACAGTAGCTCTGGAAACAATACCATAGTCTTTATTATCAGGGAGAGATGTGCATTTTATAAACAATGCAATCATTCTCCTTATTTTTTATTTCGTAATTACAAAAGATATTTTCATAAAATCAAATGCATTATTAGATAAAGAAAATACATTGAGATGTTTCTTTCTTTCCTAGATTTTTAGATGTTTTTCTCTTTTATCCTCTTAGATGTTTCCAAGGAAAGAGAGCAGTTTTTCTTGGTTGCCCAATCAGTCAGAGGTTGCTTATTTTTGTTTCCTTCTTGGTTTCCCAGAGGTGGAAGTGAATACTTCAAATATACAAGAGAAACTTTGCAGATGATCCCTCCAAAAATAATTTAAAACAAAGTAGTTGATATATTGAATTATGATGGATTTTGGAAATATGTCGGTCTTGAAACACACAAAATTTTAGATAAATTTTAACGTATTAATATCAATATCGTTCGATATTCATAAGGCAAGAAAAACCTTTATGTTTTATACTCTGCATCGCGTTTGGAAAATAGAAAAATATAATTCTTGTTAAAGGTGCTGAAATCATATTTCATGAATGTCATTTACTATCCCTTTGTTGTTTTAATTGAGGAGTCAAGCTCCTTCTAATGAAAATATACTAGGTGCATGATCAATAAAAATTCAATCTGAAATAACATCCTCTTCCTTAGCTTGCCTTATTTTTAAATTTTCATGGGTCTTGGACCATGGAAATCACATGCCAATCATCAGAGAAATAATAATCTTGATGGGTGGATGAACTATAAAACATTGAGTTGTGCTTCCAGGAATACCATTTCAACTCTCTTTAACAACCCAAATTAATATTGACACACCTTTAAGCACCCTTGCACTCCTTCCAAAAATTTTCTTGATATTTTCATAGTCGAGAAACTACTTTTGTTTAAAGAATTTGTTCTTGATTATTTCTGTCGATATATTCCCATATATATAATGCAAACATAATAGCATAGGTTGATATATATCCATGCTTGAATGATTTTATAACATGTTATGAAACCCATTATGACATCCTCATCTCAATGCTCTGCGTGTGTTCTCGTGTTTGTAAAAGATGGTTGTATGAGTAAAATGCCATTATTTTTTGTTTTCTTACATGTTGTTGGTTTGTCCCACACTAAGTACAAAAGAGACAATATAATGGTTTTATATCTCTGAGCGCCAATATATTAATTTGAAATTTGTGAAAGCTTTGTGGGATCCTTCCTGACTGCCATGCATATGCGTTGACAATTCTTGAGTGAAGCTTGTTGTGATTGGTGGTCTTTGAATATCATTTGACGAAATAAATGCTCATCTTATAGCTTAGAAATTGAGCCTAAGCCAAAATAATTTTGAGAGTAAAGACTTCAACACATTAATAAAAGAACATTTTTGGTAAGAGGCAGAAAGGCCAATTTTTATTTTTTTTATTTTTTGTTTTATTATAATACCATAGGCTCCAATAAAATGCTATCCTTGCTTGCAAGGAAAAAAATATCTTAAATATTATGCACTATCCTTTTAATATTCCACAAATTTCGCTTAAAAAACCTTCATTATTTGTTCTAGGCAAGAAATTTCTACAACAATAAGGTAGGGGTAGGTAAACTCTAATCCTTGTGGCATGGTCCCTACGTTGTTAAATGTGTTCTCAAGAAAGGGGCCTATGAGTTAGGCTATTATGATATGAATCCACTGTCGAAGTCACATAATGGGCTCTACCTGAAATGATACAATGCTTAGTTTATTTGCATGGTCACTTGTATATACTATGTATAAGTGTGTGTGTGTGATAATTTTATTTTCTTGTCTTTGTTTTTCCACAGTTTCTATGTAGGATTCATGTGTCTGGTCTTTGATGAACAAATCTAGACACCCTCGCTTCCCTATAGAGGTTTTGCAAATGACGCAATCCGTTACACTCAAAATGTTTCTTCCACTCCATTTGTTATATTTTCACCCACTAAAGAGATTGTGTGTTATGGGGGTATTTGTCTCCACTCGGTTACTAGTAGTGGCCAAATATAGTGTTGTTATTGAGCGCTTGACTGACGCTAGTCGCCTTGGCATACACCACTTAGTTGTTTAGTTTTAATATCAGCCTTGAGGGTCTCAGCTGAATCGTCTCTATTCTTTAATGAACTATACTATCCTACATTATTTTCTGAGGGTATGTTTGTTGGAACATTTTTTTGATTACATTGCTTATGTTCATATTCCTCGAGATCAAAGCATGTTGGTTGATTCATTAGCTAACTATGTGTTATATTGCAATTTTTAACATCAATTTTTTTAACCATGTACATGATAAATTAATATCCATTGTACATGCACATTATTTTACACAAAAACACATAGAATTCGTCATTTTATTATATATAAAAAACTTTGGGTACATAGTTCAAAATATGGGCATAAGAGGCCTTGAATATCTCACCATACACATGTAGATCTATTATAAAAACACAACCCTAAACCACTGGGGCTCCTTAGTGATTCTATTGATAACATAACATTGCATTCAAAATGCAACAAAGTGTAAAAATTTGAATAACTGATATATTATTCACCGAGATTCTCCTGATCACACACTATTTTAGCTTCATGCATAATACATAATCTCTTCTACCATTGATCATCACATGCGGAAATAAAATCAATTGCATGCATACATTAAAACCACAAACAATCACACATATGAACACAGTATTTAATGGAAAAGATTAAAGCTGAAAACCCCAACTATCTGTATATTATATGTCATGGAGATCATGTAACAATCATAGTACAAAAGCTCCTCACAAGCTCTCATGCACACCCTCAATTGCTACACACTATCAAGCTAGATCTAGCAAAGCTCATGCTCCAACCCTTAGCCACTTGATAGCCAGCCTCTATTGCGTTTTCAAAGCTATGGGATGGCTTCATTAAATAGATAACCACCTGGCCTGAACTGCACAATCCTCATGGGCTTACTCCACCTATCTGTGTGTTGCAAATAGCAATAGTATAGACACAACTGATAGTTAACTTGCTCTTTCACCTATTCCTGCACTGGTCTCCACTGAAACTGTCCATGCATTGAAGTTAACTGATGTATTCTTTAGTTGATTAATGAGTATATAATTAGTGAATTAATTAATAATTAATTCACACCATTCTCACTAATTGTATCAATTAGTTAAACTAAATACAAATATCTCAACTATGTTTAGATTAGTTAAACTGAATACAACTCCACTAACTTCCTCAATCAACTCCACCAAACTCTGTCACATGAGTTCTAACTAAAGTCTTTCATGCAATAGCTCCACTAAACCCTAGGAATTGTGTAATTCCTTATGTCAGCTGCATGTGCCACTTCTAGGCATCAAACTGAAGTGCTCCAAGAGAATAAGATAATGTTTAGAGTCTAAATATTATTAAGAGCTAATAATATTTGACATCCCTATTTTTAGACTGGCAATCTAAAAATAGATTCCGCCCAGTATGTCTAAAAATAGAAGTCCATCTATTTTTCCAACTTGATCAACCCTCCACAAATAGAATTTTGCAACTCATAGAATCATGATCCACATGTCTAAAATTAGACTTTGCGCCAAAAATAGCCTGCGGGCCCACTTAGTGAAGGCGATTCCTTTCCACTAAGCTCATCATCTTGTTGCAATCTCAACACTCCCTCTCAACAAGATATGGATTATCTGCAACCCCTATCCTGCCCCTGTGGTATTCGAATTTGCTCCTGGTGAGCGCCTTTGTCAAGATATCAGCATCCTGATCCTCCGTAGGAATGTATGAAAGTAACATGATCTTCCGCTGCACATAATCTCTGATATGATGATACCGGATGTCAATGTGTTTAGATCTATCATGAAATACTGGATTAACCAAGAGTTTTATACAACTCTGATTATCACAATAAATCATAGTAGGCTCTAAGTGTGAACCGAAAAACCCGACCAAGATCTTCCTCATCCATATAGCCTCGCATGTAGCCAAACTCACTGCCATATACTCGGCCTATGTTGAACTGAGTGCCACAGATATTTGCTTCCTGTTGTAACAATAAACTGTTGTCGACCCGATACTGAAAATCCCTCCAGATGTGCTCTTTCTGTCCATTGGGCTCCCTGCCCAATCTGCATCCGTGAAGCCACATAGCGTCACCTCATCCGACTGTCTGTACCACAATCCATATCCCGATGTGCCTCTGAGATAACACAATACATGCTTTCCCGCCTTCCAGAAGAGCTTGGTAGGCTTAACCATAGCTTGTGAAAGCTGGTTAACTGCATAGCATATATTGGGTCATGTATTGACCAGATACATAAGCGACCCCACCAACTGTTGATAAACAGTGGCATCCACTACCTCCGCTGAAGTAGCATCCTCCTTCCTCCAACCACCAGGAAGAGGAGTATCAACAGGCTTGCAGCCATGCATGTTGAACTTCTCTAGTATCTCCCATGCATACTTACCCTGAGAAACAAACAGTCCACCACTGCGCTGTAAAATTTCCAATCCCAGGAAATAATGAAGGAGGCCCAATTCCTTCATCTCAAACTCCCTTGCAAGATTAGCCTTGCATGAGTGTATCAACAGCTCATCACCTGTCAAAATCAAATCATCTACATAAAGTACAATGATTAGCAACTTACCCTACACCAAAATCTGGTATAGGTTAGGATATGCCTCACTCTTGGAGAATCCAAGTCTGGTGAAATAACTGTCTATCCGTGTGTACCAAGCACGAGGTGCTTGTTTCAACCCATACAACGCTCTCTTGAGCCTGCACACATGCGACTCGCTGCTGAAGATCTCGAAACCTTTGGGCTGCTTTATGTACACCTCCTCCTCAATGATTCCGTTGAGGAACGCAGTCTTCACATCCATCTGATTAATGTGTCACCCCATCTGCGCTGAGAGAGAAAGAATCGTCCGTATGGAAGAATACCTTACGACAGGTGTAGAGGTCTTCTCATAATCGATCCCCTCTATCTGTGAAAAGCCTCAGGAAAATAACCTTGCCTTTTACTTCTCCACACTCCCGTCAGCTGCCTGCTTCACTTTGTAGATCCATCTTGAACCCACCACTGATTTCCCCTCCGGCCTCGGGACAATCTCCCATGCACTGTTTCTGACAATCGAATCATACTCTTCCACCATGGCATCTACCCATGCGGGGTCCTCCACAGCTTCCTCGAAAGAGGATGGATCTGTCACGATACACTTTCTCACAAGAGCCATGTATCCAGTATATCGGTCAGGTGACTGTCTATGTCTGTGTTGTGATGTAGGTGCTCCTACAACCTTCTCTGCATCTTGAGCCAGTCGCTCAGCTTCTGTAGTGCGCTTCCGCCCTCTGATGGTTGGCGCTGCATGAGTGGTTTCTTCCACTCCATGAACCTCATCTTGTGGCTGATCCACATCCTGAGACTCATCATTAGGAACTAATAGCTCCTCATCTGCATGCAAGTGTGGCTCCCTCTCAAGCGAACACTTCCTGGCTTTCTCCTCCTAAAATTTTATATCCCGTCGCACAACAGTCTTGCGACTGTATGGAAAATACACATGATAGTTGTGGGGCGTATCAGTGTACCCCACAAATATCCCAACCTCCACAGTTAGCTCCAGCTTCTTCCTCGCATCCTTCATCACATGAATGTAAACATGTGAACCAAAAATCCTCAAATGGGAAATATCAGGCTTCTTACCAGAAAATGCCTCCTCGGGTGTACTCATGCCAAGTATCCTGTGAGGACAACAGTTCTACACATATACTGCAGTATTGCATGCCTCCTTCCACAAGTGTATGGGAAGGCCCTGATCATGCAACATCGCCTATGCAGCACCCACGATAGTTTTTTTCTTTCGCTCAGCAACCCCATTCTACTGTGGGTTATGAGGTGCTATGAGCTCTCTTCAAATTCCTTCAGCACTACAAAAGTCCTTGAATTCGCCTGAGATGAATTCACCACCATTGTCGCTCCTAAGAGCCTTCACCTGCTTCCCCGATTATTTCTCAACTAGCGCCTTGAACTCACAGAACTTTGAGTATGTCTTGCTCTTCTTCTGCATGAAGAAGATCCAACACTTACGAGAAAAATCATCAACACATGTCCACACATGTCTGTGTGAATTCTCTCAAGGATCATCGTGGCACGACTATCCTTCTCGTGAAAGGTGGCTTTCACAAATTTTCCCAAGGTACACCCCTTGCACTGATCTGACTGCGCAAGAGTGCCTTTAGGAAGCCCAGTAGAAATCTGCTGCAGTATCTTCAAAGCTCCATGGTGAAGGTGGCCCAATCTCCGGTGCCACAACTTGCCATCATCCCGGCTCACCACTCCTTCTGCCTTTCCTTCCATTTCTACATAGCCATCTACCTGTAATTAATAAAGGTTCTGAACTTGAACCCCTCTCCTCCGGGTCTCACTAGTTGCCTTACTGTGCAGGAAAGCCTTTCCTTCGCTAAAGACAACATCATATCCCTTGTCTTCTAACATCACCACAGAGATAAGATTCTTCTTCAATCTTGGAACATGCATCACTTCCTTCAATTTGAAGAGTTTGCCAAACTCCATCTCAAAGGAAATGGTACCAATACCGGTCGCACTGTATCTACCATCATCGCCCATCTCGATGTGCACTCCAAGATCGTTCTCATCCAGATCAATAAACAAATCTCGATCTCCTGTCATGTGAAAAGACACACCACTGTCAAGAAACCAAACTGATCCCATCACACTTGAAACCAAGCATGCGATCAGTGAAAAATCCAACTCAAACTGCGAAGCTAAGGCCTCTCCAGCTGTAGTCCCAGCAGCCTGCTTATTTTTCTTCTTCTATGGACAATTAGTGGCATAATGTCCATGTTGGTGACAGTGAAAGCACTTCACCTTGGACATGTCCTGCTTCTTGCCTTTCGCACTAGACTGAGAAGCTTTCTTTCTCTTCCCCTTCTTTGATTTGGCATCCAAAGCGCAATTCTCTTCATCAGAGTTCTTTGATGAAGATCCGTCCCTGGCACTTCACCTTATCTCCTCTTGCACAAGATCCGACCAAAGTCGCTCCCATCATGGCAATTTCTCCCGACCATTGACAGAGTCCTGATAGGAATGCCAACTCTTCGGAAGCCCAAGGAGAGCCAAGCTCACCAAGTCCTCATCATCAACAGTAACCCCCACACGTCCCAGCTCATCCCTGCATTGGATGAATGTCGTGAGGTACTGGGGCATATTGTCGCCTTTCTCCATCTTTATGTTTCTGAGTCTATCCTTGAGCGCCAACTTCCTCTGGTCGCTCTTTCTTTGGAATAAATCTGTCAAGGCTTTCCACATCAAGAATGGAGAAGCCTTACCGTGAAGGCTGGACACTATGTGATCCTTCACATCCTCTAACAAAATCCTTCTGTTAGCCCCCCTATAAAATTCTTGGCAAGCTAGCTGGGGGCTAGATTGTTTTGAGCCTTCAAGGAATGACTTTCCCCTGAAAACCCATCCTCCTTGAAGTCTCTCAATTGTTGTGCCTAATACAAATCCCCTCTGCTGGTTCCTCTCCCTAAGACCTGCGTTACCCCTTGTACCCCTGCAAATGTCCTTTTTTCCCTTTTCCTCTTTCTGTCAAAGTGTTTTTGTTCCCCTCTATTTGCCCCTATCAACCCTCTAATTTCCCAAAGATTCCCTTTTACATTCTTCCCTTACTCTTTTTTGACCTTAATTCCCCTTTACCCCTCTATCGCTACCTCCCTTTGGTGTAAAAACGCACTAAAATGGGTTTAAAACCCACTTTCTGACCTTGTAATAGGGCTTAGCCCCTTTCTGCTAAACCTTAACCACTTCCCCACGTAACCCTTTCCCAGAAACCAAGCACTAAAAGCCTTAGGGGATGATCGCATAATCGCAAAAGCGCATGTTTATGTGAAACGTTCCAATTGTCCATCGCAAATATTTGCGATGTGATGGACTACGTCACAAATATTTGCGATGGGATCGGTCACGTCATCGCACTTTTCGTCCATCGCATTTTCCCCCGATTGAATTTTCCCTCCATCGCAAGTTCTTGCATCGCAACTCCGCCCGATCGCATCTATCGCAGATAGCATTCTCGCACGTTATGATTGTTAGATCCATCACAAATATTTGCGATGCGATCTGATCGCGTCTCAAATATTTGCGATGCGATCGCAGATCGCTCCATCGCATTCTTCCTCTCCATCGCAATATCGCAAGTGCAGTTTTTGTTTGTGCCGCTTTCCGCCATTGCACTTTTCACCTTTGCGATTTGTGCTTTCCATATTAGGTCCCGCCTCGTACAATCATTCCCATACATCTCGTCACATTCCATTGCATTTCATGGCATTGTCCTTTGTATTTTCTCCGCAGCCCAAACTTTCGTATTTGTATTAAAGTTTAATGTTTTTGTACATTTCGCCCCATTTCATATATTGTCCAACTGTTCGGTCTCCACCGTTGATCTACGTCCCTCGGTCATGATCTAACGGTCCACAAAGCATGTTCACACCAAACCCTATTTGTTGTTGTTTCCTCCATATCAATGCATTTTTCACATTCATTTCATTCAAAAACACTATTCTCACCACCGCCATGTTTATGTCCTCCCGTCTTCCACAGCTACCCCTTATGCATGGTTTTCATCACCCAGTCCCATATTTTGCAGGGTTATCAGATGGTGAATTCCGCCATGGTTACACAACTTTCAATACAGCAGCGAGGTGACAGGACTCACATTTAAAGAACAGGGTTCGAGCTCTGCAAACTTCCGCCGGCACCATTAAAGCTTAGATTGCACAAACAAAGACTGTACGGGAGCAGCAGAGGGCTCGAGGCAAGAAATGGAAGTTTTTTGCGCCTTTTCAAGGATTTTAGAAGGCAGAGGTACCCGTTCAAAGACATCGAGGGTTACATGAAAAGTCCAGCACGCAGAAAACCATATAATCAGGGTCTCAAATCAGCAGAATGTTTCTTCCTAAGCACAGACACAGTACACATTATTGTTTCAGTATGCATTGTGTCCAAGTGAAGTTTTTCCCCTCTCGACCGTCCAGAATACTATCAGAAACATTTATTTCATAGCATGGCAGACCATTCAAGCGTTTATTTTCCATTCTATCCCTGCACCAAAAGTACCACAGAGTCCTGCAGACTAAAGTACAACAAGAGGCAGAAAAAAGTAAATGGAGGCCGAAAGGATTCATTCTTTCGTCCAAGACATCTCAGAAATAAATGCAAAAATTTAAAATCAGAATGGGCTTCTGCCCTCTTTCGTTTCAGAGTTTAATACTGCATTTAACTCTTCACCTACCTCTCCTGCCCCTCTTCAGCTATAAAACTCATGAGGAAATATTGTATTGGTTGTTGATGAGATATCAGTGAAATGCAAGCATTGTTCCTCTTGAGACAAGTTCTCTATGTAATATTGTAAGATAGACTGAGACTAGATGTATTCAGACTGAATGTTCAAGCTATGGGCTATGATGTACCTGATTGGTGTTGTTTTTAATATGACAAGCATGTTTCTTTGGATCCTAATCTAAAGTAGCTTGTGATGTTTCCTCTTTCTCTGTATTTGTGATTGACTTGCTCTCATTTCATGCTACATTTCATTTCATTTCTACTGGTAGGCAACAGAAGTATAATATAGGATTCACCCTTGATAGGTGCCCTATATTTCCTGCTCTCCCTGCCTCAATGTTTTCTGCTTATACGTGTATCTGAATGTTGATTTCAATTGATTTAACCAGTGTAGTGGATGTTATTTCCTGCTCTCTGATGTATGAGTTGATGAAATCTGTGTTTAGATGTTCTTGGTAGGGTTTAGCTGGAAGGTTTGGGAACACTGGGGATTAGTGTTAGCCCTGCCCACTAGGATCCTTGCGCAACCAGTAAAATTTTCCAAGATCCCTTGTTTTGCCTCTAATTTTGTCCAAGCAGGTCTGGAGTTAAATGACCTCTGACCTGATCTATAGACAAAGTTGGTTGGTTCTCCTCCTTTCATTTTCTGTCCTTAATGTCCCATTCCAAATATCTCCTTTAAGATCCAAATGCTCTAGATGACTAGCCCAATTGAAATATTGCACATTGATTACAAATAAATCCTTTCTTGACTCCATAGCCCAATGGCTTTGATGTTTTCTGAGTTATCTGTCTCTGCCTAAGCTTCCTCTTTTCTCATCCTTGTCTTATATTGGCCCTTGTTTTCCTGATTCCCTCCAACCAAACACAAACAATCAAACCAACAACCCTGAGCCTATAACTAGCCTAAAATCATAACTTAGAGCTTCGAAGGCATATCCTTTGACTGATATAGAGAGATCCCTCTCTGGACCTAGGAGGGCTAGATCCTAAGGTTTGAAAGTGATTCTATGTTGTCTCATATTTTGGTCTCTGTCAACCTGGCCAAAACATGGGAACCCCAACATAATGGCGACTGCGCTGGGGAATTCTGAGTACATTTCACCTTAAATATTCGTAAAAACCTCAGAAAATTAGAACTCTGGTTAGGTTGACAGTAAGTCACCCCTTTCTTGAATCAACCTCCATTATTGAATATCCACCATACTCTTAGACAGAGCCTGGAAAGGGCCACGTAGCCTCCAGATCTCATCCTCTTTTCAGAGGTGACATATCTGGTAAATGCCCTCCCAGTCAATCTCTGGTTGGAGCTTGTTGTTTTAGAGGAGATTCCTGAAAGGTGATAGTGCCTGAGCACTGTGGTGGACAATGTACCCCTTAGAAACATCCTAAACCCTCCACCTGGCTACTCCATTGTTCCTAAACGAAAAGACTCCACTGGTGATCAGTAGGCCTGCTGATCATCTTGGTTTCGCATTAGACTCCACTGGGAGACCAGACCCGAAACATAATGAAGACTCCGCTGGGAGACCAGCCCTGAGACAATATCAACCACAGTAGAAATAAAAAATAGGGTTAAGCTGCCTGGCTAGGAAACAACATTCTGGCTCACAGAACCTTTCATACGAGAGCTTGCCCTGATCCAACCCCACCTGACATAGTTGATAATCCTGAGAAAATCCTCAAGAGAACACCTGTAAGTAAGAGATCAACTATTTCCAGCAACATTCATAGAGCTAATTCTGCACCAGAAGATCTTGCATCTCTATTAGACCCTTTCTTCGACCTAGACCTTCAAAACAGATTACCTAGAACTAGGTCATTCAGTGTTTCAGACCAGCAAGACCTCGAAGTTTACAATACACCATCTAACAGTGGTCAAAACACTAGGGACAGAGAAACCCCTCCATCTACACCACCTGATATACACTTTGTCTAAAACTTGGGGCTCTCTCACCCTAGATCTGCTCAACAGACTTCTGCTGGTCCAAACATCCCTTTCATCCGAATACCAGCTGCTCAAGCCAATCCTATACTTCATTAGAACATTAACATGGAAACTTGGTATGCACCTTTAGTTCTACCCCAGCCTTTGTTACCCTTACCAAACAATTATCAGTCAAAAATCCCACACTTCACTGCTAAAGATTCCATAACAGCTCAGCAACATGTAGATAAGAAGGAGGATTCTTTTGATTATATGGAGATTGATGATGAAATAATCAAAATGAGGGTCTTTGCCCAAAGCTTAGGGGGCGAGGTCAAGAAATGGTTTAAAGGGTTGCCTCCTGGCAGTATTCAAGATCTCCCTGCATTATACCAAACCTTCATAAAAAAATGGGAGGTTAGAGCAAACCTTCGCTAGCTCCTAGTTGAATACATGTCCCTTAAGAGGAATGTAGGAGAGAGTGTTCATGATTAAACCACTAGATTCAACAGCATTTATAATGCTCTCCCTCCACACATGAAGCCTCCTCAAGGTATGGCCCTGGCTAAGTATCCTGATGGATTTGATGCTGACCTGGCCTATGAGCTTAGAGACAAAGAGTACACCACATTAGAAGACATGCAGAAAGGAGCCATAACCATAGAAGCAAACCTAATGGAAAAAACTAAAAGCTGAAAAGAGGGTAACATATAGGGATGACAACGTAGCTTCCACGTCTGATCCCAAATATGACAGAATTTCAAAAAATGTGGAAGAACTTCAACAAATGATAAAGAGGATGGTTGTCCAAAACAAAAACCAAAACAGAAACCAGAACCAAAACATTAGAAGAAACAATGCTGCCCCCAACAGACAAAGAGAGTCAGACCAACAAATTATTCCCCCATTTCAAGAAAACTTTATAGATGAGGATGAGGGAATCATTGAAGAGTCTGAAAGGAATACCATAAACATGTTTGAAGCAGAAGACTCAGTCCTTAACTGTGATTCAGAAGATGATCAGCCCTCACCTTCATATTGGGATGAGGAATGGTTAGAAACTGAGGATTACAGATTAGGATTTGAAAATGCCATGTTGCAAGTCAGGGAAAAATATGAACTTAGGAGCAAAAAGAACCAAGCTGATCCCAAAACAAGGACTCCTGAGGTAACCATCAAGAAAAGACCTGATAAATCCTCTAAAGCATCTGCTGCAGACAACAAAACAGCAGCTGAAAGTTCTGGTAAACATAAGGAAAAAGAAAACCAAAACACTAAAAAATGAAGTCAACCAACCAGCAGTACTAACACTTCAGTTAGTACTCCTGATACAACTGGTCCAAACTTTGTACATAGTGAGAAACCACAATCTGATTCAGCTACTAAAGCAGTGGCAAATAAAACGGAATTGAACATTACAAAGGTCCAGTCCACTTTCAATCTAGAGAGTGAGATTGCGAAAATCAAAATCTCTATACCATTATCTGAGCTGGCCTCTCAGGATGTATATAAAGGCCAAATTTTGAAAGCATTAAATCTGGGAGAAATGAATGATTATGTAAATCTGAAAGATGATCAACCAGCCCTACTCTTTGGTCCAAAAATTGAATGAAAGTTTCAAGAAGGGGTAGTTCCACCTTTTTATATCAGTCTCAACATTCATGAAAAAATACTCCACAATGCCATGCATGATTATGGAGCATCACATAATTTAATGCCTAAGGTAGTGATGGAAAGGCTAGGCCTAGAGATAACCCGACCTTACAAAGACTTATACTCATTCGACTCTAGTAGAGTAAAATGCCTAGGCCTAATCAAAGACTTGTATGTAAGCCTGACTAGATTCCTGCCAAATGTATGGTCATGGATGTTGTAGTGGCAGATGTGCCACCACAAAATGGCATGCTATTTTCAAGATCATGGGGAGCCAAACTGCAGGGAACAATGCAGATGGATGGCTGATATGCCACTATCCCTATATTTGGCCAACTTAGAAGACTATATAGAGAGTCTCAAATGATATTTTTAGTCAGTAGCCCCGAGAAACCTAAAAACTCACCATTATACTCTGTACATACAGATCTAGAATCTTTCATTCTCTACAATGACCAATCCTCAGAAGAGCCGAGATCAGATAATGGAAATACAAACATACAGCCCATGAATTTCAACATAATGGCTACTCTGGAAGAATACGAAGAAGAAGGCCATGGGAAAACTGCCAAAAATATAACTCTGAATGAAATAGAAATAGAACAAAAACAACAAGCTAGCCACCTCCCTGGTCTCCACGCCCATAATGAACCACAAAATGACCCCACTCCTAGCACATACCTCACAAATCAACATAATTACGAATCTAGCTGTAGGGGAGGGGATGAAGACAAAATAAACAACGAACCCCTGTGGGAAATGAATTTTTATGAGTCCTGTACTAGGCAAAATGCTGGAGCAGGAGTGTGGCTACGAAACATAGAAAGTGATTATGCAGAAAGCCACTCTGTCAATCTGCATTTCAAACGCACAAACAATATTGCAGAATATGAGGCTCTCATCCTAGGTCTGAATTTGTTGAAAAAATTAGGAGCCCGTAGGATAGCTGTGAGAGGAGACTCAAAGTTAGTAATCAAACAGGTGAATGGTGAGTACACAGCAAAACACCCCAGGTTAAGAGCATACACGAATGACACTCTAGATTTGCTCAAAACATTTGTTGAATATGAATTAGTGTTCATTCCTAGGGGGAAAAACGCAATAGAAAATGGATTAGCTTGTCTAGCTAGCTCATATCCTAAAGCCCTAGTTGACCAACAAATTATCATTCAGACCAAATTTAGGCCTGCAGTGCCAGACAATGAAAAATATTGGCAGGTCTTTGAAGGAGACAAACACATTGAAGATTTCCTAACAGGCAGAAACGAGTTTGAATTTTCTGGTTCAGACTCTAAATCTGAAGACAGACGCCTTAGTGAGGAACCCTCTGATGAAGAATCCCCACCCTGTAATATAGAAATAAACACTTTTTCTGAAAAATTTGGAAATTCAAACATAAAACCTGAAAATGCAGAATATGAAGAGGTCGAAGTGTTGTAGGCCAAAGACAAGAATATACCCAGAGGCCTGGCACCCTTAGAGGACCTCTTTGATTTCGATGACATAGCAAAAAAGCCCACAATTAAACATGCAGAATTAGATATAGAAGAATGCAACATAGGCACTAAAGACAGACCCAAAATGATAAAATTGGCTAATTCTATACCTGCAGACATGAAGAAGAAATACATTGACCTGTTCAAGGAATTCATAGATGTGTTTGCATGGAGCTATGAAGACTTGAAGGCCTATGACACCAACATCATACAACACAAGATACCACTAAAAGAAAATCAGAAGCCTTTCAGACAAAAACTTCGAAGAATCAATCCAAAACAATTGCCTGCAGTAGAGAAAGAAATTAAAAAGATGTATGAAGCAGGCATAATAGTCCCTGTAAGGTTTTCTGATTGGGTGTCAAAATTAGTGGCTGTAAGGAAGAAGACAGGGGAGATCAGGCTATGCATAGACTTCAGAAACCTCAACAGATCCTCCCTGAAAGACAACTACCCCTTGCCTAGAATGGAACATATCCTACAAAAGGTAGTAGGCTCTAAGAGAATCTCCCTGCTTGATGGTTTTTCAGGATACAACCAAGTTATGGTACTCCCAAAAGATCAACTCAAAACGGCTTTTACCACTCCATGGGGCACCTTCATGTATGTGAAAATGCCCTTTGTACTGATGAACGCTGGAGCTACCTTCCAGAGAGCGATGGACATTGCTTTCTCAGAGGAGATAGGACACTTCATAGTTATCTACTTGGATAACTTGACTATCTTTTCTTAAACTGAAGAAGAACACCTGAAACATCTGAGAAAAGTTTTTGAAAAATGTAGAAGGTACGACCCATCCTTAAATCCTAAGAAAACTGTTTTTGGGCTGCAAGAAGGTAAAATTCTTGGGCACATTATATCTGAGAAAGGGATCAGGATAGACCCCTAGAGAGTTGAGGGAATACTTAAAATTACACATCCAAGGAACATCAAGGAGTTGCAGTCCTTTATAGGGAAGATCAATTTCCTCAGGAGATTCATTCCTAATCTTGCTGAGCACCTTAGAAAAATGACTGAAATGCTAAAGAAAGGTGCAGGAATTAAGTGGACTGTTGAAGCCAAGAAATATTTTGAGTCAGTAAAACTTGCGCTCACTCAGGCCCCTGTACTTATCAGCCCTGACTTCTCAAAATATTTTTTGATCTTTTCATTTGCTTCCCAACACACAATAGCTGTAGTTTTGCTGCAGAAAAATTTAGAAGGTAATGAATAGCCTATAGCCTTCTTCAGTAAAGCCTTAAGAGATGCACCCTTAAAGTACAACATCATGGAAAAGTAGGCCTATGCCCTGATTAAGGCCTTAAAAGACTTTAAGGTGTACATTCTGCATTCTCACACCATTGCCTATGTGCCAAATATAGTGGTTAAGGATATCTTGTCCCAAGACCCTGATGGGAAAAGGGGAAAATGGATTGCTACCATCTTAGAATACGACCTTGAAATAAAACCCACTAAGCTGATCAAAGGTCAAGGCTTGGCCCAGTTAATGGCTGAATCAAACTTGCAGGCCCTTGACATTAATATGATGAATGCCTTAGGTGAGCAGGAAGGATTGCCCCATTCAACTATTGAGGAGCAGTTTCAGAACTCTCCTTAGTATGCTGATATCCTTTATGTGCTCACTAGTCTTAATGCCCCTCCAGAACTATCCAAAACAAAGGCCAGATTCATAAAAATCAAAGCTCAAAATTACTGCATTATGAATAATAGTCTATATTGGAAAAATCCAAATGGCCTTTTGCTGAAATGTTTGTCTGAAACTGAAGCTGAAAGAGTCAAACAAGAATTCCATGCTGGGGAGTGTGGAGGCCACCTGAGTTGGAAAACCACTGCAAATAAGATACTCAGGGCTGGTTACTATTGGCCTACACTCTTTAGTGATGTCCATAAAATGATTCTTGCCTGCCACAAGTGCCAAATATTTGAGGGCAAAAGAAAGCTCCTTCCCCTTCCTCTGCAACTGATCACCATAGAAGGCCCTTTCATGCAATGGGGCCTAGACTTTATTGGGGAGATTCACCCTTCCTCCTCTGGACAACATAAATGGATCCTAACTGCTACAGATTACTTCACTAAATGGATAGAAGCTATACCCACTAGGAATGCCACTGACTCTGTCATCATTAGGTTCCTAGAAGACTTCATCTTATCCCGTTTTGGTTGTCCAAGGAAAATAATCACTGAAAATGCTGCTGCTTTCGGATCCAAAAGAATGGTTGATTTCTGTCACAGGTACGGAATAGAACTTGTACATTCAACTGCCTATTACCCCCAGGGTAATGGTCTAGCTGAATCATCAAATAAAAGCCTGGTTACAATCATTAAGAAGCTGCTGGAAGAGAATAAAAGGTCATGGCATAAAAAGTTGATACATGCCTTGTGGGCAGACAAGCTCACTACAAAGAAATCTATTGGCATGTCACCCTTCCAGCTGGTTGATGGGACTGAAGCAGTTTTTCCCACAAGCCTTGGAGTTCCAGTTGTCAAGCTTATCCAGGAGATCCAATCAGAGGAAAACAACATGATAAGGAGAATTAATGAAACAATCCATCTTCAGCAAACAAGGGAGCAGGTTTATAACAAGGCTATCAGAGTCCAAGAAAACATAAAAATGTAGTTTGAAAAAAGAACCAAAGCTTCAGATTTCAAGGTTGGAGATAAGGTTCTGAGATGGGATTCAAGAAGAGAGGACAAAGGTAAACATGGCAAATTTGACAGCCTGTGGCAGGGTCCTTACATTATTTAAGCCACTGTGGGTCCTAATGTGTTTTTTCTACAAGATCTTGATGGTAACGAGTTGTCTGGGGGTCCTGTCAATGGCAGGATGCTCAAACATTACTTCTATTGATTTTCCATTTCCAGTTTCATCTCCATTGTACATACCATTGCAGGTTTTCATTTTCAAAAAAAGAGAAAATGTTCCAAAAAACAGAATGAAGGGAGAGGTTCAGATATGCTCAAAACATGAACCTCTGAAGTAAAAATCATGGCTCAAACCTGATCAAAATCCGAGCCAAAGGAAGCAGAATAGCTGGTCCTAATAAGCTCAAAATCTGGATCAGCAGCGAAAGAAGAATCAGCTCTAATATGCCCAAAACCAGAGCTGAAGAAAAGAAAAGAGGTGACTCAAATATGCTCAAAACCTTAGTCACAAGAAAGAAAGAAGAAGGTTTCAAAGTTGCAGAATTCCACGCCTTCACAGTTTTGTCTTCTACAAGTTTCTGTCCAGCAAGTCAGACAGTCTAATCCTGGCTTGGCTGTGTTTAAATTTCCTGTCTTAGAATGTAGGTGAAGAAACCTGTTGGACAGTTTAATCCCAACAGGTAGTAGATTAGGTAGAGAATTGTATGAGGCCAACAGTCTAACCTGGCCTCATGGAGCAAAAGGGTAGATTTAGAATAGGTTTGTTTTTGTTTTGCAAAATAAAATGTAAAGGGTCTGCTAGTTCAAATTCACCCAAGGGAAAATTGTAGGACTATAGTTTGGGTAGGTAGATTAGTTGGGAAATATTTTTGCTAATGTTTCTATAATACTGTGGCAGCTAAAATTGAAGAAGGAAGATGGATTATGATAGCAGGCATCTGGCCTACTCCAAAGATCATGTCTGGTTTCTTGATTCCTCCAAGGAGAAGTCATCCCCATGTGGAGCCACTGTTAGCCCCCCTATAAAATTCTTGGCAAGCCAGCTGGGGGTTAGATTGTTTTGAGCCTTCAAGGAATGCCTTTCCCCTGAAAACCCATCCTCCTTGAAGTCTCTCAATTGCTGTGCCTAATACAAATCCCCTCTACTGCTTCCTCTCCCTAAGACCCGCGTTACCCCTTGTACCCCTGCAAATGTCCTTTTTTCCCTTTTCCTCTTTCTTTCAAAGTGTTTTTGTTCCCCTCTATTTCCCCCTATCAACCCTCTAATTTCCCAAAGATTCCCCTTTACATTCTTCCCTTACTCTTTTTTGACCTTAATTCCCCTTTATCCCTCTATCATTACCTCCCTTTGGTGTAAAAACGCACTAAAATGGGTTTAAAACCCACTTTCTGACCTTGTAATAGGGCTTAGCCCCTTTCCGCTAAAACTTAACCACTTCCCCACGTAACCCTTTCCCAGAAACCAAGCGCTAAAAGCCTTAGGGGCTGATCGCATAATCGCAAAAGCGCATGTTTATGTGAAACGTTCCAATTGTCCATCGCAAATATTTAAGATGCGATGGACTACGTCGCAAATATTTGCGATGCGATCGGTCGCGTGATCGCACTTTCTACCCATCACATTTTCCCTCGATCGCATTTTCCCTCCGTCGCAAGTTCTCACATCGCAACTCCGCCCGATCACATCTATCGCAGATCGCATTCTCGCGCGTTATGATCGTTAGATCCATGGCAAATATTTGTGATGCGATTGCAGATCACTCCATCGCATTCTTCCTCTCCATCACAATATGCAAGCACAGTTTTTGTTTGTGCCACTTTCCGCCGTCACACTTTTCACCTTTGCGATCTACGCTTTCCGTATTAGGTCTCGCCTCGTACAATCATTCCCATACATCTCGTCGCATTCCATTGCATTTCATGGCATTGTCCTTTGTATTTTCTCCACAGCCCAAACTTTCGTATTTGCATTAAAGTTTAATGTTTTTGTACATTCCACCCCATTTCATATATTGTCCAACTGTTTGGTCTCCACCGTTGATCTACGTCCCTCGGTCATGATCTAACGGTCCACAAAGCATGTTCACACCAAACCCTATTTGTCGTTGTTTCCTCCATATCAATGCATTTTTCACATTCATTTCATTCAAAAACACTGTTCTCACTACCGCCATGTTTATGTCCTCTCGTCTTCCACAGCTACCCCTTATGCATGGATTTCATCACCCAGTCCCATATTTTGCAGGGTTATTATATGGTGAACGCCGCCATGGTTACGCAACTTTCAATACAGCGGCGAGGTGATAGGAATCGCATTTAAAGAACAAAGTTCAAGCTCTGCAAACTTCCTCTGGCACCATTAAATCTTAGATTGCACAAACAAAGACAGTACGGGAGCAGCAGAGGGCTCGAGGCAAGAAATGGAAGTTTTTGCGCCTTTTCAGGGGTTTTAGAAGGTAGAGGTACCAGTTCAAAGACATCGAGGGTTACATAAAAATTCCAGCTCGCAGAAAACCATATAATCAGGGTCTCAAATCAGCAGAATGTTTCTTCCTAAGCACGGACACAGTACACATTATTGTTTCAGTATGCATTGTGTCCAAGTGAATTTTTCCCCCTCTCAACCCTCCAGAATACTATCAAAAACATTTATTTCATAGCATGGCAGACCATTGAGGCGTTTATTTGCCATTTTTTTCCTGCACCAAAAGTACCACAGAGTCCGGAAGACCAAAGTACAACAAGAGGCAGACAGAAGTAAATGAAGGCTGAAAGGATTCATTCTTTCGTCCAAGACATCTCAGAAATAAATGCAAAAATTTAAAAGCAGAATGGGCTTCGGCCCTCTTTCATTTCAGAGTTTAATACTGCATTTAACTCTTCACCTACCTCTTCTGCCCCTCTTCAGCTATAAAACTCATGAGGAAATATTGTATTGGTTGTTGATGAGATATCAGTGAAATGCAAGCATTGTTCCTCTTGAGACAAGTTCTCTGCGTAATATTGTAAGATAGACTGAGGCTAGATGTATTCGGACTGAATGTTCAAGCTATGGGCTATGATGTACCTGATTGGTGTTGTTTTTAATATGACAAGCATGTTTCTTTGGATCCTGATCTAAAGCAGCTGGTGATGTTTCCTCTTTCTCTGTATTTGTGATTGACTTGCTCTCATTGCATGCTACATTTCATTTCATTTCTACTGGTAGGCAACAGAAGTATAATATAGGATTCACCCTTGATAGGTGCCCTATGTTTCCTGCTCTCCCTACCTCAATGTTTTCTGCTTATATGTGTATCTGAATATTGATTTCGATTGATTTAACCAGTGTAGTGGATGTTATTACCTGCTCTATGATGTATGAGTTGATGAAATCCGTGTTCAGATGTTTTGGGTAGGATTTAGCTGGAAGGTTTGGTAACACTGGGGATTAGTGTTAGCCCTGTCCACTAGGATCCTTGCGCGACCAGTTAACCTCTCCAAGATCCCTTGTCTTGCCTCTAATTCTGTCCAAGCAGGCCTGGAGTTAAATGACCTCTGGTCTGATCTATAGACAGAGTTAGTTGGTTCTCCTCCTTTCATTTTCTGTCTTTAATGTCCCATTCCAAATATCTCCTTTAAGATCCAAATTCTCTAGATGACTAGCCCACTTGAAAGCTTGCACATTGATTACAAATAAATCCTTTCTTGACTCCATAGCCCAATGGATTTCATGTTCTCTGAGTTATCTGTCTCTGCCTAAGCTTCCTCTTTGCTCATCCTTGTCTTATATTGGCCCTTCTTTTCCTGATTCCCTCCAACCAAACACAAACAATCAAACCAACAACCCTGAGCCTATAACTAGCCTAAAATCATAACTTAGAGCTTCGAAGGCATATCCTTTGACTGATATAGAGAGATCCATCTCTGTACCTAGGAGGGCTAGATCCTAAGGTCTGAAAGTGGTTCTATGTTGTCTCATCTTTTGGTCTCTGTCAACCTGGCCAAAACATGGGAACCCCAACACCTTCAACACTTTGTTGTCTTTTTTTGCCATGCGTCAAGTACGGCAGCATCAGTAGAAGTAGGCTTTGGGACTTCAGCATATATGAACTCCTTCAACCCATTGTCATCTAGCACTACCTCCATCCTCTCCTTCCATGCAATATATTTTGAGCTGCCCTCAAGGGCATACTCCAATCGCAATCTGTTGAAAGACATCTCAACTTTGACACCAAGAAAACACTGCTGCAAATTCGAATTCTACCAGCACAAAACTCAACCACTTCAATGTTTTGCAATTGCTCCAATGATCAATACTCCTCTGATACCATGTAGAAATTTGAATAACTGATATATTATTTACCGAGATTCTCTTGATCACACACTATTTTAGCTTCATGCATAATACATAATCTCTTCTACCATTGATCATCACATGCGGAAATAAAATCAATTGCATGCATACATTAAAACCACAAACAATCACACATATGAACATAGTATTTAATGGGAAAGATTAAAGCTGAAAACCCCAACTATCTGTATATTATATGTCATGGAGATCATGTAACAATCATAGTACAAAAGCTCCTCACAAGCTCTCATGCACACCCTCAATTGCTACACACTATCAAGCTAGATCTAGCAAAGCTCATGCTCCAACCCTTAGCCACTTGATAGCTAGCCTCTATTGCATTTTCAAAGCTATGGGATGGATTCATTAAATAGATAACCACCTGGCCTGAACTGCGCAATCCTCATGGGCTTACTCCACCTATCTGTGTGTTGCAAATAGCAACAGTATAGTCAAAACTAATAGTTAACCTGCTCTTTCACCTATTCCTGCACTGGTCTCCACTGAAACTGTCCATGCACTGAAGTTAACTGATGTATTATTTAGTTTATTAATGAGTATATAATTAGTGAATTAATTAATAATTAATTCACACCACTCTCACTAATTATATCAATTAGTTAAACTAAATACAAATAGCTCAACTATGTTTAGATTAGTTAAAATGAATACAACTCCACTAACTTCCTCAATCAACTCCACCAAACTCTGTCACATGAGTTCTAACTAAAGTATTTCATGCAATAGCTCCACTAAACCCTAGGAATTGCGTAATTCCTTCTGTCAGTTGCATGCGCCACTTCTAGGCATCAAACTGAAGTGCTCCAAGAGAATAAGATAATGTTTAGAGTCTAAATATTATTAAGAGCTAATAATATTTGACATCCCTATTTTTAGACTGGAAATCTAAAAATAGATTCCGCCCAGTATGTCTAAAAATAGAATTCCATCTATTTTTCCAACTTGATCAACCCTCCACAAATAGCATTTTGCAACTCATAGAATCATGATCCACATGTCTAAAAATAGACTTTGCGCCAAAAATAGCCTGCAGGCCCACTTAGTGAAGGCGACTCCTTTCCACTAAGCTCATCATATTGTTGCAATCTCAACACAAAGGAGGCTCTAATGGTGAGCTGATGTGACTCCAACTGTGTGCCTCTACATGTGTCAAGGTGTATCTGCAATACTCCTCAGAGGAACACCTAATGTCAACCCTGTTGTGGCTTGTTTTAATTTTCCTATATATTGTGTATATGAAATTATGTCTTTCAAAGAACTTGATATATATATATACACATGTATAAAAAAAAATAGAAGAAGAAGAAATAAGTGTTGATTGGATTTAACGTGTCAAATAGTGGGACCATGTTTGTGGCATTGAGTTAAAAGACGAGCAAGTGAAATCATGGATAACATCAATGGAAAAAGCCATCCCGGGATGAAGCGTGAGAGGGAGAAAAAAGTGACCAAAGGTTACCTGGTGGGGTGCCTCTTCTGTAATATTTGACCCCTGCCATTTGACCGGAATGAGCGACCTAGATCAGCTACAGGGGCAAAAATCTATGATCGATCCCATATCATGGAGTCCCCCTGCAGTGATGAAAACCGACGGGCCCCACGATGCCAAAAAGAGAGCCAGTTGTGGCTTCTACGTCACCCTCCACATCACTTCCAACCATCTTGTTAATCATTCCACCATTCATTACATTTCTGTATGATTTCTCTCGCCCACTCATTTCGTTCGCCTATAAAAGATTTGTTTGTCCTCATTATGTCCATGTCTTCCTCTCGAATAGCTAAAGCTCTCCAATTTTTTTACCGACTTCCAAGTGAGTAGAAAGTCAGTAGTCACCTCGACAGAACCAGGAAAGCCATGAAACTGTACTTGAAAATTGTCCAACATGTTAAAGAAATTTTTTATTGCTAGGTCTTCCACTCATATCCCATTAATGGATAAATAAAAAAACATTGTAGATATTGTCTGCACAGTAGAACACCCTATAATCTATCAGCATGTTGTACGAAACCAATAAAAGTCCAAAATTTACTCTACTTTGATTAAGTTTGGATACCTGTTAGTGTTTGTTCCACAAACCTACCTATTTCCATATTTTATCCATTGGTTGGTTTCTTCCATGTATCCTAAAAAATGATTTGTCATGAACCAATCGGGCGAAAATTTCTTCTAGGTGTCATCTCATTTGATAAGGAAGACATTTTTTTACCCATCTGCATGGTCATATGTGAATTTTAGTGATGAATCCCTCTCTATATATTTTGAAGAATTGGTAGGCCCTGGAAGCATCTCACAAAATGTCGAATGACATGCATTTTTCATTGGAGGGGAAATGTGATTATGACCCATACCATGTGATTTCAAATCACATAGTGGAGAATGGCTATTATCCTTTTGTTCATGAATTAAGGCTAGAAATGGAGAAGCTGGAAAATGGAGGAAATACTTCTACATTTGTACAGATGGAGGTGGAAACCCATAATACTGTTGACAAGGTGCTTAACAGAGGAAGAGAGCAATTAAGTGATTTGGAGAGTAACGCGGAAAATGAAGCTAAGAAGGAAAATTCCATGGAGGAGAGAAACTCTTTAGATGTGCCTACATACTCTTTGAAATTGGGAGATATCTCTTGTACTCTTTAGTCTCCTCTTCCAGAGGGTACAAGTCATGATTCTTTGTCAAGTATTAAGCAGGTGTTCACACAAATTGAAGAAAGAAAAAAAAAATATAAGAGAAAACATCGAGTCTCAGTCTGAGGCTCAAATTTCCCTTGAGAAAACTAGATTATTGACAACCATGGACTTAGATAAAGATAAACTAAGGATAGATTGATCTCATGCTTTAGCCATGAATGTGACTTATACTAGCTCTTTCAAAACTATTAACTTAAGAGTGGATGCTAAGAAAAATCCTCTTCCTGATAAGATTAACTTGCATATGAAAACATGAAAATTAATCTTTGACTATTTGAATAAGACTAATTCAGCTGTTTCCAAAGCTGAAAAAATGTTGAAAAAAGTGATCAAACAATTGAATTTGGAAAGATCTAAATGAGGAGCTTATTCCACAAAAAATGAGGAATTTAAGAAAATAATTGTTAAAGTTGGTGTTGATCCTAAAGACAGAACAATAACTCAGAAAATGTTGCAGTCTGGTGAATCCAAAATTCAGAGTTTGAAGAAGAAGCTTAAGCTTCCAATAGGTAAGCATCCTATGACTATTGAAGTAGCCCAAGGTGAGACTGAAAAAGAGAATTTGTTGCATGCTCTACTGGCCAAAGATGAAGAAATAACTAAGTTGAAAGAGACAAGTGAAATATTACAGACAAAGATAGATTCTCATGTTTGTACAATGGTTATTCCATCAAATTTAGAAGACCCTACTGCATAATTAACTCAAGTCACAACTAAGTTAAGATTGGCATAAATTGATTTAAAGAAATCTTAGAGGGACTTGGAAGGTGCTTATAAAGTACTCAAAATTACAAAGAATGATTCACAGATGACCAAGGATAATGTAGAAAAGTATATATAGGGTTTTCAGAATGCGTATCAGGATTTCAAAGAGCTGAAAGAGAAAGTGAAGGAAATAAGTCCCTTATACAAGCCATGGAGATTATTTGGAATGACATCATTGATGTTGTTAAGAACAAATTGGATTTACTGATTATTTTTTGTGAAGAAAAGAGTAATGTGAGAGATCTGGAAAATGTCATTTTTGAAAATAAAGAGAAATTTTAGAATAGAGCCTCATATTCCAAGAGGTTGATTGATTTTATTAATTCCAAAACTGCACAAGAACTTAAGGATTTCAGAATTAAAGAAAAGACTCGATGTGTGTTGTAGTTTAACAAGATGATCATGAAGAATTCATACAGTAAGACTACAGAGAAAAAGTTGAAGGAAGTCAAAGAAGCAGTGGTAAGATTTAATGTGTTATTTGATAAGAGAACCAGGGTTGGTTTTCCATCCTGTTGGTATCAGCAAGGAAATCTTATCTCTTGGGAGAAATATGAAAATTTGTTGGTAGAGGCAAATAGTAAAATTGGAAATACATATGAAAATAATGCTATCCTAGAAGGATCCACTATTGTGAATTATTTTCATAAATAATTCCAGTTGTTATGGATGATGAAAACCTTGTTTTAAGAAAGACCCTCATATTCCAGGATCAAATATTTTAGAATGGCTCATGTCAAGCTTGTTAATGTTCTAGCTCAAATGTAGACTTGTGGAAAAAAATCAAGGAATGGATGTCTCCGCAATCTAATGATGCATATGATATAACTTCTTCCATTCCAATATCTCAGGTCGCTGCCACCTCATGATAAAATTTTACTTCATATTTAATTTAGTTTAGTTTACTGCAGAAGTTTTAATTTTCTACTTTTTATTGTAATGACTGAAGAAAATGGTTTGAGAAGTTGAAATTTCCATAACTGTCCATTTTTTCCATTTTTTAATAATGTATTTAAGAATTTTTCAAGAGATAAATGAGGTTCTAGACTTTGGGCCTCAAAGGTTTTGGAGATTTTGCACTTTTTCTTTGTGAGATTAATAGAGCTTTTCAGATATTTTTTCTAGCAATTGATGAATGTGTTGAGTTCTTCCTGTTCGATTTTATGTATACCTCTTTTGTTGGAATAAATTAATGAAGCTACTGGTGTCTAATTTACATATGTGAGTTATATTAAATTTCATTAATAATGCACTCATTTACTCTGAAACCATTTCTTGCAACCATTTTCTTCTAAACCCAGAGATAATCATTTCTATGATTTCGAACATATTGTTAATGTGTTTTCACTGCCATTTCATCTTCTCTTGTTCACACACATTTATCATTTAAAGGAACTTTGAAGAGTTGTGTTATCTGTAAATATTAAAGGGTTTAATATATAATTTTGGGGTTACATTATGAAGGGAAAAAAGATAATTTTATTTTCAAGTGACAGTAAATTTCTTGGGCACTAATCTCCTCACAGCCAAATATTGTCTCCCAAGGAACACCAAACCCCTCGACATTGCAAGTGAATTCCCACAACTCCTTGTCCTCATCCTCTACCTCTTCTGCATGTGCTACTAGGGCTTGTGCCAGTGGTACATGTCTCCTAAGCAGAGAATACCCTACAGGGTGTGTGGGTGCCATATATGCATATAACATTTATCACATATCACTAACTTTGTACCCACCCCGCCCCAAAAAAAATAAAAAGGAAATATAAATTACAAAAAACCAAAATATTTTTTACCTCTAGCATCAAAATCCATTCCATGGGGCAAGAACATGTCAAAATATTCCTGGAAATCCACTCCATCATATGGATAATCGTCCACTGTCAATGATGTTTCTTTCAACCACTTCCAGTATGTATTTGGGAACTAATTTCTACAATGCAAACCATCTTCCCTCATCATGAGAATACACCACATCATCATCTGAGGCTCGATTGCTGGTGGATATACAAATTAATCAAGAGACATTGGCCTCATGAATTAGACCTTCTTAAAAGATAAACTCACTAGTAATCTCCCATAGCAAAATTTATGATCATCCTTCTCTTCATTTTAGTAAGTTGTTCCTTGACATTGGTCAACATGCCTTCACACTAGTTGAACAAGGTGGATTACATGCACCTAAGAGCCAATTCTAGATGTGTTTTGGTTATACTATGAGGTGTTGTTGTAGTTGCTACCCAAGTGACCGTGTATGCTAGGGTTTGGAGTGTGATGTTGGCAAGGTCTTCAATCATAATTCTATCCTTTTCCCTCCAAGCCCCCACTCTACAATGTTGTTGAATGTAGCTTCACATTGTTTCTCCACTAGTATTGCATACCGCTGTCAAAACAACTAGAGCACCCCACCTCGAAAAAATGGAGAGGAAGTAGATGTCCTCCAACTCTATGGAAAACAAATACAACCCACTATAAAATTTTGGGTGTCTACACCCCACCACCAAATTATTTTTGCACGAAAAAGGATTGGTTCATCATTTTGGGGATCATAAAAAAATTTTATAACCAACAATTCCTCAGTCCATCCAAATTTGGTTGATGTGCCATGGCCTACATATTTTTGAATGCATGACCTCTATTTCTCTCCATTAAACCATGGTTTTTCCTACACTAAAATAGAAACAATTTATCAGTCATAGCCACGGTTAAAAAATACAAAATCTCACTGTAACAAATCAATTTTGGGAAAGAAAGAAAAATTCCTAATTTTAACCCTAATTGCACCAATAGAACAAGAAATTTTAGGTCACAATTGCATGTGATGCATTGCGTTTATGTAGCTAGACCTTGTAAACCAATATTTTCTTGATCTATGTGTGCGACCGAGGGATTTTCTTCATAAAAAATTAAAATTTCTCCTAAAACACAACTATGACCTATGGAAACACATGCTTAAATAGAAAAATAGAGGGATGGATATACTTACCTTGATTGTTAATCTTATCCTTTGGCTATTATTTCTCCTCCTTACCTTTGCACCACCAAGCTTGGGAGTTCTCTCTACCTCTCTTATTCAAAACAAAATGACCAAATGAGGAGGTATGGGCTATTTTTTATAACATTTTTGGAATCTCTTGAGAATATTCATTTTAAAATTTTTGTGCCTTGAGAGAGTTTTTGCTTTATAATTATTTTTCCTTGTCAACTTTTTGCAATATTTGGGTGATATACCTTTTAGTGTCACTTTTTCAGGGTCCCACTTACGACAATGGGCCTCAGGTATGATTCCTTTCCTAGCATATAGAGGTAGGCCATTTTCCCATCAGCATTGCATTTTTACTGTTAGTGTAGTTTTAATGCCCAGTTGCAACTTTAGCCACTTTCCTTTATGCATGTAGTCACTTAGCACTAGAGATCACCTACTCATGTATACCTTAGTTAGAACCATTTTTCCGTCTTGGTGTCCATGTACTAATTTTATTCCCCTTTCTGAATTCCTCCTTCTCACCCACCATGAACTTGATCTGGATTTATGCAGGAACAAAAATAAATATGAATATAACCATAAATACAAAGCTGCAGTGGAAATAACACTTCATTTCATTCATATCAAAGAACTAAAATATGTTTCCAGACATAATGGAAATAAACTAGCTAGGGCAATGATAGCTTATCTCTAAGAAGATATGTGGTATCCACAGGCCTCTGAATTATGTTACAATGAGGCTCCAAGGCCTATCTGTGATTGAGAAATAATGTAAAACATTAAACATCCAAAAGCATAACCCTAGGAGATGAAGCACCAAAAGTATGGGCCCTATTTGGGTAAATTGGTACACCAAGTTCCCGGGGCCGTAACTTTGGCATTAAATCTCTGTTTGATGCACACAATATCTCGTTAGAAATATATATCTGAGGAATACAACGTTTGAGGGAGCCCCATTGGTGAAAAACTCATTTTTCTTCCAAATTTCCAAAAAAAACGTCGTTTAGGGCCTCAAAACGGCTCCAGAATTCTAGGACCCAAAATACTCATAAAACTAGTAAACTATGCTACAATTAAGGAAACTAAAAAACTGAAAGAAATAATGGTAGGGGTCCAAGTGAAATAGGCGGGTGGCCACCAACATCCCCCTAGATTAGACCTAGAATTTGAGCCTCATGTTCTATTCTTCATCATATTTCTATCTATACCCTAAGAGGATTCCACCATCTTATCCCTTCTGAATTATTATTTTTGTTAGATCATTTTTGCAAATTGAGCCTTGGTTTCTCTCTTCCAACATCATAATCTCCTTGGCCCATCGCTTTATTTCACTTGGTTTTTCATACTTTCTTGGAGGAACCCCTGCGATGAGTGGTCCTATTAGAGAGCCTATTATATTCTTTATGTCACTAGTAGTTCCATTATGACCAGAACCATTTTTTGTCCCTTATACCACTCATTACTCCAGGAGGAGTTTCCTTTAAGCTCTTTTTATATTCCTTAATTTAGAAAATATTGTGAAGTGAGCTTTTCTCCTTCATTATTTTTAAAGTACTTGAAGGGTTGCTACCTAGTATAAATTTAAGCCTTTTTCGGAATTTGGATGGAATTGTAACGAAAAATGAATACTCTAGTCTACTATGGATAGAAGGTTCTCCCTTGTATACTTTTATCTGTTTCTCAGGCTTGCAGATGTAATCAGCACAAATGAGACTTTAACTCATGGTTTCTTCCGATTCGAGTCATTGGATTTGTCTCCTCCCTTATATTTTTCCCTCTAAGATATGTTATAATGTATTTTTTCCATTAGTTACTCTTCTAACCTCATACATTAGGAGGCATCTATTATCAACCTATGTTTCTCCCTAGGGTTAGTATTTATGATTCACTATTATGATTGAACTTTTTTGTGCCTTAACCGCTCCGTTTTGTAGTTTTTTCCACAACCAAAGCGATACCAACTTGTGAATTTAGTTGGAACCTTATAACAGCACGAAAAACATCTTGTGTGTGTGATTATAACCTAAATTTCACTGCTTTGTCTATGTGGTTGGCAGATTTTTTCTAAATATTTGTGGTTCCTAGGAGATCACTTTGACTCATCAACTTATCTTATCTATTTGAGATAGCTGGGAATCACTATTGAGAAGCTTATATAACTTCTATTCATCTTAAGCGCCTAGATTAATCCTCTTGGGATTCCTCTTCTTCCTATTTATACTATGCCATATTAGAGGGTGATGCTAGTTTTGAGACCTTAGAGTTTTAGAGAGTCCTTGTTTCCATTGTACTTTAGATTTGACGGCTTCATTATAGTGAGGATACTCCACCGGAATGAGGAGAGGAGAACCATATCTTGAGGTATATTTATGTAATTTGATTTATATGGTTGATGGAATCTATGTTCCTTCCCCTTATATCAATATTTACAGTTAATTTTATGTCTAATTTTTGGATGTTTTGAGATGACGATATTCTGCGAAAGATACCTTGTCATCTCTATTTGTTTGTGTAGTTGTGCGGGCTTTCGATCAAAAGTGGATGAAAATTATCACTTGATTGGAGAGCAAAGATTTTGCATCAGACCCAAAACCATTGTACTCATCCTTTATAACATTATAAATTACATAGACATTGCATGCATGGCCATCTGATTTAGGGAATTTTATTAGATTGTCTTATCCATTCTTTTTGTTGTTTGGTGATCTCAATCGGGCATGATATTGCGGAGAAATATGTCCTTGAAAGTATAATTTACATCAACAATTAAAATAAAACTTGATTTTTATTTAAAAAATATTATCAATATTGACAATAAGTTTCAGGAATACAAAAGCAAGGATCATGCTAAAATGGTAAATACCACAATAAAAGCTGAAAAAATAGTGAAATAAACTGATATTGTGAAGGACTTGAAGCTGAGATCATATTAAGAAAATCAAACAAAAAAATGAAGAGCTACTCCAAGTATTTAAATAACAATGTAATGGGATTAGGGAAGATATTATCGAATTAAAAAACAAAAATAGAAGAAGGAAGAAACATTGAATAAGGAATGGGGAAGAAGTATATGGGAAAGGAAGATTGGTGTCAAAGACTGGAGGATGATGCAAGCATTCTAAAAGGTAAATTAATAGAAAAAGACAAACATTTGAAGTTCAATGATAGTACCGAATTATTGGACAATATTCTTAATAGTCAAAGATCCCCCTCCGTCAAATCAGGGCTTGCTTTTCATGAATTTGTTAAGGGAAAATATAGTTCACAATCCTATGCAAAAAATTATGATGACAACAAAGAAAACTTTCTAAATCCAAATAATAATTAAGAATTCAACCAAAACAACAACTAAGGAAAGTGATTTTTCAAAGTAAATCATTTTCTTCCAATTATAGAAACAAAAATCGATTATCACCTTTCAACAATGATATTTAATGTTTTATATTCCACAATTTTGGACGCATTGCAACCAATTGCAGAAGTAGATTTGCAGGAACATAATTAATTCCCTATTACTTAGGTTTCTATAAGGGGTATTTTTTCATGCCATATATTTTTTCACAAATCTATTGATTTCATTGAAGAGAAATATGAAGCAGAAAAATTGTGATACTCTGGCCCCATTTTCTGGTCATGTAAGATGTTATACATGTAATAAGTTTTCACATGTAGAAAAAAAATGTAGGAATAAGACAAGGAATTCATTTAGAAAATAAGTAGCCTTCCTCCAAAGTAAGCAACCATAAAATAATATTATTATCACAAGATCTAACAAAGATGGATCCACCAACACTCCTCATGTTATGGTAAAGGAAGAGGAACGAGTAAGGTGTGGCCTTGCTCTATGCACATTTGAAGAAGATAAATGGTAGATATATAGTGGATGCTCTCATCACATGTCTAGAAATAAGAAGAAAATTATATCTCTCAAGAAAAATAAGAGTGGTAATTCTATTTTTGGAAATAATGCACCTGCAAAAGTGCTAGAAGAGGGTGATGCTGATCTTGATGTTAAGAATAAAGAAGCAAGAAATGTCTTATTGGTTGAAGGGCTAAATATATATTTTTTTAAGTGTAGGAAAAAGATATGATAAATGGAATGTAATTGTATTTACATCAAATGGATTTAAGATTAAAGACGAAGGAACCGAAGAAGTTATAGAAAAAGGATTCTAAAATGAAGACAAATTATATTTTTTAGAGAAGAGTCCAAGTAGAAATAAGAGGTCTAACTCCTCTTCTTATGATTTAGAGTAAAGGAAGTCATCCCCTATTGTATTATATTATACTTAATGCATACTTCTAAGATGTATTGAAGAATTTAATGCTAGGTACATATCCTCATGGAAAGAAGATGATGACTATCAGGTCCACATGATTAGTGAGCATGATCTAAGGGTGAGTTATTCTAATGATTTTAGATTATAATTTTTTGATGACGATTTATGTTACTGATGTTGCATTTGATGAAGTAATTTTTATCGAGAAAATATATGAAATTTTTAGAGGGAGTTGTGTCCATGAAAAATCAACATTTTATATTCTATATGTGTTTAATGAAGGATAGTCACATACATATGCATTTCCTAACTTAGATAGTCGCACATGTTTCTTTGTGGTGATAAATAAATAACACATATTTAGGGGGAGCTCCTCATATGCTTCCATCAGTTCATTATTAGAATTATTGTTCCAACATTGGTTTGTTTCAGTGTGTTAATGATTCCCATATACTGCTTAGAAATGTATGAAAGGGTGTTGGTTCATGATGAGTTTATGTGTTGTTGCAAAATCGTATTACCGCTGCAGTGATCTATCTCCTTGATATATTTCCTACTAACATATTCAATTATGATGAGGATATAATGAGATCAGGATTGGTGATGAAGAGTTGACATAGGTTCAAGGGGAGCATATTTTATGCTTATGATGGATAATTTTTGGCATTATGGTTTCTGATGAGTCCATGGTTGTTGTTGCTATGAGAAATATTATTACACTTATTGATTACCATTGGAAGATACATATATATATATATATATCTATATATATATATATATATATATATTAGATATATATATATATATATATATATATATCTATATATATATATATAGATATAGATATAGATATGTCTTTGTCACTACTTGGCATATATGTGATGAATCTGTTGATGGTGTATTATTATTGATTCTATTATATAAATCATCCTTCTTGATGCAGTTGAAGAGGAGTGTGTCTCTTTCTATATGTGGAGAGAGTGTGATGACCTTGATAGCATAATATATGGGAGGTGAATTTCTTAGTGCCTCCTAGATGCATTGCATATTTGACCACATGTTGATGATATTGAAGAGACTAATGTTACATTATCTTATCTGCTTGATAATATACTATTTATAGATGATGAGGATGTATATGATGCCATTTTGATATAATTATGTGAAAATGCCTATGTGGAGCATGTTGGTCGCTGGTGATTATCTTGGTTTTGTTGCAGATATTTACTTACATGTTGATCCTTGCTATGGTTGAGATGTTTCACAAAGCATATATTATTTCTCATGGATTCCAAGTATTTGATTCCTTGTATTGGGCTTGCATATAGGAGAGCACACTTGTAAAATCCATGCATCATTATTATTTTATCTTGCCGATGTATTTCTCATGGAGAGAACCATGGTTTCTATCATATATTGTAAATTTTGTCAAATCATATTTGTATGGGATAATGGGTGTCCAATTCATCTCTTATTTTTTATACCATTTTTCTAATCCTATTACACTGGGTGAATGATGTAAAATTCGAGAGGTCATATCTACTTATGGATAATCCTGTATTTTCTTCATTAAAGATCCTACATATGCTTAGGGGGGAGCATGGTCATTATGTGTGGCTATTATATTGCATTTGCACTTCTTCATTCATAACAACAAATTGGGCTTATAATTTTGAGCATGATAGGGGGAGTAATTCCTGCAACTTAGTTCCTTCATTTTCCCTTGATATCAAAAGGGGAGAGAATACTTGTTGTTTGGATAAGGTTTCCATCAAGTCCAAAGGGGAAGATTGTTGGAATTATGCCTAATATGTTGTCCTTGATGGAAACCTGCATGTCAAATATTTCCTTGATGTCAACCTTGTTATAATATTATGTGTTGTAATTGATGATTATAAACTGTTTCAAATGAAATGAATATCGGCACATGTATTGCAAAAATGAGGAAGTGTAGTAAGAACCTTGTCATATGTTTAATTTGAGAAAAGATGAAAATATGAAGGTAAAAAAGTATATGAAACCTATTTGAAGTAAATTTGTGTACATACATGGGTTCCATGAAAAAAAATCATGTATGCGACCCTACCCATGGAAAATAGAAAACCAAGAGCTTTTCCCATGGTAATCTCCCATGGTTTTGTGATGGCAACAAACATTTGATCTAGAATACATATAGAGGTCAGAAGATGGATACAGTTTAATGGTAATGTAAGGATTAAATACTAGTATGTGTACAACAATTTAACTAAAATTAGATAATATGGGTGTGAGTTGGTTCCTTATAGGCTCCCATGTTTCCTTCCTCGTAGGATATTTTCACTAAGTATATCATAAAAATGCTCAACATTGACGAGATTCACTTTTACCTAGAAAATTTTGAATTATATTTAAATTAAAATGAAGTGGGCCCATTTAATGTAACCAACAGAGAAACAACACATGAATTTGAAAAAATATTACAGGAAATGAACTTGTCTCAAGGAGAAGTTTGGCAATATGATGCTCTGGGAATTTTTTTGAAAAAAATTCGTCTACTTGGTAACATGTAGAAAAATCATTGATTGAAAAGTATGTTAACAGAAATATTGGGAAGAGAACACATTAATGGTTACTATAGGTGAGGCAAGGGCTCTCAAATCACCTAGACTTAAAATATTGGATACTCCACCACCTAAAAAGAAGGAGTTGAAAAGGACTATCCAAGATAGTTATCATTCAACTTTAGAATTTGAGAAAATACAGTTTAGAATATTGAAAAGGTCCATGGTGGAAGAATAAGAATAGGAACATGTTGTAGTTGCTACAACAACCTCCAAAATTTGGTCCCATTTTAAAATTTTGGAGCCCCTGGTCTCTCGGTAAAGAGAAATCTAACGCAGCATATAGCCTCAAGATAAGTTATTTCCATGCATGATCCCTTAAAAGTCTAATATAGGGTTTTGGTCTCTTAACAACCAGTTGCATAGTCACGAAGTTGCAAGACTCATAAAAGCAAGGACTATGCGACTATGCGACCGTGCGACCCAGGGACCCCTAGGTCGCGAAGTCGCAAGGTCGCATGTTGGTATAAAACTTAAGATTCACGAACATGCGACCATGCGACCACGTGACCTTGTGACCTACAGGTCGCGAAGTTGCAACGTCGCAAGGTTGTACATCCCTTAACTAGCCTTGATCTGCGACCTTGAGACCTACATTAAATGACCACACGTGCGACCCCTTTATAATTAAAAGGGTTGCGTAGGTCGCATTCGACCTGCGCGACGTGGAGCACATTTTTTTCTGGGTAAGTTGCCTAGTCCTATTGATTTTTCCCTTTTTTTCCAATCCTACCCTTTTCCCTTTCCTATTTATCCCTGCCTTTGCCTTATTCAAGCTCCCTAGCAGCCCTAGTAAGAGTCTACTCCTCCCCCTCATTGCATATTCCTTTCTATCTCCTTCTATGAAGCCTCTCTTTTCCCAGTCTGTCTCAAGCACCCTTCCTAGCTACTTGGGGAAACCTTAAGAGCTAAATTTGTCCATTCCACTTCATTTTTTTGCCTTCCTTACCTTTCATCACTGTGGAATCCCTCAAAGGAGCCCTAGCGCAACTCCACAACTCCGCGACCAAGTGACCACGGGACCTTGTGACTTGGTCGCTAAGTCGCAAGGTCGCCTAGTCGCTCATAACCAATCATTGGCCACCCTCGCGACCTTGCGACCTCACGACCTAGATGCAATTCACCAAGTCGCCAAGTCGCATTTCCCCTAATTTCAACCCAAGCATGACCTTACGACCTTGCGACCTAGTCGCCAAGTCACAAAGTCGCCATTCCTTGAAAGTGTACATCGGAGCGACCTAGTGACCTAGTGACCTGGTCACAAGGTCGCCAAGTCACAGGTCTATCCATTTCCTTGGATATTAGTTATAAAAGGTAGAAGCAACCTAAACGTATTTATAATCATGCAATATCTCTTATCGTGGGATTGTTTCAAGAATATTCCAGGGAACAACGAAGCCGAGCTCAAGTGTGTGTCCATCTCTTCGGCCTCAAGCGATATGGGGCCCCCGATAGTTTGAAAGAGGAAAAAGAGTCCTAAAATAGAAATATCAGAAGAATAAATACCTCCTTCCCCTCCCCTATCTATGGATATACCGCCAGTGTGTTCGGGAAAGAAGATAATATGAGTTGGTATCAGGTATACCAAGAGTTCAGAAAGCCTGAGTTTCCAAAAGATCTCCTAGACTGGCAAGTATATATTTAGGTCAAGAGGTCCAAGCTCCACTATGCAGGTGCCCATCCACCCATATTTCCATGTGCAAATATTATTTAATATATCCTACAAAATTTTGACTCCAGAATCTGGGTCATTCGAGATCATTCAAGGAAATCATTTGCTAATATGAAGGGGTAGGATGCGAAAGTATATTATGCACTCCCCACCCAAGAGAAAAATTTCAACGCCGAATGGGCTTCCACTCATGTAGTTCCCATACCAGAGACCTTGAAGGGATGGTGGGAGGAGACAGAAAATTTCAGGTTCAGGAAGGATCAGGAATATAAAATGAAGGGCCTTAAGAAAGTCTACAAGTTTGTGGCAGCGATGACGTGCAGGATGTATGGCTGACCAGATGCCACTACTTTCAATGGCACTTGGATCTATCTCATGTACGTTGTCATTAGATATGGCACCCACTTCAACTGGGCCAACCTAATAGTAGCAGCCCCAGGTCGAACATATCATAAACAAAAGCACCTAAAGAAGGGTGTTCATCCGATTTTTATATGGCTTCCTACCTGTTGGACACAGTATGCGCAAGATGTCAATTTACATGATGGCCTCATAGCTGGGATGTATAGCATGGAGGACCGATCCATAAAGAGTTAAAGGTGTTCTGGGCCTCCAAGTTAAAACAAGATATGGAGTCGATCTCCAAAATTTCATTCCTGCGCTCTACAAAAATCTGTTTGGCAAAGATGTCCCGTGCATGTCTAGGCGAGCCATTAGGGTAATTTCGAGGTATAAAATGGGCCTCCTAAGGAAATTATAAAATAATAGTGGAAATAATAAAATAAGATCTGATTACATCATCAATTTTTAGGGTGGAAAAAGAAAAAACTACTTTTTCAACTCATATTTTAAACTTATCTCCCAAAGTTTTTAATTAAATTTCGAGCGGGAGTACTCGTTGGATGAAAAATTTAATTCCTCATGCAAGGAGTACCCATGTTGCATACTTTCAATGGGTTATTCTACACGAAAAATGAGAAATATATGAAAAACTTGATTGTAATCATTTTTTTATGTATTTCTCATTTTTCGTGTAGAAGGGTCCATCGAAAGTATGCAACATGGGTACTCCTTGGATGAGGAATTAAATTTTGTATCCAATGGGTACTCCTGCTCGAAATTCGAGTAAACGATTTGGGAGATAAGTTGAAAATACGTGTTGAAAAAGTAGTTTTATTATTTTAATATTTTTAATCTTTTTACCCTTTTACTTAAAAAATGGTGAATCATCCCCCATGGTTGACATCATCATCTTGAATCCTATTGATTCTTACAAAGTTTATTTTTGTTGTACATTTTTCTTAAAAGGCCCATTTTAGACCTCAAAATTCCCCTAATGCATGCAAACAATAACCCGAGTGGCCAATTGGTTTCCCATCACGTAGTGCTTTTATCAAGGTCTTCGGGTCATTCAATGAACCTCACGCGTTGCCTGAGTTTGTCACCGATAAAATACTCTTGCAAGAAGTGTGCTACTAGATGATGAGCGGGTTTTCTAAGGTCCTCACCAAGGGCAAGAAAATTCCATGGCCTACTCTCCCGCTTACTATCGGTGCCTATACGGTTAGGGATTTCAAAGAAGTAGAAGCGGAGGTTGAAGAAACTAAGGGATTTCATTTTCCTCCCTTAACACACAGATAATATGATCCTGAAAGGATTGTTCCCACACATTGAAAACATGCCAAATTCAAATGGAATTACCAACACACGAAATGCCCTGTTGAAGAAAAAAATAAGAACTAGTATAACAAGGATAGGGATGCTGCACCAGAATAATCAACTGATGAAGAAGGGTAGGATAATCAAACCGTGGAAGAAAGGGATGACATGCTAGGAGGAGCCTCATCTTCCAAAGCCAAAAGGTCGAGGATTGATACGGGCTGCAGTCTCTCTAAACGACAGCAGGAAAAAAGAGGCATAGAGGCTAAGGCACAAAAAGAGGCTGAGAAGAAGGAAAAAGAAGAAGTCAAAAGGCCCCAAGATACCCTAGCACATCAGAAGGAAGAAAAAAAACAAAAGAAGCAAGTTGCGGAGCAACAAAAGAAACAACTAAGGGAGGAACATAAGAAGAAGCAAGAAAAAGAAGCCCGCAGGGAAAAAGAGGAAGATGAACACAAGAGGAAAGAAGAGGAAGAGCGGAAAGAGGCTGAGCACAATTTAAAAGAAGAACAGGAGAGAGAAAAGGGTGAGGAGAAAAGAAAGGAGGAAGAAAGCCATAAATCACAGGAATATTCTTCCAAAGAAGTAGGGGGAAGCAAGACACCACCCCTAGAGACAGGGGAACAGACAAAGCTGCCACACATTTGAGTACCTCAAACAACCCCTATGACGAGTGTGCATTTTACTCTGTCAGACCTTGGCACCTTGGAGGAGAAGGAAGATGAGGTCTTGGATCTGACAAGGTTGACCCACGACCAATTCACGCACAAGATCAGGCAAGAGAAAATTAAATGTCTCGCATGGAACTTGACCACACCTCTCACAGTCACAACAGAAAAGGACTAATCCTATTATGATTGCATCAGCAGGGACTGCCTTTGTGGTAGGCACAGAAAAAAATGTTAGCAGAATGAGTAGAGAGATTCTATCTCTACAAAAAAAGCTACAGGTTTCTGAGTAGAAGGCAGCTCAGTAGGAACAAGATAAGAAGGTGCTGGAGGAAGAAATCCAAAGGCTTCATTTCACAACCACTCAAGCCAACGAATTTCCACTTATCATTCAAAGGGATCTAGTCACTCTGGAAGCTACCATGAAGCACGTATACAAGGAAATGTTTACAATCAAACAGACAGTCGTTCCACTACTGAAAGCACAAGCAGAAAACAAAAGAAGAATTTTACAGCTAAACGATGCCTCCACTACTTCGGAAAACATGCTAAAATGGTCAAACATATACCCACAGGCTCCTGATACCCTGCCCAGGAAGGATTGGATCTGTGCCCAGAATGAAAAAGTTCAGATCCAAATGAAGATATAGTCCAAAGATAAACTGATAAATGATCTAGAGAAAGTGATGTCTGCGTATGAACACTTGATTAGTGGCATCGGTTCAATGGCTGAAGTACACCACATCCCTTCTCTGGGTGCATTGGACATTGAAAAAAAAGGGAAGAGGTTGGCTAGGACATTCAAACATTCCTACAGCCCATGAGGCAAGCAACTTCTTCCCAAGATCTTCCGGCCTCACAGGAAAATCTTATTCAGTTCATCATTACACTAGTCCATATTTACACCAAGCTTGCTTCTCTATCCAATAAAATCGCGTTAAAGAGGCGCACCTCAAAGATCAGCAGCAGATAGATGTACCGAACCTCTCAATCACACAATTGCTTCCTTGACCAAGCAAATGGCACAGGTCACAGGTCGCATCCAGAGCTAGGCCGCAAGTCACAAATTCCTCCTAGGTTGCAGAGAATGCCAATAGTCGGGAATATGAAGGGTCAGGGACACCTAAGGGTCAATTTTTCTCTATAAATAGTCCCTTTGGGGAATTGAAAAGGATATTTTTTGGACTCCAAAAGGAGGAGAGAAAATTGTATAGCATTGAATGCATATTTCTGTGAATGAATAAAAATAAGTGTTTTGATTCCACTACTGGATCTGATGAGGAATCATGTGCATTAACATTATGACTTTTTTGTCTCATGTATTGGATATCTTTTATGACTGATTGATCTGTGTTTTTTTTCCCATGTCATTTATACATTTAAGCTCACTTGATGTGTTTATGGTATGGGGATATTCAATTTAGATATGTTGGCAACTACGTTACTAACATTGTCTCATCTTTCGGAAAATGCTTAAGGAATTGAAGGGTGTTTTGACGACATAGAACTATTTCTTTTGTGGATTTTACAAGCACAACCCTAATTATGTGTTGCTAACATCATTGTACTTTGGTTGCATGCTTTAACTCGCTTTGCTATTTGTAATGTTTTATTTTCATTAAGACTCATCAACCATTTGTCTTGTATTGTTCAAGTAACCGTGTATTCATAGGTCTATAGGGCTCATTCTTCGTCCGAGAAAAGGAATACTCAGTGGTAGCCAGACCCACACCCCAGACGGGATCCCTATAACAAACGGTTTAGAGTCTAATTGGGACTTTATATCGGGGATATCCCCTTCTGTTGGTTGGGCATTTAATCCTGTCAACAGAACAATAATTATCAATTGTTGAAGCAACTTCTAGTGAAATTGAATCACTCAGTGAAATAGCTATAACAAGCAAGCCTGATTTCAACCTCGAGTTTTTTCCCTTGGTTTTCACTAAGGTCCCTTCATCCTCTACAACTCTAGCTCTAGAAAATAATGTTTTCTCCCAATTCATGGAAATCAACAACATGAATGAAAATATTAAAAGTCTTTCTTTCAATGAGTTATGGAAACAATTCCCTTCATTCATCCAAGGGGTTAAAAATATGCTCAGAAATCAAAGTGCTCAAAATATCCAAAAACTAGTGCCAAATCGTAGATATCGTCGTTCTAATTCCAACGATCTTTTAATAGCCTCAATCCGACAATGTATGAGAAATTTATCACATTATGAAATTTTTGGAAAATAGCTAAAAATTCAACTTGCACGGTTGACTGGGAGTTAACTAGGCATGTGATATGATGACGTGGTGAATACGTCAATAGGATGAATGGGTAGTATGATTGTCAAAGGACTAATAAAAATTAGACATGTGGTTTAGTGATATTGGTGAGAGGATTTGTGATTTTGGCTAATTTGAGGCAACCAAGTGGGCCAATCAGAGGGAGCCAATGGCCCAATGAGAGGCTACCACATGGCCTCTGTAATGGCACAAAAAATGTGTTTTTTGGATGGACATACCTCTTCCAGATTCAACCTCAGGACCTCGTATTAACTTGCCAACCATTTTACTATTGTGCCATCAGTGTTGATTATTAATGCATAGTTGGCAAGTTTCACTTGAATTTAAGTGGTTTTGGCATTGACCGGATGGTGTGGCGTGCATGGCCCCAACCTTGATTCATATGGAACATTATATGCCCATACGAAAAGGTGTAAGGGGCAGGGATTAAGGCCCTGTACCCAAGTTCTGTTAAGTGCACAAGACCACCAACGAGAGTTTTAGAAGGGCTGACACATGTCACCTTCCACACACCCAACCCACAACCAGATACCAACAACCAAAACCAGGTGTCGAGATTGATAGAGCAGGTGACCTCTAGCCCGCACCCTTTGTCGCATGGTATTTCACGTGACCGACCCAGAGGCAAAGTTTTAGGGCGCAAGTGTAATATTCCTAAATTATCATGCAACTAATAGGAATATTAATTTTTATTTTAAAATCTAATTAGATGAATAAATGGGCAAGGAGGTTCATAAGTTGCTTTAGTAGGAGTTAAATCCCTCATAATGAGAAAAGGGATCATATTAATAACTAGATCAAGAATCCACATGTGTGAAAAGGGCCTAAAATGTGTGGACAAAGTAAATTTTGACCAATTCAACAACATTAATATGTGAGGAGTGGATCCTAGATAAAGACAGCTCAATGTGAATGAAGATCAATCTAGCTAGTCAAAATGAAGACACCTTGAGTATGAAAAGAGACAATGTATGAAGATCCAGTCAAGGCTAACTAAATCAAACAACACTATAAAAATATGAGCAAGACCAATGGAGAAAGTGTAATTTTTGTGGAGGAGCCTTTGCATAGAAGCAACCTCATAATTGGGTGGGACCCTTGGTGAGGAAGCTCATCAACTATATAATGGAGGGGATGGAAACCATATGGGGCATGATTGAAGATTATATTTTTTATGTGGTCTGTTTAGACTTTCTATATCCTTTGGTTGTTTAGCTACGTTTGCAGCACTGTTTAGTGCAAGGGTTTTCTCATGCGGGAATTCCCCCTTCTTTCTTGGAGATCTTGTTTAAGAAATATAAGGGGAGCATCCTATGCTAAATTTTCCATTATTAGGTGTTATGCCAAGTAGTCACCTTCAACAATAGCGTAGTCCCTTTAAGAAACTGCATTATTTCTTAAGGTATTACAGTGGAGGGGTTCAATCCCTTGTTTTATGAGCTAGTTTCCCAGGAGGAGGATCAACCTTTTACTCGGAAAGGTAGTAGGAGATTATAATACCATTTATTTGCATGATCAACCATATTTATGCAGTTCTTTAGCCATACAGTGTGATTCAGTGATAGATCTGCAACAAAAAATCTCATGTATATCATTTATGTCAAGAAACCCTTCCCGGGTCATCTTGGATCTATTTAAAAGAGACTCGATCTCTCTTTTTGAGCTTATTTCATTAATACATGAGAAGATTTATTTTTTCTCTATATTTATGAGTATAAATCCTCAAAAAAATATGTTATCTCTTTCTGCAGTAATTTTTGTTTGCAACAATCTTGGGGTTTTAGTGTTTTTTACTTGTTTTGAGCATGGGAGGCCTATTTAACTAAGAAAAAGTCACTTGTTTAGTATATCCTCTTATATATAAGTGTAATAATGTTATATATAATGGATTCATGGGCTTAATTTTTCTGTTTATGCTTATATTTCTGAAAAATGTGTTTTTCATGCATGCATTGCTGAGTTTTTCCATTTGGGATATTACAGTGGTATCAGAGCCCTAATCCTGGCTCAGCCTTTGTTCTTCAACCATTATGGAGTCTTCTCATGGGAAATGGAAGATCTGCAAGAGAGATAAAATCAAACCCTTATTTTCTAGAGGAAAGAGGTTCTCAAAACTTCTCTTTCAAACACTGCAGGGTATAAGCAAAGACATCAAAGAAATGAGGAGGGAAAAACATGGAGATCCCTCAACAAGATTTGCAAGATCTAGACATGAGGAAATCTCTAATTCCTCATCTTATGGATGTGAGAATTCAGCCACATCATCATAGTTACAATGCTGTATCAACCACTTGTTCATGACAAAGAAGAGGAAGAAGGAGATGTGCCAAAGAAGGAGACTCTTGGTGATTATTTGCAAGAGTATGAAGCTCAATATAAGGGGTTCAAAGATCACTTGAACTTCCAAGGGTTTTGAAAGATCAAGGAGGAAGGGAGCACAAGGAGGAAGTATCATGGTATGGGTATATTCTTTCTATCTACTTTTTATGGATCACTTAAATGTCCAACTAGGGCTTGGGTGAAGGAGCTATACACCTATGTGCAACAACATCAAGTTTTAGAAAAGGAAGACATCAAAGTTGCAGCACTGCATCTTGAGGGTAAGGCTTATTGTTGGTGGTTGTTTTAATCTTTTTCCTTAAAGAATGAAAATACATCTACTTATGCAAAGTTCATTAGGAGAATAGTGGAAAGGTTTCATGAAAAATCTTATGAAACGCTTTCTATAGAGACTATCAAACCATATCAAACAAAACCTTTGCATGAGTTGGAAGGATCTATAAATCCAACTCCATTTCATAAAACCATTGAAGGCAATGAAAACTTGTATAATATCTTGCAAAGGGAAAAGTTCCCATTGCACGAAGAACTTTCTTCTGAAGAGGAAGACATGGAGAGTTCTCCTTCAAAAGAAGACCAAGATCTAAGGTCTCTTATTGATGATGAGGCATTTTCAACTATCGAGAAGGAAGAAGAGAAGGTTGGAGGGAACAACACAGTCATGACAAGAGCACATCTAGTACCTCATGAAGAGGAAGATGGAGCACTTGCACCAAGGAGAGAAACTCTTGCGCTCTTGCAAGGATTTCCAAAGAATCTAACATGTAGAGATCATGGCACAATCCATGTGCAATATGTGCCATCATTATCAAATGATGAGACCTTGAAGCTAGAAGAAGATAAAGGGGAGGGAAAGCATCACATGATGAGGAGAATACACCCCTCTTTATTTTAGAAGGTTGATACAAAAAGAAGGCAAGAGGATCTATGCGAGAAAGGCAAGGAAAAATTTGTCCACACACATACACATCCCGCTCTATGCCTTGATGTCTCTTTCCATGGAGGCATTCCACCAGGGAGACCTCCTGATTGGAGGAAAACTAAAGTGTTCTCTCAACTATGTGCAACAGTGACATATTTGGCTAAGGAAGGAGCCTTGAGGGGAGCTACCACAAGACTGAGAACTATTGATGGATTCGAAGGAGAGCTGAGCAATTTTCTGAAATTGACTTTGCTATCTTCCACTCATCTATTTGCACTAGAAAAGAAGAATTCAGAAAGCTATGTTGACATAAGCATGGTGTCAAAAGGCCACTCCATAGCCTTGAAGCAACAAAAAATACTTCCATATATAATGAATATTCCTGAATATGACAAGAGGATATTACCACTCTTGTATGCATGGGAAAAACTATGGAAGTTTTGTAGGAAAGAAACCTTTTACGAGAATGTTAACTTCCATGAACTTCAGTCTTGTCTTGAGCAAGATCAGTTGCAAGGGAGGCAGCAAAAGAAATATGATAGTACTCCAACATGTGACTTTGGCATCAAGTATGACAAAGAGGAGAGCCATGTCATGACAGGGGTTGCATTTCAAATTTCTACAATGCTGTCATTGTTGGGGAGCCTAGATCCTTAATGTGAGTCCCAAATTTTGATGGAATATTTCAAGGAAATCTTCACATGTAAGGTTCTTGATGAGCAAGTGATGGATGGGTGGTATAAGGTATTTGATGGAGTCATTTATGTTCATGATCATATCTACTTAACTAAATATTCCAAGCTCAAGTATAAACTACTTAATGCAGCTTACGAGATATTGCTTTCTAAAACCACTAGCCTCATTAAAACATACCATACCATCTTGGAGGGATTCATGTGGGAATATTTCAAACAGGAGATGCACTTTCATATGAGGAAGTGCATAGATTATTTTCTGGTTGAGGAGGAACATAACTCTTGGAAAGAGTTATCATTGTCACCTCCTTATTCATTGAGTTTAATAAGGAGATCATCCATGAGCTACCTCAATGATTTTAATCAAGTATATGATGAAACTTGTAATTCTAAACATCATAGTGTATCTACTATATGCTTGTATTTTCTTAACACTAATGTGCAGGGCTTTGCTCGAAGAGGGGGCACCTTTTCTTATGGGCTTCATAGGCCACTTTGGGCCATGAAAAATGATGATATTGGTCATTCCCTGGAAGATCTTGGAGAGATGATGTACTCTTCATGGTGTGATTCATTAACACCAACCATCATACACCTTCTCCAAGAACGTAAGAATGACAGGGCAGCAAACAAGTGTCGGGAAAAACACTTTTCATATCATATTCTATGGCAGCTAGGAGTAAAAATGCGGTGGTTGCACTTGAGGGATCATTGTCCTTCTCCATTATTGCATATGGAAGCTAGCATGACTCTAATTATGATTCCATATGTTGAAAATGTTCTTATATTTTTTGAGGACATGGTTGGAGGAGAGACACATTGGTTGGATGTGTCCTTGGGAAAAGAAATTTCCCACACTTTTTTCACTACATGTTTCAAGGGGAGCATGGGAAAATTTATGGCCACTATAGTGCATCACTTATTTCTTCATGAGGTGGACCATATGATTGTTTGGAACACTTGGGACATACCTCTCATGAGAATTTGGGAGGACATTTTCTATGAATTACCAAATTGGGAGGTGATTCATTTCATTTGGATGATAGCATGGAGATGGGAGTCCTTCATTAATGATGGAATTCCCCATGATTTTCATCACTTATATCTTGAGGAGGCCATTGATAAGCAATAAATTTTCCACATAGACCTTCCATTCTTTCATGATGAGAGCCATTTGGTCTATTCACCAAAGGCCAAATTTTACACTTGGGAGGAACCATTGGGAGACAGAATTATTGCAGAATATCTGAAGCAATGGTGGATACTGTTGGATGAGGAGGCCCCAAGAGGAGGAGGGGATATTTTGTAGCTGTTGTGAAACTAGCTCCAAAAATAGAAGAAAAGAGATATCAACACCTTAGAAATAAGCCACTTCGAGGGGGCAACCTCCAATACATTACATGAATGAAAAATTCTTGGATGATACAAATTACAAAACCTCCTTTCTATATATAGGAGTCCATGGGGCCACAATGTAATCCTAGCCAATCTAAAAATAATAATTTAAGGGTACAATAATAATAATATGGGGGTTATAGGAGTACAATAATAACAATAAGGGGGTTACACTAACAATAATAAGGGACTATACTAGTAATATAGGGACCTAACATGCCCCTCTCCTTCAAAAAGTGTTGTTCTCAACGCTTGAGTAGCTCTGGGTGCTTTTGTATAAAATTCTCATCCTCCCATGTAGAATCTTCAGTGGGTAAGTTCTTCCACTTGATGAGATACTCTGAAATTGATCAATTTCGTAGCTGTCGAGTTCTTGTTTCCGTGACCGCTTCAGGTTCCAATATGATTTTTCCTTCATCATCAAGTTCAGGAAATATTTTTTGAACTGGAATATTTTCACCTATAACCTTCTTTAAGCATGAAACATGGAAAATTGGATGCACTCATGAAGAAGCAGGAAGCTCCAATTTGTATGCCATAAGTACCAATATTTTGCAACACCTTGTAAGGACCATAGTACTTTGGCGATAATTTATTATACTTCTTAGATTTCTTGAGGGACATTTGTTTGTATGGTTGTAGCCGTAAAAATAACCAGTCTCCTACATCAAAAATTCTCTCACTGCGATGTCGATTTTCCTATTGTTTCATTCGATTTTGTGCCAAGTTCAGGTTATCCTTAAAGAGTTGGAGAAATTCTTGTTGATGCTCGATGTGATCTTCCACTGCTAGAACCTTCGAATTTTCTCTTAAAGATGATGTGATGGACGGTCGATGATATCCATAAAGTGCCATAAATGGGGTTATTTTTTCTATATTATGGAAGGAAGTGTTATAACACCATTTTGTGAGAGGTAACCACTTGACCCATTGTGTTTGTTTATCAGATACAAAACAACAAAGATATCCTTCCAAAAATTTATTTACTATCTCAGTTTGACCATCGGATTGAGGATGATAAGATGTGCTATGAGCTAATTGAGTACCCAAACAAGAAAATAACTCTGTCCAAAAATTTCCAGTAAAAATGGGATCTCTGTCGCTCACAATAACCTTTGGGTTTCCATGTAGCTTTTGAATTGTTTCCATAAACGTAGTAGCAACTGTAGTAGCTTTAAACGGATGAGATAATGCACAAAAGTGTGCATACTTGGTAAGTCTATCAACTACCACCATGATGACACTCTTTCCTTCGGACTCAGGTAAACCTATGATAAAATCCATTGAAATCTCCTCCCAACATTGGCTTGGAATGGATAAAGGTTGTAGAAGACCTGGGGTCTTAATTGTCTCAACTTTAGTCTGCTAGAAAACCAAACATTCTACCACAAACTTTTGAATATCAGATTTAAGGCCATCCCAAAAAAAATCTCTCTTCACCCTGTGGTAAGTTTTTAAAAATATTGAGTGTCCTCCTAAAGGAGAAGTGTGCAATTCCAAAATAATCTTTTGTCTTAGTTGGGAATTATTAAAAATATATAAGCGATCTTTGTACCATAAGGAATCATTTTTCCAACTAAATGTATCAGATGTACTAGGATCTTGTTGCAACTTTTGAATGAGTGTCCACACTTCTTCGTCCTTCTTCCATTCATACCTTGCTTCAGTTATCCAATCTGGTTGGATAATAGAAATGGCATAAAGTAATGCTTCGACCTCTTCATTCTTTCTTGAGAGTGCAACTGCAACAACATTTAGCTTCCTTTTTTGTAGATTATTTCAAAGTCATAACCCAACATCTTTGTGACCCATTTTTGCTACTTTTCTAAAGATAGTCCTTGTTCCAAAAAGTGTTTAAGACTATCATGATCAATTTTTACCTTGAAGTGTCTTCCCATTAGGTAAGGTTGCCATTTCTTTAGCGCATGCAATATTGCTAACATTTCCTTCTCATAAATAGCTTTCTTTAAATACTTTCCTTTGATTGGAAGAGTTTCAAAAGAAATGGGTCTTCCTTCTTGCATTAAAACAACACCAATTCCATTTCCTGAGGCATCACATTCCACAATAAAGGTTTTTGTTAAGTCTAACGTAGCTAAGACTGGTGCTAGGCACATTGCCTCTTTAAGATGTTCAAAGGCCTTAGTTGCTTTAGGAGTCCATGAAAATGCATTTTTCTTCAATAGTGTTGTTATAGGTGCTGCTATTCTCCCATAATTTTTAAAAAAATTGCGATAATACCCTATTAACCAAAGAAATCCTCGCAATTACTTAATGGTTTTGGGGACTTTCCATTCGTTAATGGCTTTAATTTTTCTAGGGTATACCTTAACACCCTCGTGAGATACAATATGACCTAGATATTCCAGCTCTTGTACTCCAAAGAAAAATTTGGATGTTTTCGCATACAATTGTTTCTCTTGCAATAGTTTGAGCACCCTGTCAACATGTTGGACATGATGCTTCCAAGACCTACTGTAGATTAGTATATCATCAAAAAATACTAGCACAAATTTTCTAAGGAAAGGTTTGAAAATGGAATTCCTCAATCCTTGAAATGTAGAAGGTGCATTGGTAGGGCCAAAAGGCATGACCAAAATTCATAATGACCCTCATGAGTTCGAAATTTTGTTTTCGGAATATCTTCAGTCTACATTCTAATTTGATGATATCCTGAACGAAGATCCAACTTGGTAAAATAAATTGCTCCATGTAATTCATCCAATAATTCATCAATCGTAGGAATGGGAAATTTATTTTTAATGGTGAGCTTATTGAGCTCCCTATAGTTTGGAAACATGTGCCATGATCCATCCTTCTTGTGTACCAATACTACAGGAGTAGAAAAAGAACTTTGACTAGGTTGAATTATACTAGCCTCTAACTTTTCTGCAATCATACATTCAATTTCGCTCTTTTGGACATAAGGATATCTATAAGGCCTGATGTTTGGAGGAACACTTTCGGGAATCAAATAAATAGCATGATCATGATCATGAATAGGTGGGAGTCCTTTGGGAGTTTCAAACACCTTGGAATGATTGTCCAAGACTTTTTGGAGATCTGCACAAATAGATGATTTTGATGTGGGAACTTCTAGTGAGCATAATTGTGCAATTACGCCTCGTTGTTATTTATTTAGAAGATTTGTCATGACATTAGAGCTTATTATCTTTCCGGCTTCCCTGCAACACCCCGTAATTCAACTTCCTTACCTTATAAAAAAAAATCAAGAAAAGTTCTTGAAAGTTAAAAGCTACCGTCCCCAAAGATTGTAACCATTCTACTCCTAGTACCACATCAGCACCTCCCATAGGAATTGAAAGCATTGGAATATTCAATACATATTCCCCCATGGTTAGCTTGATATTATGGCATTTTCTAGATCAATTTATAGTTTCTCCATTTGCAACCATCACTTGACATTCTGGTGCTGGGTATAGGAAACAATTCAATTCCTTGGCTACCTTACAATGAATAAAATTATGGGTACTACCTAAATCAATCAACACTATTACCTTTTTCTTCTTGATATGTCCTTCTATCTTAAGGGTTTGAGGAGTGGTAATTCCTGCCAATGCATTACATGATATGGTCAGACTCATTTCTTCTTCTTCTAGGGTTGGTTCCTGGTGTATACCCTCTTCTTTTGAAAATTATTGTTCATTTTCTTCTTCCTCTTCAAAATCTATGTAAAATAATTTCTTCTCAGCACACTTATGACCTTTATTGTATTTTCTATCACAACTGTAGCAAAGCCCTTTTTCTCCTTTTTCTTCCAATTTTTGTGGTTTCAACCTTATAGGTTGTGGAAATCTAGGAGTAGCAACACTTCCCTCTTTATATAAGTGAGTGGTAGGCTTCCTTGTCGCCATAATTTTACATTCAATTTTTCTTGCCAACCTGAATGCCTTATCCAATGAATCATGTTCCAAAACACGAAATTCATGTTGGATGTTATCCTTTAAAGTACCTATGAAGAGATCAATCTTGTGTTCCTCTGAAATATTAGTTACTCTTATATTCAATTTTTGGAAGTCCTCAATGTGCTCCCCCACTAAACACTTTTGTTTGAGATTTATCAATTGGCTAAAGAAGGTGTTTCTCTTTGTATCCTCATAATGTGCTATCATTTCCTTCGTAAAAATTGACCAAGTGACAATTTTTTTATGGGAGAAAAGCCATCGATACCATACAAATGTATTTTGTTCTAAATGTAAAGTTGCGATGCGTACCTTTTGTGTGTTTTTCACATTATTGAGATCAAAATATTTCTCCATCTGTAGTATCCATGTTATAGGATCCTTTCCATCAAATTTCCTCATATCCATTTTTGGAATATGGTGGTTCTTGCTTCCAACATTAGAGTTTATGAAATCAAGATTAATATTTATTTTTTTCCCATCATGAGTTTCCTCTACTATATTTTCACCATTAGGAAACATTTCTTGTATCAAATTTGTCAAACCTTCCATGTCTTATTTTAGATCATTCTTCATGTTTTCCATTTTTTCATCGATCTTAGCGTCCATGTCATCCATCTTAGATTCCATGCTAGCTTCCATGCCATCCATCTTAGCTTCCATGCCATCCATGCCATTCTTCAAACAATCCATCTTAGATTCCACGCCTTTCTTCAAAACATCCATCTTAGTTTCCATGCCTTTCTTCAAAACTTCCATTTCATTTTTTGTTGCTCTTTGCGAGAGCGAAATTTGTTGCACTTTCTCTTGTAATTTTGATATGTCATGTTGCCATTCTTCGTCTTCATGAGTCATAGTAGAGCCTTCTAAAGGCTTAATGGGTGTTGAATTCTTTTTAAGGGCCATTTTAGAATCCAATATTGATATATATTCTACAATATGCCGTTGGAATCAATTCAACTTGATTCTTAAAATTTGGAAAAAAAACACACACCTTTTACTTGCTTTTGAGGAGCTCGATACTGAAATTGAATTATCTCTATAATTGTTGATCCTCAATATCTTAAATTTGGCCCTGTAATAGCCCTTTGAAGCTTCTTTCAAATGCCACAGGTGTAATCGGATTTGGATTCTTCAAGGAAAATTTATGTCCAATCTCCCACAATGACCCAATTATGGACTAGTTCAGTAGAGAAAACTTGTATGACTTGCCATGTGTCATTGTTCCCTCCTTTGGCTCTGAAATTGATAGAAATAAAACTACAATCCATGTACTTGTGGTCACTTTTCACAACATTCCAATTCGATGCTCAGAGAGAGAGTTATGAATATTTTCCCATGATCACCTCTTTGAGATGAAATTCAAAAGCCTGAAAAAGCCTTAATTTCCACAGATCATATCTCCTCCAATATTTTGAACCAAGATCTGAAATTTTGCGAAGATGTGCTTCAGGAGTTTGGCTTCAGACTCTAAAAATTTCAGCTTCTGAACCTTCGTAGAAACAAATTTGTAGCGAAAATTCCACGATGACCTGTTTAGGTTAAATTCAGGAGCCTGTAAAATGACCTACCTTACATAGATCATATCTCCAAAAATATTCCGAACCAAGCTCTAAAATTTTGCAACGATGTTCCTCAAGAGTTTGTCTTCGCACTCTAAAACTTTCAGCTTCTGAACCTTCGTAGAAAAAATGTTATAGCGAAAATGCAACGATGCCTTGTTTGGAGCAGAAAAACCCTAGAATCCCAAAGCTCTGATACCAAATGTTGTGAAACCATCTCCAAAAATAGAAGAAAAGAGATATCAACGCCTTAGAAATAAGCCACTTCGAGGGGGCAACCTCCAATACATTACATGAATGAACAATTCTTGGATGATACAAATTACAAAACCTCCTTTCTATATATAGGAGTCCATGGGGCCACAAAGTAATCCTAGCCAACCTAACAATAATAATTTAAGGGCACAATAATAACAATATGGGGGTTACAGGGGTACAATAATAACAATAAGGGGGTTACACTAACAATAATAAGGGACTATACTAGTAATATAGGGACCTAACAGCAGCACCCTTGCAGTTTCTTGAGGACAAGCAACATTTGGGAGGGGAAGAGTGTAATGTTCCTAAATTAGCATGCAGCTAATAGGAATATTAATTTTTCTTTTAAAATCTAATTAGATGAATAAATGGGCAAGGGGGCTCATAAGTTGCTTAAGTAGGAATGGAATCCCTCATAATGAGAAAACAGATCATATTAATAACCATATCAAGCATCCACATGTGTGAACAGGGTCTAAAATGTGTGGACGAAGTCAAGTTTGACCAAGTAAACAACATTAATATGTGAGGAGTGGATCCTAAATAAAGACAACTCAATGTGAATGAAGATAAATCTAGCTAGTCAAAATGAAGACACCTTGAGTATGAAAAAAGATAATGTATGAAGATAAAGTCAAGGTTGATCTAGTCAAGGTTGACTAAATCAAATAGCAATGTAAAAAGATGAGCAAGACTAATGGAGACAATGTAATTTTGGTGGAGGAGCCTTTGCATAGAAGAAACCTCATAATTGGGTGGGACCCTTGGTGAGGAACCTTATCAACTATATAATGGAGGGGATGGAAACCATATGGGGCATGATTGAAGATTATATTTTTTATGTGGTATTTTTAGAGTTTCTACATCCTTTGGATATTTAGCTAAGTTTGTTGCACTTTTTAGTGCAAGGGTTTTCACATGTGGGGATTCCCCTCTCTTGCTTGGAGATCTTGCTTAAGAAATTTGAGGGGAGCATCCTATGCTACATTTACCACTATTTTGTGTTAGGCCAATCAGTCACCTTCAATAATAGTGCAATCCCTTGGAGAAAATGCATTATTTCTTAAGGTATTGTAAGGGAGGGGTTCAATCCTTTTTTTTATGATCTAGTTTCCCAGGAAGAGGATCGGCCTTTTCCTCGGAAAGCTAGTAGGAGAGTATACTGCCATTTATTTGCATGATCAGCCATATTTATGCAGTGCTTCAGCCATACAACATGATTCAGCCATAGATCTACATCAAAAAAATTCATGTATATCATTTCTGTCAAGAAACCCTTCCCAAGTCATCTTGGATCTATGTAAAAGAGACTAGATCTATGTTTTTAATCTTATTTGATTAATACATGAGTATATCTATTTTGTATCTATATTTCTGAGTATAAACCCTCAAATAACTATGCTGTCTCTTTCTGTAGTAATTTTTGTTCGCAGCAGTCTTGGGGTTTTAGTTTTTTTGAGTTGTTTTGAGCATGGGAGGGCTGTTTAACTAGGAAAAATTCATTTGTTTCTGATATCCTCTTAGATATAAGTGTAATAATGTCAGATCTAATGGATTCATGGGTTGCATTTTTTTTTATGCTTATATTTCTGAAAAATGTTTTTTTCATGCATGTATTGCAGAGTTTTCCGATTTGGGATATTACATCAAGAGTCAAATTAAGTATCTGGAAATTTGCACCTTTTTCGGTGGCATGCACCACCTGTTTTTTTAATTTTTCGATGTGAAATTATGCCAAAAGAATAATTTCTTACTATTTTTTATAGAGGGTCAATTCCATAAGACAATTAGTAGGGAAATGACGAAGGAGACCTAACTTGGCCATTTTTCAGCCCTTTTTATACCAAGAAGAGCTTACACACGGGTTTTTGGGTGTTCTGGACATAATTACAGTGTTATTTTGAAGTTTGAGCATTGTATGTTGATGAAATTTCAAATTTGAGAATATAATATAAAGGGCCAACATTGGAAGTTAGACCTGGAAACGTAGCTTAGGAGGGGTGAACTTCGTCATCAAATTGTTATTTTTTGATGCTGCATGTTGTCTATTTTTCTTTGTTTAAATCTAAAAAGGTAAACTAAGTTTAATATGTTTATGTGGGTTTTCAGTTTTGGTCCATTTCCCACAAGAAATAAAATAGCTTGCAAAATTTACAATAAACCTTCAATTTTTTTAATTTCACATAAGTTTGGTATCAGAGCATGATTTTTTTGAAGGTTTGACATTTTTTGCAAATGCCTTCTTGAATTATTACAAGGTATAAATTGAGAAGAGGAGAAGGAGTGCTTGAAGAGCCAAAACCTTAAATTGTTTCAAAGAGATCACAAAATCCTCAAACTCCACGAGACATGGCACATGAAGAAGGAAAAGGGCTGATGTCTAAGGATGAGAGATATTTTATAAAGGATTTCTATGGTATGAATGAGATGGTGAAAGTGTTGTACAATGAGAGGATAACAAGGTTACAAGGAGAAAGTTGTAATCATACAAAAGGTAATGGTGGTGATGGGAGAAAGCCTCCACCTCCACCACCTCCTTCACCTCCATATTCACCTCCATTCTCACCTCCTTATTCACCTCCTTCAACACCTAGACATAGTCCTCCTAGATATCCAAAAGGACATGCTAGGACTCCTTTGTTTAAGCTTGATGTAAAGTCTGAATTTCCTATGTACAATGGGGAAGTAAATGCTGAAAATTTGGACAATTGGGTTTGTCAAATTCAAGTCTATTGCAGGAATCAAAATATCGATGATGATGTTACAAATATTCAACTTTATTCCCTTCATTTGGAAATTTCAACCCTCATCTTGTGGGAGGCCATAAATCAAGAATATTTGAAGAAAAGTGGTAAAATTATCTCTTCTTGGAATGATTTTATAGTTGCATTAAGAAGGAAATTTAATCCATTAGCTTACATGCAAAAATAAATTATGGATTGGAAATTTTTTAAACAAGCTAAAGGTTAGAGTGTCCAAAGTTACACACAAGAATTCAGAAGAAGAGATTTACTCTCGGGTGTTGATTTGTCTTCACAAGATACTCTCCTTAAATACATAGTTGGATTACATAGTTATTTGAGAAATACTATACTTATGTTTAATCCCACCTATCTAGATGAAGTATGTGTTCAAGAAAATCATTTAGAATAAAGAGGAAAGAATGTTCCTCAATAGACTGGGAAGAAACCATCCAAATATGGAGACAAAGGAAAGGGGGATTTTAAAGGAAAATGAAAAAAAAATGCTATAGTAAAGAAAGAGGGAGAGGAAATTACCTTTAATCCTTGTTCAAAAAAATGCCATGATGAATACCATTGCTGGAAATTACATCCATAAATGAGACTAAGGAAGTTCAATAACAAGGGGAAAAAAACGACTGCTGCAAAAACTCAAAAATATCTAGGATATGATTTAGGTGATGAAACCAAAATCAAAGCCGTGGGAATAAAAGGTATAGCTTCTAATGAAGTTGATAGTTATTATAGTAAGCATATTAAGTCTCAAAATGATAAATAAATAAGTGATTTTTTTTCATATGAGGGTCATTTCAAAACATACGAAAGTTGATACATTGTTTGATAGTGAATCCCAAGTCAATCTAATCTGTAAATAAATTGTCAAGAAATTTAATCTAGAAACTATATCTCATACTAAACCTTACAATTTGGGTTGGGTATGTAATGAATCCAAATTACAAGTGACAGGAAAGTGTAAACTCAAATTTGCCATCACTGCAAAATTTAAAGATGAGGTAAAGCTTGATGTTGTACCAATTGGCATATGTGGGATTGTTTTAGGGAGTCCATACTTGTATGACCAAAAAGCCATTTCTACATCATGAGAAAAAATATCATATTTTTAAGGGTGGAGTTGAGTATATTGTTAGAACACATCACAAGAAGATGAAATTATCTCTTGTTAGTGTTGGTTAGATGAAAATTATTTTAAATGCTAGTAATAATTTTGTGTTGTTGATGATAAAAGCTAAAGACACTGTTGATTCTGAATCTTTCACATGACAGGATTATAAACTAAAGCATGAATCAGTTGAAGTTTTTAATACTTATGATAATATGTTTTAGTAATATAAAGTGTTCCTTCCTAAAAGAGAAATCCAACATGAGAGTCATTTGCAACAGGATTCACCACTTCCAAATATTGGCATGTATAGAATGTCATTTTTGAAGAAATTAGAAATCAAGAAGGAAATTCAAGAGTTGCTTAACAAAGGGGTCATTAGGCCTATCACATCACCTTATGGCTATCTTATTTTTTTGGTTTCAAGGAAATATGGTACATGGCACATGTGTGTGGATTTTAGAGCTTTGAACATGATCACAGTAAATAATCACTATCCTCTTCCTTGCATTGATTATTTTCTAGATCATTTAAAGTAAGTTGTTTACTTTAATAAGTTATATTTTACAAAAAATTATCATCATATAAGTATTGTTAAAGATGATATTTGGAAAACGACTTTCAAGACAAAACAAGGCTATTTTGAATGGTTAGTTATGTTGTTTATGATTTGAAATGCACCTGCAACATTCATGAGAGTTATGAATGATGTGTTGAGACCATTCGTTGATGATTTTTTCCTAGTATAATTAGATGATATTCTGATTTTCCGTAAGAATGATGAAAAATATGTGAAGCATGCGAAACATGTTTTAGATGTATTGAAAAAATAAAGTTTTTATTTTAAGATGTCCAAGTGTGAATTTGGGAAAACCACTTTGGTTTATTTGGGTCATATTGCAGGAGGGGGTGAATTGAATATTGATCCCTTAGAATTTGAATTCATTGTGAATTGGCCTAAACCAAACAATGTAACATAAGTTAGGAGATTTTTGAGAGCACCCCAATAATGGAGAAAATTATTCGCTAACTTCTCATTCATTGTATCACCATTACATGCTTTTACAAGTGCGAAACCGGTCTTTCAATGGGGATGCAAGCAACATAAAGCCTTCAAAAATTAAAAAAATAAAATCAATACAACACCAGTTCTAGCACTTCCATATCTTAAGCATCTATTTGAGATTCAAACTAATGCAAGTGATTATGCCATGGGAGAATTTTTGATGCAACATAGTAAGCCTATATCTTATCATTCTAAGACCTTTATTGATGTAGTAATTAACTATACAAATTATGATAAAGAGTTGTATGCTTTGGTACAAAGACGAATAAATGGAAGAACATTTGATGGGTAAAGGAATGATTATTCATACTAACCATCAACCTTTGCAAAATTTACAATTTCAAACCAAGCCATAAAAAACTATACATTTCATGTGGATGGGATTTCTATAGAAATTTCATTTGGTAATCAGGTGCAAGAAAGGTATATACAACAAAGTTGTTGATATGTTATGAAGGCCTATTGTTAATGCACATGTCATTCTTAAGCATAAATCAATCATGCATGAAAGTTATACTGAACAACATGCTCAAGATGATGTTTTTAAAGATGTTTATGAAATTTTGAGTCAAGGAAATCATGTTGAAGACTTTGATTATCATGTTAATAACAAGAGTTTGTATCATCATGGAAAGTTATGTGTTCCATAGGGTGAAAGAGTCAATTTCATAAGGGAAACCTAGACTTATCTTATTTCTGGTCATTGTGGTGTAGGAAAACTAGTTACTCAAATTCAGAGGTATTGTTATTAGCCTCACATGAATGGAAATATTTCAAGATATGTAAAAGGATGTTTCATGTGTGCTACAAGAAGACCTATAAATAGGATATTATGTTTGTAAACTCCAATTCCTATTCCTTGTATTCCTTGGGAAAGTATTTCTATGGATTTTCTAGGTCGTCTACCTATGTCTAGGAAATATCATAATTATCCATATGATGTTGTGGATCTTTTCAGAAAAATGTGCTTGTTGATGTCATGTAAGAAAAAATTTAGAATTAAATAGACTGCAAATATGTTCTTCCAAAATCTATGGGTTCAGTTTGGGTTACCTACTTATGTTATTTATAATCTAGATTCTCAATTTGTGGAGAATTTTTGGTCAAGTTTATGGGAAATCATGGACACCAAGTCGAAGAAGAGCACTACATGTCATCCAAAAACTGACGACAAGAGAGAAGTAGTGAAAAAACAATAGTGCATCTCTGTGGATATCGTAGTAAGCATCCTAAAATTTGGGATGATCATTTTGTATTACACCCAACATGTCTAGAATTGTTCCAAGCATTCATCTACGCAATTATCTCCATTTAAAACTTGTTTGGGTTATTTTCCAAAGTCTCCTTTGGATTTCATCTTTGGTAAAGATATTGAAGTATATGGACATAGTCATGTGGACAAGGCCAAGAATCTCATCAAATAGATTCAGCTAGTGCATCGCAGAGTACAAGAAAAATTAGAGGAACAGAAAGAAAAGTACAAAGAAAGACATGAAAAGCATCAGGTTGATCATGATTTCCAAGTGTGAGATCAAGTTTGGTTGTATATTAGCAAGAAAAGACTTCAAGTTGAATGTAAAAAGGTCAAGACAATTATATATGGTGCTTTCAAATTTTAGAGAATATTGGTAGCAATGATTTCCAATTAGATTTTCTAGCTTACATGAAAATTTATTTTGTTGTGAATGTGGAAAACTTGAGATTGTGTGAGCCTCCAATGATTGTTGATCATGAAAATAACATTCAAATTCCATCTATAGAATATTTTTCATATAAATATATAAATGAGTTTAAGGAAGACTCAATTCTTGACAGGAGAATAAGGAATTCACATAGAGGCAATGTGGAGTGTTTACGAGTGGGGATCAAAGGTACCAATCCAGGTAAAGCAAGGTGGATTAAGAACAGAAAAGTGAGGGAGATGTACTCTCACTTTCTGTTTGAGTAAAAAATATACTTTTGGTGGTCCACAATATTTTAGTGTGGATGAATGATCCAAGGGATCAACAATATGCTCAAAAATCAAAGTGCTCAAAATCTCCCAAAACTAGTGCAAAATCATATATATCATTGTTCTGATTCCAACGATGCTTGAATTGATTAAATATGACAACATAAGAAAAATTTATCACGTTCTAATTTTTTTGGCAATCACCTAAAAACTCAACTTGTAGCGTTGACTAGGAACTTGACTCGGCAGGCTATGTGATGATGTGGAACTAATGTCTGCATGATGATTGGGTGGTATAGTTATCATAGGACCAATAAAGATAAGACACGTGGTACAATGGTATTGGCTAGAGTATTTATGATTTGGGCCAATCTCGGGCCACCACATGGTCTCTAAATGGTGCCAAAAAATTGTTCATTGGGAATTTAATTGGCACCGAATTTGACCTCATGACCTCATATTAACTAGCCAATAATTTAACTACTTCATCATCAAGGTTTTTTGTTAATGTGTAGTGTGCGAGTTTTAATTGAATTGAAGTTGTTTCAGTGTTGGAAGGAGGTGGTGGTGCTAGTGGTCACAACATCGAGTCATATGATAGGTTATATGTCCATGGGAAAAGATGAAAGTGGTGGAGAGTAAGGCCCTAGCCCCAAGTTATGTTAACTCCACAAGACCACCATCGAGAGTTTCAGAAGGGCTGGCACATGTCACACTACCCATTCCCAACCTGCGACCATATGCCTACAATAAGACTAGGTTTCGGGGCCAATGGAGTGCGTAGCCTCTGGCCCATGCCCCTAGTCGCATGGTATGCTACGTGAATGACTCAAAGGTGGAGTTTTAGGGCGTGAGAGTCAAATTAAGTATTCAACAATTTGCAGCTTTTTCAGGGGGTACACACCATTTTCTTTTGAAAATTTGTCACCACGAAAGGCCGCCAAAGACAAATTTTGTTTCCATTTTCAACAGAGAGTTAATTTTGCAGGACAATTAACCGGGAAATGAAGGAGGCAAAACTTGGCCATTTTTTAGCCTTTTTTTGCCCAAGAAGAGCCTACATAGGGGTTTTTGGGTGTTTTGGACACAATGGTAGTGTTATTTTTAAATTTTAGCATTGTATGTTGATGTCATTTCAAATTTGAGAATATAATATAAAGAGACGACAATGGGAGCTAGCCCCAAAGATATAGCCTAGGGGGGGTGAGCTTTGTCATCAAATTGTTGTTTTGTGACTTTGCATGTTGTCCATTTTTCTCTGTTTGAATTTTCAAAACTTAACTATTTTTTTATAATTTTATGTGATTTTTTCAATTTAGATCCATTTCCCACAAGTCATAAACTAGCCTACAAAATTTACAAGAAACCTTCACTTTTTTAAATTTTAGATCATTCATCGAGCACTATATTATTGATGACACCATATTTTGGTAAGAAGTAACCACAAATTGTAGTTTTATAGCTGAGGATACAAAATTTTAAAACTCCCCATGAATTTGAAAACAACGAGGCTCACATTCAACATGGAGAAGATACATCCAATTGCCTAGATGGAACTTCATAGGAAAAGAGGTGAAATGATGTGTTATTATTATACCAATTCAATGGCTACCATGGAAAAAATGGAGAAATATTTGAAGAAAATCACTAATCAATTGAGATAGGAGAAGAAATTCACCATTTCTAAGGAAAATAGAATAAGGATGTTGGAAAACATGATTATTAAATTGGGAGTTGACCCAAACAATATCAATGCCATCCAAGCCCTCATGAAGAAAAGGGATACTAATCTACAGGTCCTCAGGATAACGTTGAACATGTCTGGTGCTAAATATGTTCAAACAAAGGAGTTAAAGGTGATAACTATGGAAAAATATATACTCTTATCACTAATGATTTAGTAAAATAAATAATTGGATCGACTGGAAATGTAGGTTTTAACCCTGAACAGAAAATATCTACACACGAATATTACAACAAAAAATAAACAATAGCAAGAGCATAAAACATAAAATAGATAAACACAAATATTTTCCCTTGGATCCCAAATTGGGATGACTAGCTTGATATTTCATTATATTCCTTTTAGTGTTACAACACATATATATACATGCCAAAGCATACATAAACCATTAGCCATTAACCCTAGATTAGAACATAACCGTAGTTCCCTTTACTGGATCTACAAAAATACCAGGAGCCGAAAACCATCGTACCCCAAAACCATGTGCGAAACCATGCACAAAACCATGGGTGCAGAGTGCCCACCGGAAATTAAGGACCAATAATTTTTTGCCAGGGTGCTACCCCAGACATTGATGGGGGGGCTTCCGCCCCCCCTGTGAACCCCCGGTTGTGCCCAACACAAAGGGGGGGCTATCTCCCCCCCTCTTACCCCCCCATGCATGAATAGTCATGGAAATAATATAACACATACCCAACAGGAAAAACAAGTAGAACAATTTCTTAAAGAAAGAGCTAGTTAAACTATCTATGATACTCCTATTGAAACAAAACAATCATAAACTAAAAATTTGATTGAGGTAATGTCTTCACTCAACCTAAAATATAAATAATTTGAGAATTTTACAAAAGAATTAAAAGACAAAGAAAACTCTCTTAACAATGAAGGTAAAGAGAATTCCATCCTTTTAAGATTGTTTGAATTGTTTAAAAAGAAATTAGTAGTTTCTTAGTCTCTAGTTGAAGTAATAAAAGGTTTATGGGATGAAATTATTGCTTATGTCTCCGAAATTTGGAAAATTTTCGATGTCATTGGTGAAGAGGCGTAATTATTTCAGTTAGGTAGCATAAATGCACAACAAATCTGGGAGGAATTAGGCAACAAGCTAGACTTAGCCAATATGATTGTAAAAATTATAAATTCCAAAGGGAAGGATCTGTCATGGGAAATATGAATCAGTGATATAATTAGTTTTATTATAGAGACTAATAAAGTCCAAAAAAAAAATCTTGAATGTGCACAAGAAAAATGCAAAGAAGCTTAAAGCTATTTGGATAATTTTCACTACCTACATGCTGGGAAGCATAAAATACATTGATGTCCTGGGAGGCCTATAGGAAAAAATTAATTCAATGCAATGGGGATGGAAATGAATTTATAGATTTAAAAAGCGGAACTAGATGGTAGAACACTCATCTGTAAATTAATGAACAATTTCTACATCCACTACCTGGTGAGACATTTTTTTCGAGTTTGTATCAGTTATGCTTAGATTTGGATGTAGCCTATGGGAATATGACAAGTTCCATTTATCCAATTGCTGAAAATTGGAACAAATTAGTTGCAATACTTCCTTGGATATCTTAACTACAATAAAAAAATTCCAAATAAATAAACATAATTAGAGCTTTTCATTTAATTTGTAACAATTTTTTTTATTTTCTATTGGTCAATTCTAATTTTTTATTTTTTCTTAACAAATTGTTGTTATGGAATATTTTTCTATAAATTCTAAAAGTAACTAAAGAGAGGGGTTGTATTTTCTAATAAGAGAATACTTTTGTATATATTTGCTATAAGCCTCATTTTTTAGATTTAATCAAAGGATTCACATTTTGGTTCATGGAAGAGCATTTTTTTCGTGAGTAACCTTCCATCATTCTTTTATTTTCTTAAATGCAAAGAAAGATTGACTATAATTATTGAAGAGGCGAGATCGAGGATCAATTTCCTTTATTTCCCTGGCATGGTTACGGTCTTTATGAGTATTTTATGTTTACAATTTTTTAATGTCATTCCTAAATATATTTGAATCACTGTCTATGATTATGGTTATTCATATCCTTTTTCTGGTAAACCTTTTGAGAGTATTCCAATATATTTCTCTTCATGTACTTTACTAATAAAGTTTATTCAATTTGACTAAACTAATTATTCAATAAAACCTTAATAGATTCTTCCATTTCTATTAAGCTAAGATAGGTTCCATAATCAAAGGTTTTCCTTTGGAATAAGCTTGAAAAATAGGTTCCAATTTTTATTAGCAAATTTTATTGAATCCAAAAGCCAACACCCACTTTTTAAAACAAAATCCCCATAGTTTGTTTCATTGGCACCATTTTCTAGCCAAAAATTGAATACAAGGACTACAAACAACATAAGGTACCCAAGCCCTCAATTGATGATATTCTAGACACATTGGAGAGTGTTAAACTAATCAAAAAAATCTACGTGAATTCCATTTATCTCTAGATACATATTGATCCACAATATGTGTGGATGACATCATTCAATGTTTAGGATGGGTTGTATGAGTAGCTGGAAAATAATTTTTTTTCTTACTAAAGAAACATCAGTTTTCATGCATCAATTCCATATGTATGATGTTTGAAACCATACATAAGTAGTGGTTTATGTTGACAGTGATATAATTTTAGTAGGACATCAAATGAACACTTCCATCACATTTCATTGGTTATAAGATGTCCTATAACAACAAGTTTTATCTTAGATTAGATAAATGTACATTCACTGTGATGTGTATGATGTAACTTTGTTTAATAATGAATTCTATAAATGTTCACATAAATATGTTGAATGTAGATGTTATGAGAGACTAACATACACTGAAAAACACCATTTTAGTGTGAAGAACTCTCAACTTAATGAGTTTTTGTAGACAATATTTGATGGGTTAATTTGATGACACAAAATTATTTCCGTTGATTTATTCTTCATTATCACTGTCTTCATTAGATGATGAGCTATCTTCTTCGGAGAAAAAAATATTCTTAAACCATTTCTTCTTGCCTTGCTTGTTGAACTTCCTCGAACCTTTCTTTCCTTTCGTAACAACCTCATTTTTTTTAGGACAATTAGCTACAAAATTCCCAACCTCACCAAATTCGAAACATATCAATTGATGTTTACCTTTGAATTTCCCTGTACCTGTTATCATTTTTCACGTGAAGTAGGAAAATTATTTATCTGAAAATTCTTCTTCATATTATTCCAGACAACTGTAAGTTTCCACTTTCGGAGTATGCTTATCCTTAATAGTCTTCTTGGATGTGGTGAATGTTGTTTCTAGGTGAGATGTGTTATCCTCTTCTTCAATCCGCATTCCATATGTCGTAAGACCTACATGCAATTCAAATAGCTAAAAATTCAACTTGCAGGGTTGAATGGGTAGTTGACTAGGCATGCGATATGATTTCGTGGTGAAGACGTCAATAGGATGAAAGGGAGGTACAGTTTTCAGAGGACTAATCGCAATCAGACATGTGGTGCACTGATATTGGTGAGAGAATTTGTGATTTGGGCCAATCCGGGACAACCAAGTGTGCCAATCAGAGGGAGCGACATGGCTGAATGAGAGGCTGCCACATAGCCTCTAGAATGGCGCCAAAAATGTGTTTTTTGGATAGACATACCTCTGCCATATTCAACCTCATGACCTCGTATTAAATTGCTAACATTTTTACTTATGTGCAATTGGAGTTAATTTTTAATGCATAGTTGGTGAGTTTCATTTGAATTTAAGTGGGTTTTGCATTGACTAGAGAGTGTGGGGTGCATGGCCCCAACCCTGAGTCATATGGAACATTATATGTCCATGGGTGAAGGTTTAAGGGGTAGGGAGTAAGGCCCTAGCCCCAAGTTCTGTTAAGTTCACGAGACCACCGAAGAGAATTTCAGAAGGGCTAAAACATGTCACCTTTCCCACACCCAACCCATGACCACCTACCAACAACCGAAACCCGGTGTCAGGATCGGTAGAGAACGTGACCTCTAGCTCGCACCCATGGTCGCATGGTATTGCACATGACAGACCTAGCAACAGAGTTTTAGGGCGTGAGAGTCAAATTAAGTATCTAGAAATTTGCACCTTTTTTGGTGGGCGTGCACCACCTGTTTTTGTGAATTTTCCAATGTGCAATGCTTCCACAGGAATAATTTCTTACTATTTCTGATAGAGAGTCAATTATGTAAGAGAATTAGTAGATAAATGAAGAAGGAGACCTAACTTGGCCTTTTTCAGCCCTTTTGAGCCCAAGAAGAGCTTACACATGGGTTTTTGGGTCTTCTGGACACAATGGAAGTGTTATTTTTGAAATTTGAGCATTGTATGTTGATGAAATTTCAAATTTGAGCATATAATATAAAGGGCTAAAAGTGGAAGTTGTACCTGGAAATGTAGCTTAGGAGGGATGAACTCTGTCATCAAATTGTTATTTTGCTATGCTGCATGTTGTCTATTTTTCTCTGTTTAAATATGCAAAACTCAACTAAGTTTAATATGTTTACGTGGTCTTTCAATTTCGGTCCATTGCCCACAAGACATAAAATAGCTTGAAAATTTTACAATAAACCTTCAATTTTTATAATTTCACATAAGTTTGGTATCAGAGCATGATTTTTTTGAAGGTTTTACATTTTTTGCAAGTTCCTTCTTGAATGATTACAATGTATAAATTGAGAAGAGGAGAAGGAGTGCTTGAAGAACCAAACCCTGAAATTGGTTCAAGGATATCACAAAATCCTCAAACTCCACAAGACATGGAACATGAAGAAGGATAAGGGCTGATGTTTGAGGATGAAAGATATTTTAGAAAGGATTTCTATGATATGTATGAGATGGTGAAAGTGTTGTACAATAAGAGGGTAACAAGGTTACAAGGAGAAAGTTCTAATCATCCAAAGGTAATAGTGGTGATGGGAGAAAGCCTCCACCTCCACCACCTCCTTCACCTCCATCTTCACCTCCATCTTCACCTCCATCCTCACCTCCTTATTCACCTACTTTAACACCTACACATAGTCCTCCTAGATATCCAAAAGGACATGCTAAGACTGCTTTGCTTAAGCTTGATGTAAATTCTGAATTTCCTATGTACAATGGGGAAGTAAATACTGGAAATTTGGATAATTGGGTTTGTCAAATTTAAGTGTATTGCAGGAATCAAAATATTGATGATGATGTTACAAAGATTCGACTTTCTTCCCTTCATTTGGAAATATCAACCCTCATATGGTGGGATGCCATCAATCAATAATATTTGAAGAAAAGTGGTAAAATTATCTCTTCTTGGAATGATTTTATAGTTGCATTAAGAAGGAAATTTAATCCATTAGCTTACATGCAAAAATAAATTATGGATTGGAAATTTTTTAAACAAGCTAAAGGTTAGAGTGTCCAAAGTTACACACAAGAATTCAGAAGAAGAGATTTACTCTCGGGTGTTGATTTGTCTTCACAAGATACTCTCCTTAAATACATAGTTGGATTACATAGTTATTTGAGAAATACTATACTTATGTTTAATCCCACCTATCTAGATGAAGTATGTGTTCAAGAAAATCATTTAGAATAAAGAGGAAAGAATTTTACTCAAGATACTAGCAATAAACCATCCAAATATGGAGACAAAGGAAAGGGGGATTTTAAAGGTAAAGGAAAAAAGAATGCTATAGTAAAGAAAGAGGGAGAAGAAATTACCTGTAAACCTTGTTCAAAAGAATGCCATGATGAATAATTTTTTTGTAAATTACGTCCATAAATGAGACTAACAAAGTTCAATAACAAGGGGAAACAAAATACTACTGCTAAAACTAAACAATATCTAGGATATGATTTAGGTGATGAAACCAAAATCAAAGACGCAGGAATAAAAGGTATAGATTCTAACAAAATTAATAGTTCTTCTAGTAAGCATATTAAATCTCAAAATGATAAATAAAGAAGTAAGTTTTTTCATATCACGGTCATTGAAAAACATACAAAAGTTAATACAATGTTTGATAGTGGATCCCAAGTCAATTGGGTCTCTGATGCAATTTTCGAGAACTTTAATCTAGAAACTATACCTCATACTAAACCTTACCATTTGGGTTGGGTATGTGATGATGCCAAATTATAAGTGACAAGAAAGTGTAAACTCAAATTCGCCATCACTACAAACTTTAAATATGAGGTAGAGCTTGATGTTGTACCAATTGACATATGTGGGATTGTCTTAGGGAGTCCATACTTGTATGACCGAAAAGCCATATTCTATCATCCTGAGAAAAAATATAATATTTTTAAAGGCGGAGTTGAGTATATTGCTAGAACACATCGCAAGAATATGAACTTATCTCTTGTTAGTGTTGGTTAGATGAAAAGGGTTGTAAATGGTAGTCATAATTTGTATTGTTGATGATTAAAGCTAAAGACAATGTTATGTCTGAAGCTTTCACAGGACATAATTATAAACTCAAGCATGAATCGATTGAAGTTTTTAATACTTGTGATAATATGTTTTAGTAGCCTGAAGGGTTTCCTCCTAAAAGAGTAATCCAACATGAGATTCATTTGTAGCAGGATGAACCACTTCCAAAAAATTTCATGTATAGAATTTCATTTTTGAAGAAACTAGAAATCAAGAAGAAAATTCAAGAGTTTCATAAAAAAGGGGTCATTAGGCCTAGAACATCACCTTGTGGCTATCTTATTGTTTTGGTTTCAAAGAAAGATGGTACATGACACACGTGTGTGGATTTTAGAGCTTTGAACATGATCGTGGTAAATAATCACTATCCTCTTCCTCACATTGATTATTTGCTAGATAAGTTAAAGTAAGTTGTTTATTTTACTAAGATAGATATGACAGATGGTTATCATCATATAAGTATTGTTAAAGATGGTATTTGGAAAAATCATTTCAAGGCAAAACAAGGTTTGTTTGAATGGTTGGTTATTTCGTTTGGGATTTGCAATGCACCTAAAACATTCATGAGAGTTATGAATGACGTGTTGAGACCATTCCTTGGTGATTTTTTCCTAGTACAATTAGATGATATTCTGATTTTCCATACGAATCATGAAAAAATATGTAAATGATGTGAAACATGTTCTAGATGTATTGAAAAAAGAGAGGTTTTATTTTAAGATGTCTATTGTGAATTTGGGAAAACCACTTTGGTTTATTTGGCTTATATTGTAGGAAGGGGTGAATTGAAGATTGATCCCTCAAAAGTTGAATTCATTGTGAATTGGCCTAAACCCAACATTTTAACATAATTTAGGATTTTTTAAGGAGCATCCCAATATTGGAGACAATTTATTGCTAACGTCTCATTCAGTGTATCACCATTACATGCTTTAACAAGTGTGAAACAGGTCTTTCAATTGGGATGCAAATTGTGTTAGAAAATTAAATATTACAGAGAAATGAAACACATAAAATATGTGTAAAACACAAGCACACAAAACTCATAAAACCAGAGAGACACAGATATACGTGGTTCACCCATTTTGGGCTATGTCCACCCCAAACAGCCAGTCCTTCCTTTCTATTATCTAGCAAAATGAAGAGAAACAACCTACAAAAAATCCGATGTAATATCCTCTATTATCTCTCACAGTCTCCCTATCTGTTTCTTGCTCTAAGAATACAAATACAATACACAGCCACAATACAATACCCTCATCCAAGTGAGGGGTTTCCTTCTAGGGCAATAAAAAAACCCTAAAATAAACATAACTTCTATCGTCAGATCATCTGCCTAATGAACGGCCTAGATTTACTAGAAATTACTATAATTTTACAAGGCAAATTTACATATGTTTTTAGCTTCGGGGGCGCTGCCCCCGAAACCCCCCACTAGGGGGGAGCTCCATAAAGTCACATTTTCCCCCCTGTGGACCCCCCAGGCAGCGTTTAATTATGAGTGGCGTTGCCGCCCCCATTAAGGTACAGGGGTCCAACACTGTGATACAAAATAAATAGGATAATTAGGCTCCACACCCAACAATATCCCACTTGGAGATTGATTGTAGCAACTCCACCACTGCTTCATTTGCTGGACAATGAATCCTCTTTGGACCTGGTTGTTTCTCATCTTCATCGTCATCCTTGAAGACCAATTGAAACTGAGCATGTTCTCAGTTTCTTCCTAGTTACAACTTTTGTTAGCATATCTGCAGGATTCAGGCTAGTGTGTATCTTTTCCAGCTTCAACTGTGCATCTTCCAATACTGATTGTATGAAATGGTACTTGAGCTATATGTGTTTAGTCCTAGAATGAAATGATGAGTTCTTTGCAAGATGAATGGAACTTTGGCTATCACTGTATAACATGCCCATATCATGATTCTTACCCAATTCATCCATAAACCTTTGTAAACAAATCATTTATTTACTAGCCTCTATAGCAGCAACATACTCTGCCTCTGTTGTTGAAAGTGCATCAACACTTTGGATTTTTGAAACCCAACTGATAGTTGTTCCACCTATAGTAAATACATATCTTGTAGTGCTCCTCTTGTTATCTTTGTCACCTACCATATCTGCATCAACATATCCCTGTAGAGCAATGTTTGAACCACCAAAGCATAATGCTTGATTTTTGGTACCTCTCAAATATCTGAGAATCCATTTTGCTACCATCCAATGTTATTTTCCCGGATTTTTCATGTACTTGCTTACAACTCCCACTGCATGTGCAATATTAGGCCTTGTGCAGACCATTGCATACATTAAGCTTCCAACTGCTGATGCATATGGAACTTTATACATATAGTCCATTTATTCTTGGGTCTTGGGACACATCTCCTTACTAAGTTTGAAATGGCTAGCAAAAGTTTTACTAACTGGTTTTTGATTCTACATATTAAATCTTTTCAACACCTTTTGTATGTACTCATTCTGAGACAGTGTTAATTTGCGATTTTTCCTGTCTCTAGTTATTCTCATACCAAGGATTTGTTTTGTAGCTCCCAAATCCTTCATTTCAAATGAATTTTCCAATTTTCTTTTGAGTAAATTTATTTCCTGCATGTTAGACCCTGCAACAAGCATGTCATCTACATACAATAACAATATAATATAGTTGCCATCATTTTTCCTTTTCAGATAAACACAATGATCAGAGTGACATCTAGTATAACCTTGTTCAGACATAAACTTGTCAAATTTTAGATACCACTGCCTTGGAGCCTGCTTTAAGCCATACAAGCTCTTCTTTAACCTGCACACCAATTTTTCTTTCCCTTTTACCTCATATCCTTCTGGTTGCTGCATGTATATCTCTTCCTCTAAATCTCCATGGAGAAATTTTGTCTTTACATCTAACTGTTCAAGATGTAAATCTTCCACTGCTACAAGACTTAAGATAGTTCTGATTGAATTCATCTTAACAACAGGAGAAAATATTTCATCAAAATCAATACCTTTCTTTTGTGCAAAACCCTTCACCACAAGTCTAGCTTTGTACCTCTGTTTTCCTCCATCTTCTTCCTTTAGCCTGTAAACCCATTTATTCTGCAATGTAGTTTTACTTGCAGGCAACTTGACTAAGTCCCAAGTCTAGTTATGCATTAAGGAGTCTGTATCTTCTTCCATGGCTATCTCCCACTTCTTCATGATTTCAGCCTGCATTGTTTCTTCATAACATTCAGGTTCACTAGAATCAAACAAAAATAAATTATATAATGAAGGAGAGTATCGTTCAGGGGGTCTACTTATCATAGTAGGTCTTCTAACACCACTTTCAGGTGTTTGAGGTGCCTGTTGCTGTTGTGGTGGTTATTTTTGTTCTGGATCTTGATTATTATTATTTTCAGACACCTTTACCTTTTCTATGATCTCATCAAGAACTATGTATTCTTTGTTTTCTTTTTCCTGTTTCTTTTCCTGCAACTGATTCTTATACAATACCTTTTCATTGAATATCACATCTCTGCTCCTAATGATTTTGTGATTTTCATAATCATATAAGTGATAACCAAAATCATTAACACCATATCCAATAAAGTATCATTCTTTTATTTTTCCTCAAGCTTTGCTCTATTTTATTTATTAATATGGACAAAGGCCTCATGGCCAAAAGGCTTTAAAAAAAGAGTAGTTTACCTTTTTACCTGTCCATGCTTCCTTTGGAATACCACCATCCAAGGAATTTGAAGGACCTCTATTTATTAGATAAACAACAGTATCTATATCATCTGCCCAAAATTTTAAAGGAAATCTTGCATGCAATCTCATACACCTTGCACACTCCATGATTGTTCTGTTCATCCTTTCTGACACACCATTTTCTTGTGGTGTTCTTGGAACTGTCTTCTCTCTGCAAATTCCATGCTCTGAAAAATACCTATCAAACTCTTTGCTGCAATATTCACCTCCATTGTCTGATCTGAGACACTTCAACTTCTTTCCTGTCTCAATATCAACCAAAGCTTTCCATTTATTTAAAGTATCCAATACATCAGATTTATTCTGAATATAATAAATCCAAGTTTTTCTAGTTGCATCATCAATAAAAGTAACATAATAATGAGAGCCACCAAGAGATGATACCTGAGCAGGTCCCCATACATCTATATGCACAAGCTCTAATTTTTCGCTCTTCTTTTCTTTCCCAACTCTGAGAAATCTGACTCTCTGAAGAATCTTCATCCCCTGCTCACTCATGTGTACGAGCCTATGATGCCATAATGCTACATTTTATCCTTTTGAAGTTAAAGCATTAACAAATTTAGAAATACCATTGCATAAATACATGTACCAACCTTTTCGCCTTTTGCTATTACCAGGGCTCCTTTGGTGACCTTCCAAGTTTTATCTATGAAAGTTGTCACACAACCTTCACCACCTAACTACCCTGCTGAAATCATATTTTTCTTCAAATCTAGAACATGGCTTACCTCCTTTAATAGCCACTGGTTTCCATTCTGTTGTTTTACAAGAACTTTACTCATTCCAACAATTTTATAGGGTTTATCATCACCCAAACGGACTTGTCCAAAATCTCCTTTAACGTAGTCATGAAAATATTTGTTATCAAGTGTGGGATGGAATGAGGCCTGAATCTACAACGCAAGAATCACTAACATTTTTGAAAGAAAGAATAAAATAATCTTGTAAGACATCACCTGTCACATTTGCTTCATGATTGTTTTCTTGCTGTGTGTCTCCTTCTTTTCCCTTCCGAGATCTACACTCTTTCTTTAGGAGTCCTTTCTTTCTGCATTTCCAGCACACTATCCCCGATCTAGACTTGGGTCTGCCTTTCCTTGATTTACTGTGATATCCTGAGCTCTTTCCTCTTTCAATTCTTCTTCCCCTAGACTCTACACTCAAAGCATTACCTGATGTCTCACCAGAGCTTTTCCGTCACATTTCCTCGCTAAGGATAGCACCGACAACATCATCAAACTTTAAAGTACTAGATCCAGAGACAGAGTTACTAATGTCCATAACTAAACCATTCCAGCTTTTTGGAAATGAGCACAAAAATAATAGAGCTCTAACTTCATCATCAAATTTTACCCCTACAGAACTTAACTGATTGGTAACTATATTAAAATCATTTAAATGGTCTGCAACAGATCCACCTTCCGACATATTCATATTAAATAAATGTTTCATAAGAAATACCTTGTTTGAGGCTGAGGGTTTTTCATATAGTTTTTCCAACGCCTTAATCAAACCCTCTGTTGTTATTTCCTTCGAAATATTAAAGGCTATCAACGCTGCGAGGCACAACCATACTATTCCAAGTGCTTTTTTGTCAAGAATATCCCATTCTGCGTCTATCATAATCGTCGGCTTCTTTGTTTTTTCGCTCAATGGTAGGTACAGATATTTCTGATACAGATAATATTCCATCTGCATCTTCCATAGCAGGAATTTTTTGCAATTCAATTTCTCGACCCTAAATTTACCATCTTCCACCATTGCTCCCACTCGAACCAGGAACCCTTCTTTTCTGTGATTTTATCAGCCAAATAGACCTTCAGCTCTGATACCAGTTGTTAGAAAATTAAATATTACAGATTAATGAAACACATAAAATATGCAGAAAACACGAGCACATAGAACACATAAAACCAGAGAGACACAGATAAATGTGGTTCACCCAATTTGGGCTACGTCCACCCCAAACAGCTAGTCCTTCCTTTCTATTATCCAGCAAAATGAAGAGACACAACCTACAACAGATCCATTGTAATATCCTCTGTTCTCTCTCATAGTCTCCCTATCTATTTCTTGCTCCGAGAATACACATACAATACACAGTCGCAATACAATACCCTCATCCAAGCAAGGGGTTGTATTCTAGGGAAAAAAAAGAACCCTAAACTAAACATAACTTATACCGTTAGATCATTCGCCTAATGAACGACCCATATTTACTAGAAATTAATATACTTTTACAAGTCAATTTTACTTCTATTTTTAGCTTCGGGGGCACTGTCCCCAAAATCCCCCGCCAGGGGGGCGCTCCATAAAGTCACAGTTTCCCCCCCATGGAACCCTTAGGCAGTGTTCAATTACAGGTGGTGTTGACTCCCCCATTAAGGTACAGGGGTCCAACACTGTGATACAAAATAAACAGGATAATTAGGGTCCACACCCAACAGACCGTAATATTCCCAAATGGGAAAATCAACAATATATGCACCAAAAATGCATTTTTCAAAAAATTATACTATAACAGTTAACAAAATCCCATGTATCCATTATTTTATACATTATAATAACCAAATATGCAAGGAGATTAGAAAAAAATCATTATATCTTAGTTAAACAAGCCTCCCAAGCCCATAACAACCCAAAAACACTATAACCCCATGACTACTGCAACAAAGAAATTTTGAAGCAAATAAAAAAGAATTTTAAAGAGATTTTATGCTACAAAAATAGAGAAACAAATGGATCTGCTGATATATTACTCAAGAGAGATGAAAAACTGAGATCTAATCTCTTTTACACATTTCCAATATAATCTGGCAAGGGCTTCTTGATAGGCATGATATACAAAAAGATATATACTGCAGATCTGTGGCTGAATTACACTATCTGACTGAAGATCTGCATAAATAGGGCTAAGAAAACAAAGAAATGGTTGTAGCTCCTCCTTACTAGCTCTTCGGGTGAAAGGCTGATCCTTTCACTAGGAAACTAGCTCACAATCAGGCGTTTTGACCCTTCCACTTCAACACCATGAAAAATAATGTAGTTTTTCAAGAAGACTGAGTTGTGGCTATAGGTGATTGCTTGGCCCAATGATAGATGGTGGAAATGAAGCCCAAGATACTCCTCTCATATTTCTTCAACAAGTCCTCCAAGGAAGAGTGGGAAATTCCCACATGAGAATACCCTTGTACTAAACAATACAACAAACCCAGCTAAATAGATGAAGCATGCAATAAGTCATAAGACTCAAACATAAAACAATATTCTGAATGTCCCATATGGCTTCCATTCCATCCATTATATACTTTATGAGCTTCCTCACCATTGGTCCCATCTATTTATGAGGTTACTTCCATGCAAAGACTCCTCCTCCAAAATTACACTGTCTCCACTAGCTCCGCTCTCTCATTTACAACGCTGTTTGATTTTGTCAACCTTGACTTAGTCTCCATGCATTGTCTCATTTCACACTCAAGGTGGATTTATTCCGACTATCTAAACTAATCCACATTCACAATGGGCTATCTTAATTGATGATTCACTCCATCCATACTAGTGTTGTTGACTTGGTCAAACTTTACCTTGTCCACATGCATTAGCCCCTATTCACACATGAGGGTGCTTTATCTAGCTATGAATATGACCCCTTTTGACATTAAAAGGGATTTTATGCCTACTAAAGAGATTTATGGGCCTCTTTACCCATTTATTCATCTAACTAGATGTCAAGCGAAAAATTAATATTCTAATTAGTTGCATGCTAATTTAGGAATATTACAATATTCCCCTCCCAAATGTTGCTTTTCCTCAAGAAATTGGAAAGGTACTACAAAATCTCCAATGCATATGTCTCCTCCCAAAAATACAAGTTAGCCTTTGGTAGATAAACCAAATAGATATCATCATGAAGAAGTGGGACATATATGGAAAGAGTTATATGTTGTCCATTGACATCTGCAAGGCATGAGAGATGGAAAATTTTAGGTGCCCCAACCCTAATGAAAAATCCCAATCTCCATGCTATCAACCAAAAAAAGTGAGAAATCCTTGGTAGCTCATAGAAACAATCACCATTCCCCTACTCCTGCAATGTATAGGGGCTACATGGCTGTAAAGGAGAGATCATGTTATTCAACTCACACTGTCTCTCCCTCCATTTATGATAGATATGGAATTGTTGGTCTTGGGCTGTAATAATATGGTCATTAAGGAGCCAAAAGGTATTTGGAATCTCATAATCCCACTCTTTGGTTCTAGGAACCTCTCTTGCCCAATTTACTCCACATATAGTGAATATAGTATTATCATCACATGGATTCCAAAATACATATGAACTAGGTGTCACATGACATAATGGATGTTGACAATAGCCCCTCAAGTGATTCCAGCGTTGTTATTCTCCTAGATGTTCCAAAACATGATATGATAAGTTGTCATTCAACCACCTAATTTATGCCATAAGCTTTTCAAAAGCTTGAAAATAGTAGAGGGCATTAGGTTTTGGCTGAATATGAGCCAAGAAAAACATGTCTTTCCCAAAGCCCTCCATGAAGTGGTTATTCCCATCATTGAATGTAGTTCCAATAGGACTGTGATACCCAAAGAGAGGCTTTCTCTCTTGTGGATTAATGTGTTAAAAATGCATGGTAAAGAAATGCATATACATTTTTAGTTGATAAATAAGAATTAAAACACAACCTTTCCCATGTATTGTAGACAAGTTGGTGAAGAGGTCCATAGATGATCCTTCCCAATTCTCCATCAAAAGGGAAAGTGATTGTAACAACCTTTCAATGTGGTTGTTCTCCTCCACATACATCAAACAAGTTACATATCTCTTGATATGTTGGTGCACATCTTCTTTGAGATCCTCCCAATAGAATCCCTCCATGATGGTGTGATAAGACTCAATGGAATCTACATGTCCTGAAAAGAGTGCCTCATAAGCTGAATGTAGAATCTCCTTCTTGAGCTTGGAGTCTTTAGTCAAGTAGATCTGATCATGAAAATAGATGACTCCATCAACAACTCTATATCTCCTATCCATCACTTGCCCATCAATAACCTTACATGTGAAGAGGTTCTTGGAATATTTCACCAATAGTTGGGACTCCCAATATGGATCTAGGCTTCCCAACAATGACAACACTATTGAAATATGAAATGAAGACCCTGTCACATCATTAGTCTCCTCTTTGACATGCTTAATGCCAAAGCCACATGTTGGAGCGTTGTTGCTCCACTTTTGTTGCCTCCCTTGCATCTAATCTTTCCTAAGACAAGATTGAAGTACATGGAGGTCAACCTCCTCTTGGAAACTATTTTCCATCCAAAAATTCCATAGTTTTTCCATTGTATTCAAGAGTGTTAATAACATATTTTCATATTCGGAAACCTGCCTCATGTGTGGAAGCATCATTTGTGATCCGGATTTATGTAGGAACGCAATAGAATAAACACATAACCATAAATACAGATATGCAGTGGAAATAACACTTCATTTCATTAATATCAAAGAACTGAAATTTGCTTACAGACAATGGAAATAAAACTAGCTAGGGCACTGGTAGCTATCTCTGAGAAGAGATGTGGTGGCTACAGGAGCCTGCAGGCCCGAGTTACAATGAGGCTCGAGGGCTGTTTTAATTGAGAAACAATGGAGAACCCTCGACATCCCAAAAACCTAACCCTAGGAGATGAAGCGCCAAAAACTATGGGCCCACAGTTTGGGTAAATTGGTGTTTCAACTTCCCGAGGACGTAACTTTGGCATACTATCTCAGTTTGACGCACATGATACATCATTAGAAAGCTACATCAGGGGACTAAAACTTTTGTGACGATTTTGAATCATCAAAATCATAACAAATTAATTAAAACCGTTTAGGGCCTCAATGACTAGTTGATTCACCGGAAGTTCGGGACAGAGCTAAAAATAGTAAGTTATGCCATGGCAGAAGAGACAATGGTGGGGGCCCTAGTGGAATAGGCGGGTGGCCACCAATATCCACCTGGATCATTCCTCCCCCCTTAGGAAGCAATGGTCCCCATTGCGTTAAGTTCCTCCATGAGATGAGGAAATTTCTGCTAAACTTGGTCCTTGGTGAACCACTTTCCTTGGTGCAGGAGTTGGCCAGCTTTGACAACCCGATACAGTTGGATCTGCTGTTGACGAGTGTTCTTGATTTGCATGTCCATGATACAGTCTGTGGTGGCCTGTTCCATGCAGTCTGGGTTTAACTCTGTTGGTGTGAGTTGTTCTGCAATGTCCGAGGTGTCCAGTAGAGGTGGAAAGTAAGGACGAAGGCGATCCACATTGAAGACTGGGTGCAGACCAAGGAATGGTGGAATACTAAGCTCGAAGGCATTGTTACCTACGGCCTTGGTGATGGTGTACGGCCCGTATCGGAGCGGGCGAAGCTTGCGGTGAGGTCCAGTGAGGCGCTCCTTCTGCAAATGTAGCCATACTTTGTCGCCCACCTGGAAGTGGTGTGGCACCCGGTGTTGATCATGGCGCTGCTTGTACTTCGCATTAGCTCTGTCCAATATATCATGAACCTGTTGGCGGATGTGTTGAATGCGCTCGATGAAGCTACTTGCTTTGTCCACTTCAGACTGGACATGAGCTGAATCGGCCTGAGCAGCTGCAAACGGCATGGCTATGTCAATGGGACATAGTGGTTGGAATCCCAAGCCCACCTGAAAGGGGCTATGGCCAATTGAGCTGTGGAGAGCCCGGTTATAACTGTGTTGTACATAGGGGAGGCTCTCGTCCCATGTGCGTGGATGCTTTGAGTTGTACATGCGCAGAATGTGTACAATCATTCTGTTGACTACCTCTGTCTGGCCATCTGTTTGGGGATGGAAAGCTGTGGAATTGGTGAGCTTTGTGTCCAACATTGACCAGAGGCTGGACCAAAATGTGCTGAGGAACCTGCTATCTCGATCTGATATGATAGACTGTGGGATCCCAAAGTGCACCCACACTCGTTCAAAGAAAAGTTTAGCAGTGGCTTCTGCTGTGATATTCTTCTTACAGGCCGCCATGATGGCCATCTTCGAGAATCTGTCAACGACCACGAAAACACAGTCATTTCCATTCTTAGTAGAAGGTAGGCCCAACATGTAATCCATGGAGATGGATTCCCATGGTCGACTAGGGGTAGGTAGTGGAGTATATAGGCCTTGCTTCTTGATGGTCGGTTTGGCAATGGCACAAGCAGTGCAGGATCTGATGTGCTTCTCGACATCCTTTCGAAGGTTCGGCCAATATAAATACTTCTGCAGGATTGCTACTGTTTTCTCGACCCCGAAATGCCCAGCAACTCGACTGTAGTGTGCTTCCCATATCATCTTGGCACGCTCGCTTGAAGGAACACAAAGGTGTCCCATGTGACATAAAAGTGCATCTTGGAGGTGAAAATTTGGAACTTGCATACCCCCCAAGAGTGCCTTGTAAGTGTGGCCGAATTATGGGTCACTCTCATAGAGAAGCGGCCAATCAGAAGTCTCGTGCCCACAAGAGTTGAGCACGGTGGTGAGCGCCACGATCGGTGGTCGGCTGAGGCAGTCTGCAACATTATTGGTGCTACCCTTCTTGTACTTGATGTTCAAATGAAACTGTTGGAGATATGTGGACCACTTCTGATGGCGATCATTCTGCAACTTCCCTTGTGTCTGTATGAACTGCAGGGGCCGGTGGTCTGTGTGGATGATTGTTTCCTTCCCCAAAATGTAATGCTTCCATTGTCGACGGGCTTGCACAATGGAATACATTTCTTTGTCATAGGTGGGATACTTGCGAACTGTCTCAGACAATGTCTCACTGTGATATGCCACTGGATGTCCTTGTTGAGTAAGAACTGCCCCAATAGCATAGTCAGAGGCATATGTCTCGATCTCAAATGGCTGCTGCAAGTCTGGTAAGGTGAGCACTGGGGCAGAACAGAGGCGATTTTTCAATTCTTTGAATGCCTTCTGTTGAGGTTCCGACCAAAATAATTTTGCTCTCGCTCCTCCTTTGGTGACTTGACTCAAGGGCGAAGTGATATGAGAGAATCCCAACACGAATCTACGGTAGAAATTAGCAAGACCCAGAAAGCTGCGAAGCTCTGTTATAGTAGTCGGGGCTGGCCAATCCCGAATGACTTGGATCTTGGCTGGATCCACATGCACCCCCTTTTCATCAATAATGTATCCCAGATATTGAACCTGGGTCATACCAAACGTGCACTTCTCCAAATTGGCACACAACTTGTGTTGCCGCAGTGTTTGGAGGACTTGTCGGATGTGATGAAGGTGCTCTTCCCAAGTCTTGCTGAAGATCAGAATGTCATCCAAGTACACCACTAAGAATGAGTTGGTGAATGGCCGCAAGATGTCGTCCATCATCCTCATGAAGGTTGCGGGAGCATTCGTCAACCCGAAAGGCATGACCAGCCATTCACAAAGGCCTTCCTTAGCTTTGAAGGCAGTCTTCCACACATCAGAGGGTTCAATTGGTACCTGGTGATACCCAGACTTCAGGTCGATCTTACTGAAATATTTTGCACCTTGGAGTTGGTCCAGAAGGTCATCAATCCGTAGGATTGGGTACCTATTCCGGACAGTGATCTTGTTCAGCGCCCGATAGTCAATACAGAGTCTCCACGTCCCATCCTTCTTTTGTACCAACACGATCGGGCTCCCACAGGGCGATGAACTTGGTCTGATGTGACCTTTCTGCAACAGCTCCTGAATCTGCCTTTTGATTTCATCATTTTCCAGAACAGAGCATCGATAGATCGGTCCATTGGGTAGTGGCGCACCTGGGGTCAGATCAATCGGGTGCTTGACCTGGCAGTGCAGAGGAACCCCTGTGGGTGAGGTGAAGATGTCCCAGTACTCCTCCACGACCTTATCCATTTGTTGTTGTCGTGCAGAGGGGCCCTGTCTGGAGGTCGTGGCCACAGTCTTCTTCTTGCCCTGGGGGCGGATCATCAGGAAAACGAATTTCTTGGTTTGGGAAATGAGCTTACTGCATTGTTTTGCAGTAACCAAAGAGATAGCCATAGGAGGTGGTACCTCTGGTATCCTGTACAACTTATTTCCCAAAGTAACAATAACAGCACGAGGTCGAGACTCATACACAGCATGACGCTTCCACAAGTATAGTTGTCCTAATAATACATCAGAAACATCAATAGGAGCAACGTCACATAATACCTCATCCGTGAAGGGCTTGATGCTATAGGGAAGGCGACACTGCCGGCTGACGCGGAGATCTCGTCCTTGGTGAAGCCACCCGATGGTGTATGGATGTGGGTGAGGTGTGGTCGGCAAGCCCAACCGCTTCACGGCGTCTGCTGAAATGAGGTTCTTTTGGCTCCCATTGTCGACAATGAACTGTACAGGGGAGCCCTTTACCCACATCTGGGAGTGGAAGGGACGTTCCTCCTTCTCTGGATCTTCCGGTTCCTCCTTCTGGACCTTTGTAGTGGCAACAGTGGCGTTGGGCTCCGCATCAATAATCTGTTTCCCTTTTTCATTCCCATTTTCAGGTTCTGATTCGGAGTCGGAGCATGCATCTGACTCAGAAGCCCTCATCTCGGCCACTAGCGACTGCTTGGCCCGACACTCACTTGTGTTGTGAGTGGAGCTCTTATGGAACTCACACCACTTTCCCGTGTCCTTCTTTGGATTTACGGTGTTGTTCTTGTCTTGTGGCTTTGACGGGTTGTCTTTAGCCGCCATGCTCTGTCCTTTGTTCTGCGGTTTGGAAGCACCTTTTCCTTGCTTTTGATTCACAGATCCAAAGTCTCGCTTCTTCTGTTTGAATTTCTGCTCAATCTTGGCAGCATACCGGTATGCCGTACCAAGCGAGGAGATGTCGAGAAACTCCATTTCCTCCTGAATGTATCTGTGCAGACAGCTGCGATACTTTAGCACCAAATGTTTCTCTGAATCTTTGATACCCAACTTTGTGCGCAGGGTATGGAACAGATTCGTCAGCTCGTGCACATCTTGATCCCTTTGTTGTTGCAGCGTGGTCCATTGTATGTACTTGTCCTCATAGCTCCCCACGGGATAGTACTGTTCCTTGACGACGTCTCGAAAAGAATTCCAAGTTGGTACGGCCGAGAACAGAGAGGGTTCTATCTGGTCCTTGTTCTCACAGTAGGTTTCCCACCAGTCCTTAACATGGGGGGTAGCTTTGAGGAGTGCAAAAATAATCTTCTCCCGGTCTGAAAAGTCATGAGCAGAGAAATATCCTTCTAATAGATTCAACCATCTATCTACGGCATCTGCGTCTATTTTACCCTCAAATATGGGAAAAATATGGGAATGTCAAATTGCCTTGCCTTAAAGGTCGCAACTCCCGGAGCGCTGCGGATGCGGTGCGCCGCCGGTGGGCGACGTTGAAGGATGCAGCAAAGCTATCCATCATCGCGTTCCTTTGTTTTTCGAGGCCTCCTCGAGCAATATTTTGATAGCATCTCTTGCTCCCTCATCTTTCTTTTCGTCCCCCATGGGCGTCCGTCGAGGTTTGCGAGGCTGATCTTGCAAAGGTTCCACCAGATCAAGCCCTAGCTCCTTATGCCCCGACCTCGTTGGGGACATGCAAAGAAGGATCGAGAAAAAGCAGACCGCTCTGATACCACTGATCCGGATTTATGCAGGAACGCAACAGAATAAACACATAACCATAAATACAGAGATGCGGCGGAAATAACACTTCATTTCATTAATATCAAAGAACTGAAATTTGCTTACAGACAGAATGGAAATAAAACTAGCTAGGGCACTGGTAGCTATCTCTGAGAAGAGATGTGGCGGCTACAGGCCTCTGAACTGAGTTACAATGAGGCTCGAGGGCCTATTTATTATTGAGAAACAATGGAGAACCCTCAACATCCCGAAAACCTAACCCTAGGAGATGAAGCGCCAAAACTATGAGCCCCGTTTGGGTAAATTGGTGTTTCAACTTCCCAGGGACGTAACTTTGGCATACTATCTCTGTTTGACGCACATGATACATCATTAGAAAGCTCTATCCGAGGACTACAACTTTTGTGAAGATTTTGATGATCAAAATCGCAACAAATTTAGTACCCAAAAAAACATCGTTTAGGGCCTCAAAACGGCTCCGGAAGTTCAGGGCTCGAAAAACTGCTAAAAATAGTAAGTTATGCCAAAACTGAAAAACTGAAAGAGACAATGGTGGGGGCCCAAGTGGAATAGGCGGGTGGCCACCAATATCCACCTGGATCAATTTGATTCCCCAATAAGATGGAGTAGCCCCTTGACACCATGCTTGTGCCATTAAAAATTTATGAATCTTCATCTTTCAGCACACATAGTCGAGTTGAAGATAGCAATGCCCATATCAGAGAATTTCTTACCCCTCCTTGGAACCCATCAAAGGTTCTCAACACTATGCTAGCTCTTCCCAAGGCTCCTTCCATAGCCAAATATGTCAATGCTTCACTATGTTGAGATAACACTTTATTCATCTTCCAATCAGGGGGTCTCCCTGGTGGAATGCCTCCATTTAATGAAACATCAAGGTCTAGAGAAGGATGTATATGTGTGTGGACTAATTTTTCCTTGTCCTCACTACACAAATCATCCTACCTCTTCTGTGCATCAACCTTCTGAAATAGAGAGGGGTGTGTGTTCTCAATCATATGATTTTGATAATCCCCCCTATCTTCTCCTTTTATCTTCAAGATCTCACAATCTATCAATGATGGCAGATGTTGTTCATGGAGTGTGCTTTGATCCCCATATGTGAGATTCTTTGGAACTTCTTGTGAACATACAAGAACTCCTCTCATTGGAGTAAGTGCCCCATCTCCCTCTCCATGAGGTACAAAATATGCCCCTGATGTGATAGCATTGTTACCTCCAACCTTCTCTTCCTCTTCAAAATCAATGGGAGTTACCTTATCATCAATAAGAGGATCCTATTTTGAAAAAAATAGCTCCATGTCCTCTTTTCCAGGAGAGTGTTTTCTAGGATGTGGGGATCTTGCTTCCAGCGAGGTATTCTACAAAATTTTATCCCCCTCAATCTTTTTCTGAAATGGAGTTGGGTTTATAGATCCTTCGAACCCATGAAAATGTTTTGTTTTTTTTGGTTTGTCTAGCTCCACCAAAGGTGTTTTAGAATGTTTTTCATCAAACCTTTCTGCTACCCTCCTAGTTAACCCTGCATAAGTAGATGTGTTTGCATTTTTTAATGAAAAGGATTCAAACAACCAGCAACCATAAGCCCTACCTTCTAGATGTAGCATTGATACTCTAATGGCTTCATTTTCTGAAACTTGGTGTTGCTGCAAATAAGTATCAAGATTCTCCACCCAAGCCCTAGCTGAACATTTAGGTGACCCATCAAAATTAGAGAGGAAAAATCTACCCTCATCATGACTTCTAGGTATTTTATCCTCCTTGATCTTACAAAACCCTTGGAATTTTAGGAATTCCTCGAACCTCTTAGATTGAGATTCATACTCTTGCAAATAATCACCAAGAGTCTCCTTCTTTGGCACATTTCCTTCCTCCATCTCACTTGTTATGAGCATAGGCCTGGTAGAGCATTTTAATCCTGATGGTGCGGCTAAATGCTCACACCCATAATATGAGGAAATGAATCTTTCCTCATATACAAATCTTGTTGAGGGATCTCCATGTCTTTCCCTCCTCATATCTTTTATGTCTTTCCTAATGCACTAAAGATTTTGTAGAAGAAGTTTTGAGAATCCCTTCCCTTCCAATAAAGTTTTTCTTTGATCTCTTTTGCAGATCTTCTCATTCCTATAAGAAGCCTCCTTAGAAGACATAATGGATGAAATACACAGGCTAAGCCGAGATCAGAGCTCTGTTACCACTGTAATATTCCCAAATGGGAAAATCAACAATATAGGCACCAACAATGCATTTTTCAAAAAATTATACTATAACAGTCAAGATCAGCCCAAGGACCCATTATTTTATACATTATAGTAACCAAATATGCAAGGAGATCAGAAACAAATCATTATAGCCTTGTTAAACAAGCCTCCTAAGATAAGAGCAACCCAAAAACACTGCAACCCCATGACTACTGGAACACAGAAATTATGACGCAAGTAACAATGTGATTTAATGAGGTTTTATGCTACAAAAATAGAGAAACGAATTCATATTCTGATATATTACTCAAGAGATCTGAAAAAATGAGATCTAGTCTCTTTTACATAATTCCAAGATAACCTGGCAAGGGCTTCTTGATAGGCATGAGATAAAAAAAGATATATAATATAGATCTATGGATGAATCATGCTATCTGACTAAATTTCTACATAAATAGTGCTGAGAAAAAAAAATGGCTGTGTCTCCTGCTTACTAGCTCTTCGGGTGAAAGGCTGATCCTTTCACTAGGAAACTAGCTCACAATCAAGGGTTTTGACCCTTTCACTTCAACACCATGAAAAATAATGCAGGTGCTCAAGGAGACTATGCTATGGCTGTAGGTGACTGCTTGGCCCAATGCCAAATGGTGGAAATGAAGCCTGTAATACTCCTCTTAGATTTCTTCAACAAGTCCTCCAAGGAAGAGTGGGAAATTCCTGCATGAGAATACCCTTGAACTAAACAGTACAGCAAACCCAACTAAACAGTTGAAGCATGAAATAAGTCATAAGACTCAAACATAAAACAATATTTTGAATGTACCATATGGCTTCCATTCCCTCCATTATATACTTGATGATCTTCCTCACCATGGGTCCCACCCATTTATGAGGTTACTTTCATGCAAAGACTCCTCCTCCAAAATTACGTTGTCTCCACTAGCTCCACTCTCTCATTTACAACAATTTTTGATTTGGTAAAACTTGACTTAGTCTCCATTCATTATCTCCTTTCACACTCAAGGTGGCTTTATTCTGACTATCTAAACTGATCCACGTTCACACTGGGCTGTCATTATTGATGATTCACTCCCTCCATACCAGTGCCATTGACTTGGTCAAACTTGACCTTGTCCACATGCATTAGACCCTGTTCACACATGAGGGTGCTTTATCTAGCTGTGAATATGATCTTTTTTCACATTAAGAGGGATTTTATGCCTATTAAAGATATTTATGGGCCTTTACCCATTTATTCATCTAGCTAGATGTCAAGAGAAAAATTAATATTCCAATTAGTTGCATGCTAATTTAGGAATATTACACAAACAACATAAAGCCTTCAAAACTTTAAAAACTAAAATCAGTACAACACTAGTTCAAGCACTTTCATATCTTAAGCATCTATTTGAGATTCAAACTAATGAAAGTGATTACGCCATGGGAGTAGTTTTGATGCAACATGGTAAGCCTATTTCTTATCATTCTAAGATCTTTACCAATGTAGTAATTAACTTTCGAACTTATGATAAAGAGTTGTATGTTTTGGTTCTAAGTGGGAATAAATGGAAGCATATTTGATGGGTAAAGGAATGCTTATTCATACTAACCATCAACCTTTCCAATATTTACAATTTCAAACCAATATACAACAAGCTAGACATTTCAGGTGGATGTGATTTCTGTAGAAATTTCATTTGGTAATCAAGTAAAAGAAAGGTATATACAACAAATTTGTAGATATGTTATTAAGGCTGATTGTTAATGCACATGTCATTCTTAAGCATAACTCAATCATGCATGAAATTTATATTGAACAATATGCGAAAGTTAATGATTTTAAATATGTTTATGCAACTTTGAGTCAAGGAAATCATGTTGAAGAATTGGATTATCATGTTCATAACAAGTGTTTGTATCATCATGGGAATTTATGTGTTCCGTAGGGTGAAAGAGTCAATGTCATAAGGGAAATCCACACTTCTCTTATTTCTGGTCACTTTGGTGTAGGAAAACCAGTTACTCAAATTCAAAGGTATTGTTATTAGCCTTGCATGAATGAAACTATTTCAAGATACGTAAAAGGATGTTTCAAGTGTGCTACAAGTAGACCTATAAATAGGAAATTAGGTTTGTAAACTCCAATTCCTATTACTTCTCATCCTTGGGAAAGCATTTCTATGGATTTTCTAGGTCTTCTTCCTATGTCTAGGAAATATCATAATTATCTATATGTTGTTATGGATCTTTTCAAAAAAATTTGCTTGATGATGCCATGTAAGAAACAAGTTATAGTTAAATAGACTATAAATATTCTCTTCCAAAATGTATGGGTTCAGTTTAGGTTACCCACTTATGTTATTTATAATCTAGATTCTTGATTTGTCGAGAAGTTTTGGTCAAGTTTATGGGAACTCATGGACACCAAGTTGAAGAAGAGCACTACGTTTCATCCAAAAAATGACGACTAGAAAAAAGTAGTGAAAAAACAATAGTGCACCCCCTTCATGGATATTTTGTTAAGCATCCTAAACTTTGAGATGAGCATTTTCATTACACCAAACATCTCTAGAATCGTTCCAAGCATTCATCTACACAAGTATCTCCATTTAAAAGTTGTTTGGCTTATTTTCCAAAGTCTCCTTTGGATTTCATATTTGGTAAATATATTGCAGTAGATGGACATAGTGATGTGGACAAAGCCCATAATTTCATGAAACAGATTCAACTAGTGCATCAAAGAGTACAAGAAAAATTAGAGGCAAGCAAAGCAAATTACAAAGAAAGACATGACAAGCATCAGGTTGATCATGATTTCCATGTGGGAGATCAAGTTTGGTTTTATATTATAAAGAAAAGACTTCAAGGTGAATGTAAAAAGGTCAAGGCGATTATATATGGTCCTTTCAAAATTTTAGAGAAGATTGGTAACAATGCTTTCCAATTAGATTTTCCACCTTACATGAAAAATTATTTTGTTGTGAATGTGGAAAACTTGAGATTGTGTGAGCCTCCAATGATTGATGATCATGAAAAGAACGTTCAAATTCCATTTATAGAACATTTTTCTTCTAAATATATAAATGTGTTGAAGGAAGACTCAATTCTTGACATGAGAATAAGTAATTCACACAGAGGAAATGTGGAGTATCTTCGAGTGGGGATCAAAGGTACCAATCCAAGTAAAGTAAGGTGGATTAATATCAGGAAGGTGAGGGAGTTGTACTCTTACTTTAATTTTGAGTAAAAAACATGCTTTTGGTGGTCCAAAAGCTTTTAGTGTGGAGGAATGATCCAAGGGATAAAAAATATGCTAAAAAATAAAGTGCTCAAAATCTCTCAAAACTGGCACAAAATCATATATCTCATTGTTCTGATTCCAACGATGCTTGAATTTCTTCAATCCGACAACATATGAAAAAATTATCACATTCTAAATATTTTTGGAAATCAACTAAAAATTCAACTTGTAACATTGACTAGGAACTTGACTCAGTAGGCTATGTGATGATGTGGAACTAATGTCTGCATGATGATTGGGTGGTAAAGTTATCAGAGGACCAATAAATATAAGGCACGTGGTAGAATGGTATTGGCTAAAGTATTTGTGATTTGGGCCAATATTAGGCGACCACATGGGCCAATAAAAAGGTGCCACATGGCCTAATGAGAGGCCACCACATGGTCTCCAAAATGGTGCCAAATGTTTTTTCGTTTGGACTATAAACTGCCACCAGACTCAATCTCATGGCCTCATATTAACTAGCCAACCATTTTACTATTGCATGATCAAAGTTGCTTTTTATTGTGTAGTGTGTGAGTTTCAATTGAATTGAAATGGTTTTGGTGTTGGAAGAAAGTGGTGGCACTAGTGGTTACAACCTCGAGTCATATGATAGGTTATATGTCCATGGGAAAAGGTGAAAGTGGTGAAGAGTAAGGAACTAGCCCCCAGTTCTGTTAACTCCACCAGACCGCTGCCGAAAGTTTCGAAAGGGCTAGTGCATGTCACCTTGCCCACGCCTAGCCTGCGACCATATGCCAACTAACAAGACTAGGCTTCAGGGCCATTGGAGTGTGTGGCCTTTGGCCCATGCCCCTAGTCACATGGTACACCACATGAATAACTCAAAGATGGAGTTTTAGGGTGTGAGAGTCAAATTAAGTATTCAACAACTTGCACATTTTTCAGGGGGTGCACAACAATTTTTTTTTATAAATTTGTCACCACGCAAGGCCACCAAAGACAAATTTTGTTTCCATTTTTGACAGAGGGTTAATTTTTCAAGAAAATTAGTAGGGAAATGGAGGCATAACTTGGCCATTTTTCACCCTTTTTGAGCCCAAAAAGAGCCTATACAGGGTTTTTTGGGTGTTTTAGACACAATGGTAGTGTTATTTTGAAATTTGAGCATTCCGTGTTGATGTAATTTCAAACTTGATCATATAATATAAAGAGACGAATATGGAAGGTAGACCCAAATATGTAGCCTAGGAGGGGTGAACTCTGTCATGAAATTGTTGTTTTGTGATGTTGCATGTTGTCCATTTTTCTCTGTTGAAATGTTGGAAAACCTAATCCTACATGGGTAGGTGTGGAATGCGAAAAGTCACAATGGATTCCAAGTGAACTTGGAATGTGAAACCAAGAGTCACACCATTGTATTATAAATGTACATGATGTATAATGGAAAATAAGAAAGCCTCATGCTTATCCTTCATTATGTGTTGAGTCTCTTGTGTGTGTGTGTGTTTATCTTTCTCATACACCATGTGTGTGTTTAACATGGTATCAAAGCTGATACATCCATAACTAGCTCAACCTTGACTGAGCCATTTTTGTTTATGGCCTGTGCATATCTGCAAAATTCTTGGCATTTTTGCAGCACTCAGAGATTGTTGCAGCAGTCATTTTGCTGCATTCAGAAGAAGCAGCATTGGTTTTGAAGAAAAGCAACACTGTGCATTCTGCAGCACTCATATTTCTGCAGGTTTTCTCACTGCACATCATTCTACAATTTCTGCATTGAAGAGTTGCTGGAAATTAGTGTTTCAAAGTGGGTTTCTGAAAGGAAAATTTCTGAGTTTTTCATTGAAAATTTTGTGCAAATTTCTGGGTTTTCCGCTGAAATTTTTGGGAATAATTCTGCATTTTTAAAGTCCATTTTCCTATTTCTGGGATACTGGAAATATTTCTAAGTTTTCACAGAAAAATTTCTGAGATTTCTGAGTTCTCTAACTCTACAAATTCTCCAATTTTCTGCTGCTATATCGCCCTACGTAATATTCTAAAAAATTCTGGGGTTTTTGGTGAAACTTTCTTAGCTTTTGGACTGCATTTCTCTGCTGCTGTTTTAAATTCAGTCTCTCTCTGCTGTTTTAAAATTTAAAAAATAAAATAAAATCAAATAAAATAATAATAATAATAATAATAATAAAATTCGATTCTTAACCCATTCTGAAGCACTGGCCCCTCGCTCTTCCCATTTCTCTCACAGCACACCCCGCACTCATACCTCACACACCCCCTCACGTCAACACCTACACACTCTCATTAGCTGCTCTTCCCAACCCCTTCAACCTTGCTCCTCGCCCTACCTGCCTCCCCTCAACTCTCGTACCCATTCACCTACGCAGCTCCACACCCGTGCTACACTCCTCTCACAACTCTTGCATCGCTCCCCACTCCTCCCATTTTCCCTCTAGCTTAACATCCCATGGCACCACACCCCATTGCTCGCTCCACTAACTCGACCTCATGCTCTGGACCGCTCTACGACCTATCCTTCCCGACCGCTCTCCCTAAGCTCTGCATCGAATGCACACATACGCCCCTTTGCACTTGACCCTCCTCCCCTTTGCCATGGCCTTTTGGCCTCCCATCCCAGTTTTTTAATTTTTTAAAAATCGGTTTTTATATAGCCACCCGTCCATAACTAATAACAACCCGCCTTTGTATGATACCACCCCTATTTTAAAAATAGCTTTTTATACAACCCACCCCTCCTCTTTTAAAATTTTAAATTTTTTTTTTAAATATATGCCCCCTCCCCTATATAATACCCTATCTCCCCCTCCCAATTAAAATCCCTCCCATTTTTTTTATTAATTCCATTCCTTTTTTAAAATAAATTCCCTCCTCCCTTTTAAATAAATTTCCCTTTCCATTTTTAATTAATTTTTAATTAATTAAAAAAAAAACAACAGAGAGAGAGAGGAAAGAGGGAATATGAATAGCAGAAAAAGAGAAAATGGCATATGAGGAGAAGATGGACTAAATCCATAGTGAAAAGAGAAGATTTGACATTTTATGATTTGTGGCATATATAAGAGGGTGATTTTCTGAAGAATTTTACATGAGAAGACAAGTTTGCCATCATTGCAAAACAATTATTTGAAAAAAAAATTCAGCTGCATAGTGTTTTTAGCTGCACATTTACAAAATATTTTGCAGAAATATTATATTGTATTGCACTGTGAGTAGATATTGCTTCTTCATAGTTGCAATCAGTACTTGAGTTGTTGAAAAATTGTTGATTGCCCTCCATCATTTGAGGAGCAGATTTTGTACTTTGAAAATTCCTTGGAGTCATTTGTAATTTTTGAAAGGAAGTTGAATCACATTGTAAACGGGTGCATTTTCGGTTGAAGCCGACACCCTTTCATTTTTTAGCCTAAATTGTTAAAATGGCTAAAATCAATGAGGCATTAGAGTTGTTGAATGACCTCATTCATTCAAATGTTGATGATATGATAAGAATTAGCAAGCATGCTCTTTGTAAAATTCAAAATTGTTTGCTAGATGCACATGAAAAGATTGAGTTTTTGCAGTTGGAATCTCAGCTCCAACAAGATGAACTTCAGCAAAAGAGCACCATTCTGAACCTGTTTCTGTTCAGAAGATTGAGAAGGACTCTCATCAGAAGAAAGAAGATAAAGTTCCAGTTGATTCCCATTCAGTTCCTTGTACTAGAGTAGATGTACATGCAGATGCAACAGTTCAGCCTGCACTTCTCAAGCCCATCATCAGACCTTGGGAAGAGCTTGTCCACAACAAGCACCGAACTAGTCTTGGATATGACAAGGATGTGACCTTTCATATTCCAGACTACACCAAGCCCATCATATTTCAGAGTACCGGATTCCTGCATGATAGTTAACCTGCAGCTATTCCAGATCCTGCTCCATAACAACAACATCAAATTGTAAAATGCCAACAATGTGATCGAGTTGGGCATATGAAAGATCACTGTTTTTATCTTCATCCATGCAAGCACTGTGGTCGGCACAACCATTCTTCACACAGATGCTTCAGAAACAAGCCTCCTGCAAGAACAAATATTCATCTTGGATGGATCGCTTCTTGGCAATGGGCATCAGTAGCCAAGAAGATGTTTAAGTCGCATGTCAGAACATGTTCACGGATATTGAACAAACTTGCAGTTGAGTTTTCGCCATCATCTCACCTTGTCCTTGATAGGGGGGAAAATGGTGGTCATGTACAAACTTCGATGTCAGATCAAGCGAGCCTGAGCACAATCTCTCATTCCATGTTCAGAGTTGTAGCCAGAGACACAGCAGTTCAAGTGAGCATGAGCCACAATTCGTCATTCCAGATTCAGAGATGTAGCCAGAGACACAGATTCCCATGAGCATGCCTTCGGTTGGTGGACAACCTTAAACCATCATCTTTGGTTGGTGGATAACCTAAAACCATCATAGGTAGTAGACCTCCCTTCTTTTAGGTTGAAGGTCTCCCCTTCATATATGAGGAACACTTTGTCTAGCAGAAGCCTTCAACTTCTTGCCAGCTTTGGTTGAGTTCTAGGAAATTTTTCAAGCATTCCAGAGTTGTTGGTAATCCTAAAACCGTCACAGGTAGTAGACCTCCCTTCTTTTAGGTTGAAGGTCTCCCTTTTTTATAAATGAAAATTCCTTTAGCAAAATCCTTCAGCTTCTTGCCAGTTTTGGAAGAGTTCTGGGAACTGCAACAAGTTTTGCGTTCCAGTGTTGGTGGTCATCCTTAAACCACCTCTTTTTTCCAACATTTCAGAGAGTTGATTCAGCCCAAGTGCTGCCATGTATACTTGCATATTTGTATTACAACTCTTTTCTTGGACTCACACATACCCCTTCGGATTAAGAGGGGATGTTGGAACACCTAATCCTACATGGGTAGGTGTGGAATGCGAAAAGTCACAATGGAGTCCAAGTGACCTTGGAATGTGAAACCAAGAGTCACACCATTGTATTATAAATGTACATCATGTATAATGGAAAAAATAAGAAAGCCTCACACTTATCCTTCATTATGTGTTGAGTCTCTTGTGTGTGTGTGTTTATCTTTCTCATACACCATGTGTGTGTTTAACATGGTGTTTAACATGAAAATTTCAAAACTTAACTAATTTTTTATAAGTTCATGTGATTTTTTCAATTTAGATCCATTTCCCACAAGACATAAACTAGCCTGAAAAATTTACAAGAAACCTTCATTTTTCTGAATTTTAGATCATTCATCAAGCACTATATTATTGACAACACCAAATTTTGGTAAGAAGTAACCATAAATTGTAGTTTTATAGCTAAAGATACAAAATGTTAAAACTCCTCATGAATTTGAAAACAAGTAGGCTCACATTCAACTTGGAGAAGATACATCCAATTTCCTAGATGGACCTTAATAGGAAAAGAGGTGAAATGATGTGTTATTCATATACCAATTCAATGGATACCATGGAAAAAATGGAGAAATATTTGAAGAAAATCACTAATCAGTTAAGACAAGAGAACACCTTAACCATTGCTAAGGAAAATAAAGTAAGGATATTGGAAAACATGATTATTAAATTGGGAGTTAACCCAAACAATATCAATGCCATCCAAGCCCTCATGAAGATAAGGGATACTGATATATAAGTCCTTAGGATAACGTTGAACATGCCTGGTGCTAAGCATGTTCAAAAAAAGGATTTAGAGGCGATAAATAAGGAAAAAGAGATACTCTTACCACTAATGATTGAGTAGAATAAATCATTGGATCGGCTAGAAAAACAACTAGAACAATTACTTAAAGAAAGAGCTAGTTAAACTATCTATGATACTCCTATTGAAACAAAACAATATTAAACTAAAAAGTTGATTGAGGTAATGTCTTCACTCAACCTAAAATATCAAGAATTTGAGATTTTTACAAAATAATTAAAAGACAAAGAAAACTCTCTTAACAATGAATCTAAAGAGAATGCCATCCTTTTAAGTTTGTTTGAATTGTTTAAAAATAAATTAGTAGTTGCTCAATCTCTAGTTGAAGCAATAAAATGTTTATGGGATGACATTATTGCTTATGTCTCTGAAATTTGGAAATTTTTCGATGTAATTGGTGAAGAGGCATAATTATTTCAGCTAGCTAGCATAAATGCACAACAAATCTGGGAGGAATTAGGACACAGGCTAGACTTAGCCAATATGATTGTAAAAGTTATAAATTCCAAAGGGAATGAGCTGTCAAGGGAAATATGAATCGGTGATAAATGAGTTTGATTATAGAGACTAATAAAGTCCAAACAAAAAAAAAATCTTCAATGTGCACAAGAAAAATGAAAAGAAGTTCAAAGCGATTTGGATAATTTTCACTACCTACATGCTAGGAAGCATCAAATACATTGATGTCCTAGGAGGCATGTAGGGAAATCTTAATTAAATGCAATGGGGATGACAATGAATTTACAGATTTAAAAAGGGGAACTAGATGGAAAAACACTCATCTGGAAATTAATGAACAATTTCTACATCCACTACCAGGTGAGACACTTTTTTCAAGTTTGTATTAATTATCATAAATGCTTAGATTTGGATGTAGCCTATGGGAATATTACAAGTTTTAGTTATCCAATTGCTGAAAATTGGAACAAATTAGTTGCAATACTTCCTCTAATATCTTAAATACAATAAAAAATTCCAAATAAATAAACATAACTGGAGCTTTTCATTTAATATGTATTTTTTTTTTTTCTATTGGTCAATTATAATTTTTTATTTTTCATAACAAATTGTTGTTATGGAATATTTTTCTATAAATTGTAAAAGTAACTAAAGAGAGGGGTTAGATTTTCTAATAGAAAAATTCTTTTGTATATATTTGCCATAAGCCTCAATTTTGAGATTTAATCAAAGGATTCACATTTTGGTTCATGGAAGTGTATTTTTTTTCTCGGAGTGGCCTTCTATCATTTTTTTATGTTCTTCAATGCAAAGAAAGATTGACTATAATTATTGGAGAGGCAAGATCGCGGATCAATTTCCATTATTTCCTTGGCATGGTTATGATATTTATGAGAATTTTATGTTTACAATTTTTTAATGTCATTCCTCAAAATCTTTGAATTACCGTCTATGAGTGTGGCTATTCATAGATTTTTTTTGTTAAATATTTTGAGATTATTCCAATAGATTTCTCTACATGTACTATGTTAATAAATTTTATCCAAATTGAGTAAACTAATTATTTGGTACAACCTTAATATCTTCTTCCATTTCTATTAATAGTGATCTTTGAGTGGATACTTTTTCTTGCCTTATAGAAGCTCGATATTGAATCTGTTGTATCTATGTAATTTCGGATCGCCAAGGTATGAAAAGTTGTCTTCTGGTAACCCTATGAGTCCTCTTTCCAACCCCATAGGTATGATCTATATTGGATTCCTCAAGGAATATTTATGCCAAATCTCCCATGATGACCTTATTATAGACCGGTTCAGTAAAGTGAACTTGTACGAAGTTCCACGTGTCATTTTTTTGACCTTCGGTCCTCAAAACGATACTCAACAAACTAAATTTTGCCCTATTTCTATCAAATGTTATAAAATTCGAATCAAATTCTCAGAGAGAAAGTTATGACTCGTCTCCCAAGGTCACCTTTTTTACATGGAATTTGGGAGCCTGCAAAAACCCTAAATTCCTGAAATCATATCTCTGAAAATATAACGAAACAAGATGTAAAATATTTTCACAAGATGCATTAAGATTTAGGTTCAATTTGATTTTAATTTCATATTCTGAAGCTTCATATACAACAATTTATAGCAAGTATTCCACAATGACCTGTTTGAAGTAGTGAAATCCTTAAAGGAGGAGAATATGAGGGTCACAATTTATAGAAATGGTTGGGTTGAGAGGGTATTCAACAAGTGAAAGTTGTAGGATGTGTAGGAGCTTAAAAAATTATTAATTATTTATTATTCAATGACTACAACTAATGATGAGTGCCATGCCATAGCCCCATGGGGCTTTAGCCCACTAATTGGGGTTATTAACTTAAAACACGAATATCTGTCAAACCATGAAGAATGACGTGGTGTGCCATATATCAACGAAAACATACCGACAAGTAGAATCCATAGATAAGATCCTTGACTCAGAATAGAGTAAAATTTCAAGTCAAAATTCCCATGAAATATTGAGGTAACCCCTCGTGCTACCTGGGTTGACATCAATGAAAACCACTAATGAACATGCTTCATATATCCCATACAGTAATAGATTGGGTTTCCAATATTTTTCCAGTAACCAAAAAGTAGGGAACCATACGTTCCTATGTTTATTATGGAGATATTAATCAGGCCTCTTCAAAGGATAATTACCGTACTCCGTTTATCGATCAGATCATTGGTTAATGTGTTTGAATTGAAATATTTTCTTTTATGGATGGATTTTCTAGATACAATGAGATTAATATTGTTGGAATATTTTCATTGATGGAAAAGGATTGTTGGAAAAGGAAATGGAAAAGGTCAGCAGAAAATAACAGAGGACGAACAGAAGCAGCAGAGACAGAATGGGAAGAGTACAAAGGCGCAGCAGAATTTTGGTGAACAGCAACACGCATTCAAAAAGGAAGGGAGAAATGTAAGGATGAATTAATTGTCATGGGCCGCAGCCACAAATTGCAAAGGAGAGTTGATTATGGTGTTGGGCAGAGCCGTCTTTACAGTGGAACGCAGTTATTCCCGTAAAATCTAATTTACGGAGGAGTAGAGTTATTCAGACAGTCATTTCGGGAATTTAAGCCCTCAACAACCAAGTATGAAGAAAATTTATGAAATTATGCGGAAATACTTTAAATATTTGAATGTGGCAGGACAAGTGGTCCCTACCACTTGAGCGCAAATCGCAAAGCGCAGTTTTGAAGCTTCAAGTGTATTGTTGATATGGAGTATTTGCGATATGCGATCATCGCAATATCGCATTATCACAATATCACATATTTGTTATTTCCACCATCGCAAGTTCTATTGTTTGCGATATGCGATCATCGCGCCATCGCAAGATCGCAATATCGCATATTCAAGTGTTCCGCCATATGTTTGATCGTGCCATCGCAAAATGGCCATCTGCGATGTGGGCCCGGGGTCAAAGAATGAAATTTGAATAAAAGAAATGTTACGGGGACAGTGTAAAGTTTTAAAATAACCATTGGAGTTATAGTTATAATTTTATATGGTGGAGATAAAATATTGAATATTATTGAAGATCCCGAATGGGATGATTCGTGCATAGAAGAACGGAGGTTAGGGTTTCAAATTGGATTGGCACGATTATTAATACAAAACGATTGAGATGTATGGCTGTTCCACTTGCAGAACTCACCACATCAACAAGACACTTGCGTATGGAAAAGCGTTGGATATTGTTTATAAAATCCGAAGGGTTAAACTTTGGGTTAAAGGCTGGGCGCACATAGATAATTTGAATCTCCTCGTTTGAATAAAATAAATTAAAAATAAATCGAAGAGCCCCGGGGATAAAATAAAAGAAATACCATTAGAGGTTGAGTGGTTTTAGACTTATGGTATTGAGAAAGGCGAGATCTATATAAAGGACAAAGATCATTATTCGATGGAAGAGAAGTGAGCATTGGTGAAGAAGGAATTCCTTTAAGGAATATCTGTATGGACAGACAACGCGCTTAATTGATGATTCTGAGTCCATGATGCACCCTTCGAGACATTGATGTAAAAGGTGATGAGTCGTGAGAGTATTCAACAGAAGAAATGATGAAAAGCAAGCGGATGTGTACTGAAGAACACATATGGATCCGGTGCATATGACAGTTGGAGTTTCTAAAAGTTGATACACATAGTAGGATACACAGAATGTTGAATGCATAAATTATCTGAAGTCTGGATTACAGTGGGCTCGCTGTTCTGTTATGTAGAATTGGGAAAATATGTTTGTTAATTGAATAACGGGTTGAAGCCTTCTGTATATAGAAGCTGATGTTATGATCAGGGGGTTGTAGCTCCCTTCCAGGAGAGGCTGGAAAACAAGAGAAGGTTGTAGCCTTCTGCAGGTGGGTGCCTGCGTGCTGGTATGAGTCTGCACCAGCATATATTGTAAAAGGTTTTCTCTATAATAAAATATTGAAGACTGAGATTACAGCAGCGGTGGTTTTCTCCCGTATTGGGTTTCCACCTTAAATCCTGGTGTCCATATGTGTTAATGGTTTGTTCTGTTATTTCAGTTCATGCTTAATGCTTATCTGATGCAATTCTCTAAGTAAAGATATAATAAGATATCGGGACATACATGTTGAATGCAGTACTGTAACATATGGTTTTTAAAGAGAAAGGAAAGAAAATTGTTTAGCCTTAAATACTGATTCACCCCCCCCTCTCAGTATTTTTCCCAACAATTGGTTTCAGAGCAGGTCCTTCTGAAAAAGCTTAGTCGCTAGAAGGAATATCAAGCAAGATGAGCAATCAAGATGGAATAGCATCTATCAGGCCTCAACTTTTTAATGGAAACAATTTAATTTTCTGGAAAACAAGGATGAGATCTTATCTTCAGTCTCTGGGAGCAGAGGTATGGGCAATTGTTGAACAAGGATATCAATATCCAGCTGCAGTACCAATAGATCCAACGGAAAGAAAGAATTATGAAACAAATGCAAGGGAGGTCAATGCTCTATTAGGAAGTATAACTGAATCAGAATTTGTCAAAGTCATGCAGTTGAATACAGCAAAAGAAATATGGGACAAAATCATTCTAAGCTATAAGGGTGATGCAAAGGTAAAAAGTGCTAAACTTCAAACTCTCAGAATCCAATATGAGAATCTTAAAATGCTTAATGAAGAAAGCATTGCAAATTTATTTCTACGTCTTGATGATATTGTAAATCGCATGAGAAATCTGGGAGAAACAATTACCGAATCCACTTTGGTTGAGAAAATTTTAAGATCTCTAACAGCAAAATTTGAGTCAAAAGTTTCAGCTCTTGAAGAAAAGCAAGATCTTCAAAATCTTACTGTGGTACAACTTCATGGCATACTAACTGCATATGAAATGAGAAGAGGAGGACCATATGAAGTCAAAGAAGCAGTCTTTAGAACTTCTACAAGAGGAAAGGAAGTAAAAATAACAGAAGGATCATGATATATCTCAGAAGAAGATGAGATAAACTTCGTAAAGAAATTTCAACTTGGCACAGGACGATTCAGAGGTAAGCTTCCTTTCAAATGTTTTGATTGTGGAAGAGTTGGTCATTATGCTGCTAAGTGTCCTTATAAAGAAACACATAAAAAGGGGAAGGAAGTAGCAAGAAGGAATAAGAATCATTTTAACTCTAAAAGGAGTTACTATACTCATGAAGATAGTGATGGGTTATCTGATAGTGAGGAAGAATGTGAACAAGATATGAGACTTCTCATGGCATTTGAAAAGGAATCTAGAGAAGAAGAGGATACTTTTGTGGACGCTCTAGAAGACAGTGATTTTCTTAATGAAAACAATAAACTCAAAATTTGCTTAGAAGAGAGAAAAATAATCATAGAAACTCTGAAAAATCAGCTTGAAGATAAAGAGAAACACAATGAGAAGTTAGAATGTGAAGTAGTAGATCTAAGAAAAGAACTTGGGAAAGTAAAGACTTTGAATCTTAGATTTGCTAAAGGGTCTGAAACCTTAGATGAGATTATCAAGGTACAACGTTCTCCTCTTATAAAGACAGGTCTTGGATATATTGGAGAGTCTTCTCAGGCATCAACACCAAATTATCTAAAAGCAGTTACAGCTGGTTTACAACATGCTGCCACTCAACAAGGGAATAAAGAATATTTACAGGTAAAGCATGATCATTTCAATTCAAGAAACACTAACAGAAATGTCTTTCAAAGAAACACCAATCAACAGATAAATTCATATAGAAGATCTTATGATCGCAGAAATTTCTTCTTCAATGGACAATGTTTCTCATGTCACAATTTTGGTCATAAAGCTATTCAATGTGTAGCATATAAAACTATTATGACAAGAGAAGAAAGAAATAAAAGGACTGATATTGAAGCAAAGAAGAATACTTATAACAAATTTTCTCCTCTTCAAAATGAAGTTGAATGCACTTATTGCAATAACTTTGGCCATGAAGAATCTGAATGCAGGAGAAAAGTTCAGCCAAAAGAACATGTTCCTTCAAGATCCAAAGTATGGAAAAAGAAGGAGGTACAGGTTGAAAATTGTGGCATAGCATTATTTGCAGAAGATGAAGAGAACCAATGGTACATTGATAGTGGATGATCAAGACACATGACAGGTGATAAAGACAAACTTCTTGCATATAGTGCTCTAGAAAAGGAGAAGAATGTTACATTTGGAAATGATACTCCTGCGGTAATTAAAGGTAAAGGGTCTGTCTTCCTAAAGGATAAGGTGAAAGCTAATGAAGTCATGTCTGTGGATGGATTAAAGCATAACTTGTTAAGTGTAAGTCAAATGTGTGATCAAGGAACTGAAGTTGTCTTTAGTTCAAAAGAATGTGTGGTACGTGATCTTGATACAGGTAAAGCAATTATAAAAGGAAAAAGAAATCCAAACAACCTGTATATATTGAAGAACCCCAAAGAACAATTTTATTTGAGTAAATATTCAGAAAATTGGCTATGGCATAGAAGGTTGGGGCATCTGAGCTTCTCTCATATCAACAAATCAAGTAGACTTAAAGCTATTCATGATCTTCCCAATATTACTCTACCTGAAAATATCATATGCAAATCTTGCCAATTCGGTAAGCAAACCAGGGTACAATTTAATGCCAAGGAAGGATCATCAAGTAAGCCTCTTGAACTCATTCATACTGACATATGTGGACCTATGAGGAAAAAGTCACCTCGTGGTGAAGAATACTATATCTTATTCATTGATGATTTCTCTAGAATGTGTTGGATTGGGCTGCTTAAACACAAAGATGAAGCATTTGAGAAATTTTAGATTTTCAAAACACTAGTGGAGAATGAATTAGAATTAAAAATCAAGTGTCTTAGATCTGATCGAGGAGGAGAATATACATCCAAAGAATTTCTTGAATTCTGTGAACAACACGGCATAAAAAGACAGTTCTCTGTAGCTGGCACTTCACAACAGAATGGTGTTGCAGAGAGAATGAACAGAACAATTCAACAAATGGCTAGAGCTATGCTTGATGATTCCAGAACACCTGACACATTTTGGGGAGAAGCAGCACATACAGCAGCAAACATTCTCAACAAAGCACATGTTCGTGTAAATAGTGATAAAAATCCCTATGAACTCTGGTATGGTAATCCTCCCACTATAAAGCATTTTAGAATTTTTGGGAGAAAATGATTTATCAAAAATAATGATGAAAAACTTGGCAAGTTTGAACCCAGAGCTGATGAGGGAATATTTCTTGGATACTCCTCTAGGAGTAAGGCATATAAATGTTACAATAAAAGACTTCAAAAGGTTGTTGAATGCATTGATGTTGTTATTGATGAGTCTACTGCAGCCCCAAAAGAAGAAAAGCAAACAACAGATGAAGATGATGAGGACACATATCCTCCTACATCAAACAGTAATGATACAAACAGTACACCCAGTGAAGAACCTGAAGAAGAGCTGTCTGAAAAGGCCCCATCTAGATATGTTCAAAAGAATCATCCAGAATCTCAAATCTTGGGAGAAAAGGAATCAGGTGTACAAACAAGAAGGACTCTTGTGGGATCTTCTAGCAACCTGGCATTTTTGTCTACGGTTGAACCTCACAGTGTCAGTCAAGCTAGAAAAGATGAATGTTGGATTCAAGCCATGAATGAAGAGCTTGATCAAATTGAAAAGAATCACACTTGGGAGTTAGTACCAAGGCCTCATGACAAAAATGTCATTGGAACTAAATGGATATTCAAAAACAAGTTAAATGAGAATGGGGATGTTATAAGAAATAAGCTAGACTTGTGTGCAAAGGATATGCTCAACAAGAAGGTATAGACTTTGAAGAAACCTTTGCTCCTGTAGCCAGACTTGAAGCCATAAGAATGTTTCTTGCGTTTTCAAGCTTCCAACAAATCAAAGTTTATCAAATGGATGTTAAATCTGCTTTTCTCAATGGTGATCTAGAAGAAGAAGTTTATATAGAACAACCAGAAGGTTTCATTTTGGGAAATGATGAAAAACTTGTTTGTAGACTTAAAAAGGCTCTATATGGTCTCAAACAAGCTCCAAGGGCATGGTATTGTCGTCTTGACAAATATCTTCATCAACAAGGATTTTCAAAGGGGTCTGTTGATAGCAACTTGTACAAAAAAACTGAAAATGACAAACTGTTGATTGTGGTTGTATATGTCGATGATATCATTTTTGGAAGTAATAAAGAGTCTATGAGTCAGAAATTTGCTTTTGATATGCAGCAAGAATTTGAAATGTCTTTACTCGGGGAACTAACATTTTTTCTTGGCCTGCAAGTGCAACAAGCAACATATGGTATATTCTTATCACAAGCAAAGTATCTCAAGCAAATCCTGAAGAAGTATGGCATGGAAGATTGAAAACCGGTAAGTACACCAATGATAACTGGATGCAATCTCAGTTCTAATGATGATTCCCCCACTGTAAATCAACCAGAATACAGATCTATGATAGGAAGTCTACTTTATCTCACTGGGACAAGACCAGACATCATGCATGTAGTTGGGATTGTTGGACGATTTCAAGCCAATCCAAAAGAGTCTCATCTTTAGGTTGTGAAAAGAATATTCAAATATCTACAGGGAACTCAAGACTTTGAACTATGGTATCCAAAGAATGCTGATCTTACTCTTCATGCATACACTGATGCAGATTGGGCTGGAAGTGTTGGTGATCGAAAAAGCACTAGTGGTGGTGCATTCTTTATGGGGCCCCAGTTAGTATCTTGGTTCAGCAAGAAGCAAAGCTCGATTGCCTTATCTACAGCAGAAGCGGAATATGTGGCTGCAGCATCAGGTTGCACTCAACTTCTTTGGATGATGCAAACCCTACAAGATTTTCAAATCAAATGTTCACCTCCTATCTCCATTATGTGTGATAATACAAGTGCCATCAGTATCTCAAACAATCCTTTTATGCATTCCAAGACCAAGCACATTCCCATCAAATATCACTTCCTACGAGAACAAGTGCTTAAGAAAAAGGTGAAATTAGAATATGTTTCCTCCAAAGAACAAGTTGCTGATATATTTACCAAACCTCTACCCAGGGAAGCATTCGAATATCTCAGACAGAAATTGGGAGTAGTCTCTGCCATGTAGAGGATTAGGTCTACTTAATTACAGAAGACTCAATTGGTTATGAGGTGCTGTCTGAATGCACAGGCTCAGGGGGAGCATTGTTCATGTAAAAAGGATGAATTGTTGGTCATATTATGTTTGAAGATGCATCATGATCTCAGGGGGAGCATGGGACTGTTGGTTCAACGGTTCTTGATCAAACTCTTTGCCATTGATGTCAAAGGGGGAGGAAACACAACAAAGGGTGTCTATCAGGTCATCAAAGGTAGAGTATTGCCATCAATGCCAAAGGGGGAGATTGTTGGAATATTGTCATTGATGGCAAAGGATTGTTGGAAAAGGAAATGGAAAAGTTCAGCAGAAAAGAACAGAGGACGAACAAAAGTAGCAGAGACAGAATTGGAAGAGTACAAAGGCGCAGCAGAATTTTGGTGAACAGCAAAACGCATTCAAAAAGGAAGGGAGAAATGTAAGGATGAATTAATTGTCATGGCCCGCAGCCACAAATTGCAAAGAAGAGTTGGTTATGGTGTTGGGCAGAGCCGTATTTACAGTGGAACACAGTTATTCCCGTAAAATCTAATTTACGGAGGAGTAGAGTTATTCAGACAGTCATTTCGGGAATTTAAGCCCTCAACAACCAAGTATGAAGAAAATTTATGAAAGTATGCGGAAAGACTTTAAATATTTAAATGTGGCAGGACAAGTGGTCCCTACCACTTGAGCGCAAATCGCAAAGCGCAGTTTTGAAGCTTCAAGTGTCTTGTTGATATGGAGTATTTGCAATATGCGATCATCGCAATATCGCATTATCGCAATATCACATATTTGTTATTTCCGCCATCGCAACTTCTGTTGTTTGCGATATGCGATCATCGCGCCATCGCAAGATCGCAATATCGCATATTCAAGTGTTCCACCATATGTTTGATCGCGCCATCGCAAAATGGACATCTACGATGTGGGCCCGGGGTCAAAGAATGAAATTTGAATAAAAGAAATGTTACGGGGACAGTGTAAAGTTTTAAAATAACCATTGGGGTTATAGTTATAATTTTATATGGTGGAGATAAAAGATTGAATATTATTGAAGATCCCGAATGGGATGATTCGTGCATGGAAGAACGGAGGTTAGGGTTTCAAATTGGATTGTCATGATTATTAATACAAAACGATTGAGATGTATGGCTGTTCCGCTTGCAGAACTCACCACATCAACAAGACACTTGCGTATGGAAAAGCGTTGGATATTGTTTATAAAATCCGAAGGGTTAAACTTTGGGTTAAAGGCTGGGCGCACATAGATAATTTGAATCTCCTCGTTTGAATAAAATAAATTAAAAAGAAATCGAAGAGCCCCAGGGATAAAATAAAAGAAATACCATTAGCGGTTGAGTGGTTTTAGACTTATGGTATTGAGAAAGGCGAGATCTTTATAAAGGACAAAGATCATTATTCGATGGAAGAGAAGTGAGCATTGGTGAAGAAGGAATTCCTTTAAGGAATATCTGTATGGACAGACAACGCACTTAATTGATGATTCTGAGTCCATGATGCACCCTTCGAGACATTGATCTAAAAGGTGATGAGTCGTGAGAGTATTCAACAGAAGAAACGATGAAAAGCAAGCGGATGTCTACTGAAGAACACATATGGATCCGGTGCATATGAAAGTTGGAGTTTCTGAAAGTTGATACACATAGTAGGATACACGGAATGTTGAATGCATAAATTCTCTGAAGTCCGGATTACAGTGGGCTCGCTGTTCTGTTATGTAGAATTGGGAAAATATGTTTGTTAATTGAATAACGGGTTGAAGCCTTCTGTATATAGAAGCTGATGTTATGATCAGGGGGTTGTAGCTCCCTTCCAGGAGAGGTTGGAAAATGAGAGAAGGTTGTAGCCTTCTGCAGGTGGGTGCCTGCATGCTAGTATGAGTCTGCACTAGCATATATTGTAAAAGGTTTTCTCTATAATAAAATATTGAAGACTGAGATTATAGTAGCGGTGGTTTTCTCCCGAATTGGGTTTCCACCTTAAATCCTAGTGTCCATATGTGTTAATGGTTTGTTCTGTTATTTCAGTTCATGCTTAATGCTTATCTGATGCAATTCTCTAAGTAAAGATATAATAAGATATCGGGACATACATGTTGAATGCAATACTGTAACATATGGTTTTTAAAGAGAAAGGAAAGAAAATTGTTTAGCCTTAAATACTGATTCACCCCCCCCTCTCAGTATTTTTCCCAACAAATATTTTTTTTGTTGATCAATAAAAACTACCTCTATCTATCCTTAGGGGAATTTTTCTTATAAAATTCTCCTGTTTTCCCTTAAAAAACATTGGGTCAAACTTCCAATGAGCCATGTATTATGCATTACAGGATATCAAAATATCATTCAACCATACCTTGATGATTTACCCATGAATTCTGCTAAACGTAAAGATCATCTGGTTCACCTTCGGGCGATTTTTATTCGCTGTGGACACTATAATTTCTAGCTAAATCCTCATAAATGTGTCTTCTTCATTGAACCTAGTCACATATTAGGGTTCGTAGTGTCCAAATAAGGCATATGAATCGATCCTCTTAAGGTGGAGGCCATTTTCATTTTACCCCCTCCATCTTCTTTACACCAACTAGAGAGTTTTCAAGGAAGGGAAAATTTCTCTGTTGTTGCATTCCTAACTACGTAGAGCTTGCCAAGGGTTTTATTCACATTTTGAAGCAAGGGGTCCTATTCATTTGGGAATATGTTTCCAAAAAGGCCTCCGATGCATTGAAGACTTCGCTTATCAATGCACCTATATTGTTTCCCTCGAATTATCATCGTGATTATTTTTTCTATATTTGGCCTCCACTATCAGTACCATTGGCATGGTGCTACTTCAAGATGAGGATGATGGTAATGAGCATGTGGTATACTACTTGAGCCATAATCTATGTGATACTAAGACTCGGTATGCCCATGTAGATATATTGGCTTTGGTAGTAGTCCATGATGTCCAACATTTTCGTCACTATATCATCCTACTTAAAACCGCCATGATATTCGACTACAACCCCATGACTTATATTCAGACTCTCAAGTTGCATGGGCGAAATTACTCCAAATGTAATGTCATCCTGCAAGAGTTTGAAGTAAAATTCAATAAAGCTAAGTCAAGGAAATCACTGGTTTTTGCTCAATTTATTTGTTACCTTCCCACTACAAACCATACTACAACATCTGACGAGTTTATTCCTGATGAATCACTCTTCATCATCAGCCCTCTTGACCCTTATTATGGAAACATCATCATCTATCTCCAAACCCAAACATTTAGACCAGAGTTATCTCGCTCCGAGCGACGTCGAATATGGTACCAATCCCAACCGCATCAGATTGTTGGGGATACCTTGTACTGTAATGGTGTGGATTCGATCCTTCATCGGTGCTTGACCCATGTATAAGCTGAGAAATCTTTGAATGGATGCCACTCGGGAGCCTCTGGTGGTCATATGTCAGAATATGCTACATATAAGAAGATCCTTTACATTAGTTATTTATGGCCTTCAATCTTCAAATATTCATTCTTATAGTGAAAAAATGTCATGCTTGCCAGATATATAGCCAAAAACAACAATGCCCACCCTTTCCCTTACACCTAGTTAATTCGCTACACATTCATTGTGTAGCCGCTACCCTTTCGCTGTAGACGCTACCTTTTCACTATGCATTCACGGCGTAGACGTTGCACATGCTCTAAAGCCGCTACGCATTCCTTGAGACACTACATGTACATATATAGTGCTTCGATACCCTTAGCACGCTACATTTTCATCATTGCACACCATGTTTTCATCATTGCACACCACATTTTCACTGTTGCACGCTACAGTTTTGTCTATAAGTTGACCTTAGTGCAACAATGAACTGATGGATTGATCCAAATTCCAGTGAGTTTTTTTTTTCCACAGAAAAAATCGAACCATCTATTATTTATAGAAAGTTACATAACATATGCAGAGTATTTATGATAAACTCCATTCCTCCTTCTAACAGAGGAAGAAAATTAGTCTCAACTATTCTGAGTACAAATAAATATCGCTTTAGCAGCCCATCAAAAAAAGACATAAAACAAAGAAAAATCCATTCTGTCACATCTCCTGGTTTTTTTCTACCGAAAACAGAGATGTAAAAGAGAACATAAATTTGAGTCTTCCAAAGCATATAGCTTCCAAGTAGCAACTGAAAAACCGACAGTTAACACTATCCCGGTTTCCAAAGAAAATGTAAAACCATTGTTTACCAGAGTCCCAAGACCTCCTGATAAAGGAAAACAGCCCTAGAACTCATCAAAATTTGTGATATAGTTTGAACATAAAAAACAACATAAAAAAATATACTTTTAGTTTTTTTAAGATAAAAAGATGAAACAACTATGAGAAATTATCCGAAAACAAGTTGTTCGATTGGTCGAGCCACCCCATTTTCCATATCTGCTGCTATCCAGGTCCCCATATCTTTCTCAACACCTTCTTTAGATAGGTGGTCTACATATTGGTTCCTTTCCCTATAAATGTGGCAAACAGAGATCTCAGTGAAATAAGATTTTAGACGAGAAATCTCATTAAGTAAAGGCAACAATAAATAGTTCCTGCATTGTTGAGTCCAATTGAACCATTTCACAATATTCATAGAATCTCCAAATATCTAAACCTCCCTCACATTCCTGAGGGTTAACCATCAAAGAAGATGGTGAAGAACTTTAAGTTCAGTGAAATTATTGGTCCCTTACCCTATCCCAACAGATGCTCTTAGTGACTTTTCAGCGCAAAAGTGGATAACCAACCCTGCACCACACCTCCCAAGAGTTTTCGACGCCCCATAAAAATAAGCCCAAGGGACTGATTCCCTGATTATTTCTTGTTGGATACCTTGATTTTGGGAAGGGTCAGCTGGGACCGGTATAATATCATAAATTGTAGCTCCTTCCACAACCAGCCTTCCTATAGGGAAAGGGGAGTCTTTGAATATCACTTGATTTCTGGCAATCCAGGTGCCCCAAGCTATCAAAAGTGGGAGAGTTCAAACTTTATCGTCAGGGGCCTCCTACCACCACCTGTTCCCAGCTTGTTGTACTTCTTCTCCTTCCCATTTTTGGGGAATTTTAATTATTCTTAAGGATTCCATCCAAATACTGACATTGAAAGGGCAAGTTAAAAAAATATGGTTAGTTGTTTCCTCCCTATATTTGCATAAATAGCACTAGCCAGGACCTATTTTCCCCCTCCTTTGAAGGAAGTCCCATGTAGGCACTCTCTTCTGTATAAGACACCAGAAAAAAAGCCTGGCCTTAGCTGGGCCTTTTAACTTCCATAAAGGTTTTGACCACCAAGATGGGGCCTCCCACCCATTTTGAGTCATAAGCCACTTGTATCCTAGCTTCGAGGAATATATCCCTGACTGCGCATGTACCCATTGAAGCTCATCCCTTGTGTCAGTGATCCGAATTGAAGATTTTTGAAGATCCATACATAATAGCCTCCACTCTTCCAACCATCTCTCGTCTAAATGGAGGTTGTTCCCCGAAAGCCACCCTTGCCTCCATATTGATGTGTTCTTATGATTGACCACCTGGTTTAGACAGTATAAACCCCTATTATTCAAAAAAAAGACCAGGTCACGGGATAAAGCAAACCTCTCCGAGCATCCCATCCAAAGGTCATTGCCCAGTCTCACCTATACTCCATCTCCCACATTCCAAGCTAGGCCCTGTTCAATAGTTTTGACTGAAACAACTACATCCTTCCACACCACAAAGGCATTTTTGGTGGATTTCTATGGCATTCAAATCCATTCAAGCATTGTGGCAGGGTGAATATATTTCCTTTTATTTATAGATGACTAGAGCGTATCGGTTGTTATTAGCCTCCAGGATAGCTTGGCTGCTAGGGATTTCGAAAAGGGTAGCAGGTTCTTAATTCCCTAGCCTCCCCATTATTTAGGTCTCAAAATTTTGTCCCAAGCTACCCAAGGGGTCACGTGTTCCACTTCGGAGCCTGCCCACAAAAATATACTACAAAGTTTATCAATGGAAGCCAAAATACCTTTGGGCACCCAAATAAGGCTGGCCTAGTCCACAGGAACTGCCATCAGCACAGAATTTATAAGAACATGTCTCCCTGCTCTAGATAACCATTTGAAACTCTAGTGATTCATTTTATTTTTTCAATTTTCACCAAGAGCCATTTCCAGTGTTGATTACGGTACTTGTCAGGTTTTAGAAAGAAGCCCAAATATTTTAATTTATCCTGCAAGGATTTGACTTCGAACTGCAGTAAATTTTCAACCCTACCCACTTCCTCCCTAGACAAACCAGATCTTGTCAGGGTCGATTTTTTCTCATTAATTTTGAGGCCTATTTCTTTCAGAAAAATGTACAAAATGTTCTTTAAGGATCGACAATCCTCAATACTTCCAATGCTGAACAGAAGGATATCATCCACAAAGAGGAGATGAGTGACCCAAATATTAACCACCACTTTTATTTCTTTTAGGTCCCCTTGTCTCCTAGCCGCATGAATCATTAAACTTATGCCTTCAGTTGCCAACAAGAAGAGAAGTGGTGAAAGGGGATAGCCCTGTTGAAGTCCTTTGTCTGGATTGAAAAACAAAGAAGCAACATCATTAATCAGAATTGCAATAGAAGACAAGGATACACAGCTCATGAACCATCTTACAAAGTCAAATCTAAACCCAAGATGAGTCAACAAGAGTCTAAGGTACATCCAGCTAATTCGATCATAGGCTTTTGACAGATCTATTTTAAGTATTGCACCTTTTTTCCCACTTTTTTTTAAGCTATGGAGGGTTTCTTGAGCAACTCCCACCGCCTCATGAATCTGTCTTCCACCCAAAAAACCAAACTGCTCAGAAAAGATAAACTTAGAAAGGAAAGGTTTTATCCTGTAGGCAATGAATTTAGCAATAATTTTATAAACACATGAACACAAAGAGATAGGCCAGAAATCATCATAAGAACCAGGTTGATTAGTTTTAGGGATCGGGGCTAAGAAGGTTGCATTGAAAGGCTAATAGATGGTTCCAGTGCACCTGGATTCTTCCATCATTGCTACCAATTCTTCCGCGATTGATTCAAATAAATGTTGGAAGAATTCCACTGTCCAACCGTCCGGGCCTAGACTTTTGTCCTTTTGCATTTCTTTTAGGATGTCTTCAACCTCCTCTTTCGAGATGGGGTCCATGATAGAGTCATTTCCTTCCTCATCAATGTCACTTGGAAAAAATTGTGCCACCCTGATTAATTCCACTATTGAGACTTCCTTAGGGGCTCTGAAGAGGTTTTCAAAGTGGTTGACCCCAAGGGTTGCCGGATCTTCAAAGGATTTAGCCATCTCACCATTCTCTTTTTGCAATTCCCAAATAGTGTTGGAAATTTTCCTTCCTTTTGCATAGTTCTGGAAGAATTTAGTGTTTTCATCCCCTGCTTGCAACTAGATGGCACAGATTTTTAATCGCTAAATTTCTTCCCTGAGATGAAGAATTTTTCTCCGAGTGGCTTCCAACTCCTTAACTTTGATCCGGGACTCCAGAGATGCATAACCACCTCCTACGGGATTTTCAAGAAGATCCAGTTCTGCATTGACACTATTGATTTCCTCCTCCTCCAATTTCTTTTGAAGTACCCACTCCTCAGTGGCTATCTTCATTCTCTTTAAATTATTCATGAAAAGACGACTTCTACATTCATCATCCCTAAAATTATCCTTCCTCCATGTATCATGAAATAGAGCGATGAAATATTCCTCCTTTAACTAGGAGGAGTTGAATTTGAAAGGAGTTATCGATTTCTTGAAAGCATCCTTTATTTCCAAAAAAAACTGGGAAGCGGTTTGAGAGGCCCCCTCCCCGACCCAGTGTCTGTAGACTGACAACTTCTCCACCAGATCTTCACACAACAGAAAATGATCCAATTTTTTTCCAACCCAATTTGCTCGCACTCTCCGGTTTCTCCAAGAAGGACGCAACTTATGTAGGGGGACGTCCACTAGGTGAGAGGTAGCCATTTTTTCCAGAAAAACTCAGAAATAGGGTCCGGTATTGCGAGACTCCCCAAGATTCCGAGTCCCCCAAAGAGAAATTTAAATCTCCCCCCTACGATAAGATTTGGATGAGAGAGAACGGAATTCTCGAAGAAAGGATTCCAAAAATGTTCACGCTCCAAGCATGGTCCATATACATTCAGGATGAGGAAGGAGAGACAAAGTTAATTTGAATAGAGCTCCATAGCTAGACAGTTTTCAGAACCCCAAGAGGAGGTTTCTTTTAGGTTCCTTGTATTATAGCCAGATACCACACCCCTAGATATACCAGTGGCATTGAGCGCATGGAAGGACCATCCCAGAAGCAATTTAGAGAGGATGCTAATCACTTCTACCCCTTTCCCCAGCATTTCTTGGAGCAAGATAACATCCAGATTGTGGGATTTTACCAGTTCACTTAAGGCTAGTTTTTTTGGCTGACTAGCTAAGCCCCCATAGTTATAAGATAAAATGATCATCACAGACCAAGGGAGGGTGGTCTCTCTACTCTAAGAACCCCAGAAATAGACCGTTGCTTCCCTTCTGCTATATCAAAGATGGCTTTCAGTTGGGCCTTTGAAGGATTAGATTTTCTTCCCCTCATCTTCCTCGGACCAACTGTCACCAGATCCGACTCAAGCCCACCAAATTCCATCCCTTTCCCCTTATGAGTGGACAAGGGTCTAAGATTATATGGGGGAGCTTCAGAGATAGGGGCCTGGGGGATATCAGGAATGGGGTCACCCTCCAAGGGATGGGAAGGAGACTCAGAGGGATTTGGAATAGTCAAGATAACACTATCAATAGAAGTTTGCGATAAATTCAAAACAGAGAGATCATTTAGCATCTGCATGGAAGGACCAGGCCCATCACTATCTGACAAAGATAAACAAAAAAAGAAGAAAAAGGAAAGGAGTGGATAAAGAGTCATACCCACCTGAGATGCCCCAACATTTTCAGAAACTAGAAGGGGAACCAGGGAGGTCACTGGAAAAGATTATCTTTCAGGAGAGGAGGTCAATATTGCAGCTCGCTCCAGCTCCATTGACTCCACCTTTTCTAGGTCCACCCCTAGATCAGCATTCATTGGATCAGCCATCATGTATTTTCCCCCCTAATCAGCAAGGGATTCAACCTTAGTCTTAAAGATATTATTCTGTCTTCAACGACGACGATGTCCTAGAGGACATTCCCTAGCCAAATGTCCATATTTATGACATCTGTGACAGTGAAAGGGGAGGTTTTCATAATCCATATTCTGTAAAAAATTGAAATCCTTGTATTTCAGGGTCATAGCATCCGCCAAAACCTCTCTTGGGTTAAGACTAACAAGAATCATCGCCACACTCCAATCTCTTATTTGAATGAAAAACTTGTCAACCTCTAAGAATTTTCCCAAAGTGTTCCCTATAGAGATGAAAGCTGATTCAGTCTAGAAGGGCATGGGGAGACCTGGAAGATTTACCCAAACAAGAGATTCTGCCATATTCTCTTTCTGTGCATCAAACATAGGGGTCCATTTTCGAAACAGGATCGACCGCTTCCCAAAGCACCAGTTTCTTTAAAGCACCCATTCCACGTGGTCCTTAAGAGAAAACCTAATACTGAACCAGCCCCTGTCCAGAATTTTTATCTCGGTGGGCTACCCTGGAGCCTCTTTCCATTCCGATTGAGCCCAATTCGAAATGTAGTTAGCCGAAAACTTTCTTCCACGAACTTTTCCCACTAATATTGTTTCCATGGCTTCCATTGCTTCGTCTATGGTGATATCCACTCCAAGTACACAGCTTGGGTGATCTTATTTTTTCTTAATAGGCTTGAGATTTTTCATATTCCTACCCACGTCCTCCTTCTTCCCCTCACCCTCACCAATTCCTTGGATAACAGGTGCATCAGTCCTAGCAATCTTAGGTGACCCTTGTCGCATTCCTTCAGAGTCTTTGTTACCTTCTTTTTCCCCCAACCTTTCCAGAACCGACCCATCTGCAGGCCCTGCCTCCTGACGTAGCCCAATCTCCTTCTCTCTGTCCACTAAACCTCTCGGATTTCCATCGATAGCATCGTTCAAGGAAACACTTGATTGAATGAGCACTAAGGCTTTCACCTGTGAAAACTTGGACTGAAAGTATCCCAACCCCGGATTTAACCTTAGCGCTTGAGACGCAAAGGGAACCGGCACTCGAGAAGAAAACAAACCCTGGCTCAACACAAGATTCCAATTCCCCAAAATTTCTCCCCTATTACGACCGCCAAGGGAGACTTTGCAGGTCTGTATTCCTTCCCCTAACACTTTAAGCCCCGCCAACCATTCGAACCCAAAACCACCTACAATATCTTCAAGCCCACCAGTAAAATCAGGAAAAAACGGAGTACCTAATGCCGTAGTTAGTGGATTGTGACGAAAATCCTGCTGATGGAGGCCTCCCCTTCCTTTGAAATGAGTATTTTGTGCTTGTTCCAGACCCGGGAGAATCCCACTCTTCCAACAACTGCTCCAAGTACTCTGGAGCATCTCCTCTAGCAGGGCTATTCCGTTTGAAAGACTGCCAACCCCCACCACCTCACCAAGAGATTGCAGATTATTGGCATTGTTTGGGAAGAAGAGCTCTAAGTTTTTCTCAGAGACATCATGCCCCCAGCAGGTAAGAATATCTTCAGGCACTGGTTCAGCGTGAACAAACTCACTCTCAAAACCCATTTATGAGACGACCAATGCTTCTTAATCCGACACGATGAAAATGAAAACCTCGCTCCAGTTCAGAAACCCTAAAATTTGAACACCATCGCTGAAACTGTAACGACGGTTAACACTAAAGCCCATTCTACATCTGATAATAAATAGGAAGATTAACAGCCACGTTGTAAGTGCCTCGAGAAATGCATCAAAGTGCCTAGGTGTTTCTTCAGGTTCAGGCATAGGCATACGCTTGTCACCACATGCAGTGTCCCGTCATTGAGGTCAGACGGAAGGCCAAAGCCTGAAACCCTAAGGGTTTTTTCGCCCATCTCCCATCTCTTGAAAACTATCACCTCATTCATCTATCCTATGGTATTGTAAATATTTGTTACCATTTTTTATTCTCTACCTAACTACTGATCTTCCAATATTAAAATCCAAATTCTAGTGAGTTACAAAAACAATGCATGAAAATAAGGAGTAAGGTGTATAAGGTATTTTTTTTTGAATCTGGATCAATTTCAATTTTTTTTTTATAGATCTATGTATAAAAATATGAATTATCAGAGATCAAAGCAGTATTCAATAAGAGTTGTCTTCCAGCGTGGTAGTGTGGAATCAGAGGAGGAAAGTGGCTTAGATACATAGAGAGAGGCTCATTGTAACCAGATATATATATATATATATATTTTTAGGAGAAAACAACATTATTTAATCTCCAAACTGATTTACCCTCCATCAGTTGGTATTAGAGCATAGACAGGGATTAAGTTCTACTTCAACAAACATGCCACCTAGGAGAGGAGCTGGAATAGGTCGGGGAAGACTTGTAACCAATACAATTTTTCTAGAATAGATTCGACACATTTTCACAAGGATGGAGAAAATGGAAACTGCTAAGAGGAGAACACCTGTTGAAGGGGATGCCAGTGCTGCAGAGGAATATTCTGAGGAAGAAGAAAAGGAGGAAAGTGAGGTATCTAAATTTTTCAAGATGTTTGCGAAATATAGTGGAAGACCAAGGGTGGAAATACCTTTTTATGACATGAACCTTAATGTGGAAGAACTGATGGTTTGGATCAGTTCATTAGATAAGTATTTTGACTTTGAGGAGGTAGAAGATAAACATAAGGTAAAGTTTGCAACTACCAGGTTAAAGGGTCACGAAGCCATCTGATGGGATGAACTACAAACATCCAGAGAGGGAAATGGAAAGCCAAAGATAAAGAAATTGGATAAATGGTGAGCAAATTGAAAATAAAATTCATGTCGAAAGATTATGAGTTGAATCTTTTTAGAAACTTACAAAATTTGAGGCAGAAAGGAATGATTTTCAAAGAGTACAAAAAGGAGTTTTATAAGATGAGAATTAGATTAGGACATGCTAAGGATGATTTATAAAATGTAGCTAGATATAATAATGGCTTGTGATATGAAATACAAGACAAAATTAGTCTGTTGATTCTGAAGACAATTGAAGATGCATATCAAGCAGCTTTGAAGGCAGAGGAAAAAATGTTGAGAAAGAAAATTCAGATGCATAGAGGTATAAGTATAGCAAGAGGAAGAGAATCTTTTAGATTAAGGTTCCAACACTCTCAAAATGAAGTAGGAAGTTCGAGTACCAAACCACCATAGAGAGGAGACTTTGGTAGAGGAATATTTCTACCTAGAGGCAGAGGACGAGGAAGAGAAATTCATTGCTACATATGTGGAGAATTAGGACATGGATCATGGGAATTCCTTCATCGTTAAGTCCCCGTAATTTGTTAAATTGGCAAGACCAAATGTACAAGGGTAACACTAGACCAGTATTTGGAGTCTGGGGACATAACTTTCCTGGACTCAGAGAGGGTTCTCTCTATACTTATGTGAAAGATGTAATCTTTGTATGATTTTAGGGTTTTATTTTAGGATAGTTATTAGGTTTAGGGTTTGTTTGTTTGTTTGGTTGGGTAGGTTGTCAAGAATATTGGATAGATTGACAGAGTTTAAGCCATTAGGCTATGGAGTCTACAAAAGGTCTTGAAAATTTTAACAATGGATCAAGGGTGTATCACAGGGAA